>JAIFGZ020000385.1:0-458629 GCA_019925245.2 Oryza australiensis | reverse complement strand
GAGGAAGAATGCCAAGAAAAGCTTCACACACATGAATAAAGAGGGCTATGTGAAGCATCGAGTTGGGGTTCGATGATAGAGATGAAGACCATAGTAGTCAAGAAGCCCCTAAGAACTCGGAGGTGGGAAGGCTGAACCCGCAATAGAAAAAGGAAGTAAAGACAACGAGCTCACCGGTGTTTGGGGTCGGAAGTTCTCCCTCGCCGCCGGCGCCATCCCACAAGTTCCTTTGGCGGAAGCACGCCGTGCTTCACCATCTCCTTGAGGATGGACTCCCTCACATCCGAGGCGGCCCATTGGTCGAACGGAATCCTTTTTCCTCCGCCATGAGAATGAGTTGATGGGAAGTGGATCCGGCCGGAAAAAGTTGGATCTTTGGCGATGGAATGTGGGAGATTTGGCCGTGGAGGCTGGTTGTTGCGAAAGTGAGCTCTTACATGGATGGATTTGGGAGCGCGCGAGTTTAGGGTTCTCCGCGGTGGACTCGTTGAACAAGGCCGCGAAAAGGGGAATCGTTTGGAAGACGAAGAGGCGGGGACGACCTCGCGTATTTATAAGAAAGATTTGAGGGTTGCGCTAGGTTTTCGGTGAGTGGGCCGAGCCCATAAGAAAATCTATGGCCCGTATAAGGTGTGGTCCGATACGTGTCCTTAGGGACTTAAGCGGATGAGCTTAAGCAAGGCGTGTCCGAGTGCCCTATACCTTTAAAAGATCCTTCCATACCACGGTTTGCCCGACTTCATGAGAAGCCGGCACGATGCAATTTGGAAGGTGACCAACAAAGTTTTTATAGCTGCCTTGGTGAACAAGGGTTGTTTGGTTTTTTGGCATTTGGTCGGTAATCTTACCAATGCCGTTTGTTTTCCACCTTGGTGAAGATCTTTACAAGATTGAGACCAGTATTATGGCATAAGCTATTTAATAACTTGGTCATATTTTTCATATGATTGAAAGAACTTGTTTTCCCATGAGGGATGAATGAAATATTTATTCCGAGATTACTCGGGCAAATCCACTCGGATGAGCAAGAGTTTACCGAGTGATTTTTACCCGTGAGGGATGATTGAATTATTTGCTCGAGATGACTCGGGCAAATTCACTCGGATAAGTATGAACTTGCCGAGTAATGAGATTTCTATGATTGCTTTAGCATGAGCTAGGCATCTACATGAGAATGATTTTTTATGGTTCTTGACTATATGCTTAGCCTATTTTTGACTAACCACATAGTCGGGGCTACATATTAATTAGGTGCATCGAGATGCACCTAGATATTTATTTTTGAGAAATTTTTTAGATATTTTCAGCCCTTCACGCCTTTGGAGTCACTCGGAAGATTCGTGCAGAGATGATGGAATCACTCGGCGCCAGGAGCACTCGGCCAAAGAGATTTTTTGAGTGCTGCTTTGGTCTGAAGCTGAGTTGTCTCGTCGACTGAAAAGGACTCGGGGGCTACGTGGAGATTGTGGCACCGGGTATCTACATGGCAAGCTTATCCGACCGGAGGTAGGGATAGATTGCGCCCGCTATATCCGTAAGCCGAACTTGACTTGGGTGTTACTTGCCGATAGAGATAAGGCAATCGGCCTATAGTCACGGTTTGGTAAGATTGAGGAAACCGACTTAGAGTAAGATAGGGTTTCCGGTTTGTAAGCCTTCCTCCCAAGACTATATAAGGGGGGTAAGGGGCGTCCCTTGAGGGATATCTTAGACTTGATCAGATTCTAGATCAGAAATTCCGATAGGAGACTAGCTTTTAGCTCTCAGCTTTAGATCACGAGATCAATAAAGACACTCGGTGGATCGAATCCACCGAAACAGGAGTAGGGTATTACCTCACGAGAGGGCCTGAACCTGTCTAAATCTTCTTCTTCTTCTAACCCATCTAAGCTTGGCGATCTCGACTGCGACCCCAGAAAATATATTGCCGAAACCAAGTTTCGACAATTACTATTTATAGTCACATCGGCTTAGTTAGGACTTCCTCGATTAGGTCAGACATTCTGATCAAGTTGAAGTCTCTTTAAACATAATGTCATATTAGATAGATTTCTTATATCCATCACATTAGACAGATTTATCGACTCATTGAGTATTAGAATATCATATATAATCTCGTCCTGCATCGGTTAAGTTCGACCTGCTAGATTGTTGTTGATAATCTAATTCTTGGTAAGACGATAGGTTCATGGTAAAGTTTTATCGTAGGGTTAGTCGATCTAATCTGATGTGTTAAATTTCTCTCTGATGATTTTACTGTCTTGGTTCAATTTAATACAAGACCACTCTGATTGGTGTCATACGATTGGTTTAAATATATCAGGCAATCATCAATCTTATGCTGCATCATCCAACCTATGAGGTTGTGGTTGTAAGTTAGATTTATTTAAGTCAGTAGGCATCAATCATCGTTTCGTCGGGGTTTCAGTCGATGAGTTATCTAGACGTTGCATTGGTTTACAAGGATTATATACTAGTTGATTTTAGCCAATTGCAGCAAAGGTCTCATTGATTACTTAATCATTTGGATTTAATGACATTGGACTTTCAGCCGATGTATGCTTTAACCATTGGATCAACATTTATTCTGTTATATCATTATTGGCCGATTGGTTTGTATTGGATTATATTGTTGTATTATTACAAGTTCTCACTGCTTAGCCGATTGTATTTATATAATCATTTATTCAAGTGTTAGAATCTATAGTCGATTGCTCAAACCCCTATCAACATCGGCTAGTATTGCTATATTGGCTATCGGCTGGCGTCAACAACTATTGGATATCGGCTATCATGCTATCGGCCGATTCTACATTAGGCTATCGACTATTGGTTGGCATATACCTTTTGGATCTCTCAGCAAGACCCAGGCTTCGTTTCATCGACATCAACCCATTGGCCAATCAGCCTTACATCTTATCGGTTGTAGGATTAAATTGACTGGCACGCTCGCATCACATCAATATTTCAGAACCTACACTGGAGCTAAGTAGATCTCTCAGGCCGTTGTGTTTGTCAACATAGTTTGCATCAACACAGATTTGGCACCATCGGCTGGGCATGGATTTTTTTTGTCAACACACAGATGGATGAAGAGGGAGATTTGGAGGATCAAGTTTGGATTGAGGTGGTGGATGTTAATACCATAGTAATGAAGAATCCACTGAAGAAATCGCTGGCAGGGAACCCCAGCCCGAAGTAGAAAAAGGTGGATAAAATCACAATCTCGTTGGTGTTGGGGGTGGGGAACTCTTCGCCAATAGCGGCCCGCCAGTCGATGAGTTCCGACGGCGGAAGCACGCCATCTTCCACCATCGTCAGCAGATCTGCCTCCGTCACAGTGGATTTCACCCAAGATTGAGTCTGATCTGGGATCGGGATTGATTTCACTATGGATTGAGACATGGTGGACAAGGAAGATGAAGAGTTTTGTGATGGGGCAATTTGAGGTGCGGATTGGAGAAGAATCAATCTCGTGAAGCTCCGATCTATTGAAACCCTAGTGGATAAAGAAGGAGGAGTCGGCGTGGCGATGAAGACAAAAGGGCGCGAAACTATTCGATCTGGGATTTAGGGCAACGACCCTCCTGCTTGGTTTATTTATAAATCTTGGAACACCTCGCAGGCCGGCCCACAAAAGGATTCCTTGATAAAGTCTATGATACCTCCTTGAAATGATAATTACTAGGCCAGTCAATCGGCTAATCACTCAGGTAATTATTCGGCTGTACCCATGGCATGGCCTTTAGGCCGTAAAACATGGGGTGGGCCGATTCCTTTGGGCCCATCCGGCTTACTTGTACTTGAACAAAGAGATTAAGGATAAGACACCAATCGTATCTCATGTAAATAGATGGTAGGTTCCTGGATTATAAGGGCTACCTTACCATATCTAGCCGGCCGTCTACGAGACTATATAAGGAAGGTCAGGAAACCCTAATGGGGAAATTGATCGTTCTCCCATAAGCATTACGTGCTATTCCTAAGCCGTGTTGCGCACCTACACAAATTCAATCTACACTCAACTGGACTAGGGTATTACCTCACCTTGAGGGCCTAAACTAGTATAAACATTTGTGTCACCATCTCTCCTTGATCTAGTGCACCCTATAAATTATATTGGTGATCATAAAAATTGTCAGTTTCATTCACAATTATATTTAAAAACAAATTTTCATAATAATACATATTTATAAACAAATTTAACTTTTCTCGCTATGGGACAGAGAAATATAAATAACTAGGGATGGTGATCTATAAATTTATCCTAAACAAAATACATATTTTTTTGTATTTAGACCTAGGGGATGAAAACACATGCATGGTGCTTTTTCACAATTTTGCCTCGCATAGATCCATCACAATTAAGGCCTAAAAATAAAAAAAACATATAACACGACTAGAAATGCATGGATCTAACCACTATAGAAAATTTCAACGAAGATTTGGAGTTCAAAACCTTCCCCCCTATATTTTTGGTAGTTTTTGGAGAGAGAATCTTCGAAGGAATGAACAGCTACTTGGGAAGGAAAAATACTTTATAGGGGCATTTTTCCTAGGCAGACGTGTTAATGACAAAATTTGGTAACCAAATCCCCGAGTTTGAAGTGGAGTTGAAGCAGAGATTGGAGCGAAATCAAGAAAAACGCGCAATCTGGGAAAGCAGAGGCAGTATCGGCTAAGTCCGAATCGGCTGCGGAGTCAGTCAGCTAAGTTCGAATCGGACTAGGACAACCGATAGCAGATTCTGATTGAAGATGGAGGTGAAGCCATCCGAAAGGAAAGCATAAAGATAAAGTATTGGATTCGGTTTCCAAAGTGCGTTAAAAATATTGCCATCTACGGACAAGGTCCCGCAATGACAATTGTATCTTTTAAGTTAGGATATCTTATATAGTTTCCTTTTGTGATAATATCGGTTTGTTTAGAGATTTAATCTGTAATAGGAATCATGTCCGTCATGGATTTATTGTGTATTCGGGTATAAATATAACCGAGACCTTGTAAAACATATCAACACACATCAATACAACCTTCGGCTTGTTAGTGATATGCACTAGAGGCAACATGGAGATGTTGGATATCACGTCAATGTTTATGTATAAATGAATAAAGTGTTATTCAGTTCCATGAAATAGACATCTTGTATTGATCAATAAGTACGTGACTTATTTATGAGACTCGATATGTATGAATCTATTTCTAAACGATCCCTGATCATATGTCATATTGTTGGAACAAATATGATTCTAAGATCGGCATGTTTATTGATTGATGATCATGTCTCGTAGATCATGGGTATGGAGATACCAAATCAATAAACATGGACATATGTGTTAGAGAACACATTGTTGGATAGACCCACCATGAGACACTACAGAATTAATGTGCCATTAGTTGGTCTCGGTAGTGTTGGTACAAAGTCCTTAGACCCGAGATCACCATGGATTCCAACATGTGTAGTAGCCTACTTTGGGACTACCAAACGCTATTCCGTAATCGGGATAGTTATAAAGGTAGTTTTCGGGTTTGCTATGAAACATGGAGTGGGATGTGAGTGATCAAGATGGAATTTGCCCCTCCTTTGGAGAGATATCTCTGGGCCCCTCGAGGTAATGGATTATGGAAATGCATGGCCATGCTAAGTTGATTGAGGAGTCAATCAATAGACAGATAATCCAATACGGTTCGAGTGAATGGTTAAGCTATTGAAGGGATGGCACACATCTTGCCTATAGCTTAACTGGTATCGTGAGGCAAAGGGATTTGTGTACACATTACAGGTTCAGAGCCGATATTATATTCTTGTATACTATGGTGTCAATATGTGCTGCTAGGCGCCGCTATTGACAGGTCGGCTGAGTTGGACTCGAGCCGACGATCGGCTAAGTTAGACTATAGCCGAAACCGAGTATACCTGAACCTACAGGGTCGCACGCTTAAGGGGATAGAATAGATATTCGAGTTGGACTCGGATACGGCTCGATCGGATAGGGATCCGATCGGATAGAGTCCTATGGGCTTACGACGTGTGGGCGGCCAACTCTATGAGATACGGATGAGATCCGATTCAAAATAGAGTCCTAATCGGCCACTAGTCCCAGTCGGCCAACTCTATATAAAGGAGGGAGGGGTGGAGAGCTGTGAGACGTCAATTGCATCGCGTGCAACAGAAGTCGCCGAGATCAATCTCCACGGAAACCCTCCCCACTTTCGAGCCAAACCCTAGCCTTGCATCGCGTGCTAGCACACGGGTGTACGGCGTTCTGTCCCCGGACGTGTGGATACCGGTAGAGGCGCTGCTACGTTGCGCGCTCTTGATCGGCTGCGGTCGGGCGCATCGGAGCGAGGCGTGAGAACGCGGCCGGACGACTCGAATCGGCTGATTGGCGAATCGGCTGTCTCCGGGAATCGGCTACACTGTTCCGGATCGGATTGCCCTGATTGGCTATTCCGCTGCACTCTACTCCAATCGGTAACGATCTATCGGCCCTTACTTGCAAGTGTTCCTGGTTTGCGCGGTAGAAATTTTTGTTTTCGGCTAGCGTAGCTTCCGCGTAACCCTTCAGTGGTATCAGAGCTAATCTTGCTTAGTTCGGGTTTTAGATTGGATCTGGAACAAGTTTTGCGCACGGGTTGATTAGATCAATCGGTTTTACGGGATCTGTTGAGGAGAGTTAATGGTAATTGCGTTCCTTGATAGTGTATCGGAACGGTGTAATGTGATTACGTCGAAGCAATTTCCAAATAACTCGGTTTGAGTTGGGTTCGAGATAGCGTTCCTTGATAGTGTATCGGAACGGTATAATGTGATTATACCGAAGCTATCTCGTAGTCCGACTTTGTTGCTGCCTCGCGCCTACGCAAACCATCTCCCTTGATAGTGTATCGGGACGGCATAATATGATTATGCCGATATGGTTTCCATAAGCGATTTCATAGATTGGATCTATGAATTTCGTGTGGTGTTCCGGGCGCTGCCCCCTTATAGGTCGTGCCGTGTGCGTACCCCCTTATAGGTCGTCTCGATGCCGTAGCTCGCGATAGGTAGAAAACGTTTCTACGCCTAACTTGTTTTTGCGAGAATGCTTTGAGATGGTATGGCCCTATTGTATGTATGAGATGTATGAGATGCATGTGATGCATGTAATATTCTTTCATATGTGCAATCCCCTGTAATATTCTTTCATACGTGCAATGCTTGTAATATTCTTTCACGACCTGCGAGTCGATGTAATCTTCAATTAGAGCTTCTATAGTAGTAGCTTAGTTTGAAGATATCAAGCATTCGACACTTGGAATATGGTGCCGAAGATGGAGATCTCGCGCCGACATGGAGATGGAGATCACCATGTGAAGGGGGCCATACTATTTCATTATATGCTATTCTTCTTGATTTCATATGTGATATGTTTGTTTGATAGGATAGCATCCCTCTCAAAATTAAGTAGTAATGATGCCCTTCCAAATGTTGCACCCGTCACCGTTATGCTCGTCAATGGTGGGTCTCACAAAGCAGAGTGTCATTCTCTATCATAACACGAGGGGGTATATGTCGACATATACATGCAGGAGCATTTGGTTTACTTAACAAGGCTATCAAAACAGCTTTTGGGCCTTGGGGCATAGGTTGGCGCCGGGGCATGGAGATGCCACACCAACAACAAGAGTCACATAGAGATGTGATTAGCAAGGTGTTGCTTATCGATGTTACTAATTTTCTAGCAAGTGATGCCAAAGCTCACTAGAAAATTAATTAACATGTGGATCTTGACCCAATACGTAACCTAGAGGGAAGGTGGAAAATACGTAATGGGAGTCTAATGTTAAATTGTTTAACAATAGACATAGCATAAACATTGTGCTAAACTTTGCTTTTCTCGTTGTAGAATAAATGGCGGCTAATACTACACCCAGTACCTTTAATTTGCGATCTATTCTCGAAAAGGAAAAATTAAATGGAACAAACTTTATGGATTGGTATCGCAACTTGAGAATTGTTCTCAAGCAAGAGCGTAAGGAGTACGTTCTTGAAGTACCCTATCCCGAGGATTTGCCAACTAATGCCACCGCAACCGCACGGAGGGCTTATGAGAAGCACACTAATGATGCCCTAGATATAAGCCGTCTCATGCTTGCTACAATGTCCCCCGAGCTTCGAAGCAATATGAGAGCAAACGATGCTCACACTATTATTCAGGGGACTGCGTGGCATGTTTGAGAACCAAGCTCGGGCCGAGAGGTTCAACACCTCAAAGTCCTTGTTTGCGTGCGGGCTTGCCGAGGGGAATCCCGTCACCCGCATGTGATAAAGATGATTGGCTACATTGAGAGTCCGGAAAACTGGTTTTCCCTTAGCCAAGAGTTGGCTACCGATGTGATTCTCCGCCGCTCCTCTCCGAGCTTCGAGCCATTCATATTAAATTATCACATGAACAATATGGATAGGACCTTGGCTGAATTGCATGGGATGCTAAAGACAGTGAGGAGAGTATCCAGAAAAACGGTCATCATGTGATGATGATGCGTATAGGCTAAGCGCAAACCACTCCAAGAAACTTTGCACCAAGAGAAAGTTAACTCCCGATGAGATCGCGAGTGCCTCTAATGCAAAGAAGGGCAAGAAGGGGTCGGCGGCATCGATGCCGTTTGCTTCTACGCAAGGAGACAGCCACTGGAAAAGGAACTGCAAGAAGTACATGGAGGATCTCAAGAAGAAGCAAAGTACGACTTCGCTTCAGGTATTAATGTTATAGACATTAATCTTGCTACTTCACCTACTCGACTCTTGGGTATTTGATACCGGATCGTAGCTCATATTTGCAAATCGTTGCGGGAATGAGAAGAAGTAGAGGATTGAGAAGGGGCGAGGTGAACCTCGCGCGTCGGCAATGGAGCAAGCGTTGCTGCTGCGCTGTCGGCACAAGCACCACTTCATCTACCTTCAGATTAGTTTTGGAATTGAATAATTGTTATTGTGTTCCAACACTATGTCAAAACGTTATTTCCGCTTCATGTTTGCAAGCGGAAGGATATGATTTTAGATCAATGAACAATGGTTGTTCAATATATCTCGAGATATGTTCTATTTTCATGCTCCATTGGTGAATGGATTATACGTTTTGAATCTTGAAGCGTCTCCCATCTATAACATTAATACGAGAAAGACAACTCTCTAATGATATAAACCCCACGTTTATCCGGCATTGTCGCTTAGGCCATATAAATAAGAAACGCATGGAGAAGCTCCATAAGGATGGATTGCTTCACTCTTTTGATTTTGAATCATTTGAGACATGTGAGTCTTGTTTACTTGGTAAGATGACAAAGGCACCTTTCACGGACACGTGAAAGAGCAAGTGACTTGTTGGCACTCGTACATACCGATGTATGTGGACCAATGAGCTCGACGGCCGAGGTGGTTATCGTACTTCATTACCTTTACGATGACTTTAGTAGATATGGTTATATCTACTTGATGAGGCATAAGTCTGAATCCTTTGAAAAGTTCAAAGAATTCCAGAATGAAGTACAGTAATCATTTAGGAAAACAATCAAGTTTCTACGATCGATCGTGGAGGGAATACTTGAGCCAAGAGTTTGGTAATCATCGAAAGATTGTGGAATTGTTCCACGCTTAACTCCGCCAGAACTCCACAATGGAACGGAGTGTCCGAACGGAGAAATCGCACCTTGTTGGACATGGTGCGGTCGATGATGAGCCAAAGTGATCTTCCGTTATCTTTCGGGGATATGCTCTTGAAACACTGCGCTCACACTAAATAGAGTTCCATCTAAGTCGGTTGAAAAGACACCATATGAGATATGGACAGGGCAACCCCTAGTTTGTCTTTTCTCAAAATATGGGGATGCGGCTTATGTAAAACGTTATCCGACAAGCTCACACCCAAATCGACAAGTGCTTCTTTGTGGGATATCCTAAGGAAACTAAGGGATATTACTTTTATAATCGGGAACAAGGCAAAGTGTTTGTCGCCCGACACGGTGTCTTCTTAGAGAAAGAGTTTCTTTCAAGAAGGGTTAGTGGGAGCAGGGTGCATCTTGAAGAAGTTCAAGAAACACCGTAAAATGTTTCAACCACGTAACCACAACAGAGGTGCAAAGTGTTGCGCCACCGCTTGTAGATACACCAGCCCCACGAGGTCGAAAGATCACGTCGTGCACCCGACAGTACACAAAGCGAACAACGTGATATATTGTTGTTGGACAACAATGAACCTAAGACCTATGAGGAAGCGATGGTGGGACCCGATTCCAACAAGTGGCTTGGAGCCATGAAATCCGAAATAGAATCCATGTACGACAATCAAGTTTGGAACTTGGTTGATCCACTGATGGTGTCAAAACCATTGAGTGTAAATGGGTTTTTAAGAAAAGGCCGATATGGATGGAAATGTTCACATCTATAAGGCGCGATTGGTGGCGAAAGGTTTTAAACAGATTCAAGGAGTTGATTATGATGAAACCTTCTCGCCCGTCGCAATGCTTAAATCTATTCGGATTATGCTAGCGATTGCTGCATATTTCGATTATGAGATATGGCAGATGGATGTCAAAACGGCTTTCCTGAATGGAAACCTAAGCGAGGATGTATACATGATACAACCTCGGGTTTTGTCGATCCGAATCGCTCGGAAAGATATGCAAGCTACGAAATCCATTTATGGATTGAAGCAAGCATCTCGGAGTTGGAATATTCGTTTTGATGAAGTAATCAAAGGGTTTGGTTTCATCAAAATGAAGAAGAGGCCTGTGTTTACAAAAAGGTCGTGGGAGCGCAATTGTATTTCTAATCTTATATGTGGATGACATATTACCGATTGGAAATGATATCCCTATGCTTGAATCCGTCAAGTCTTCATTGAAAAATAGTTTTTCCATGAAAGACTTAGGGAGGCAGCATATATATTGGGCATTCGGATCTATAGAGATAGATCCAAGAGGCTAATTGGATTAAGCCAAAGTACATACATTGACAAGGTGTTGAAAAGGTTCAACATGCATGATTCCAAGAAAGGTTTCTTGCCTATGTCACATGGCATCAATCTTAGCAAGAATCGTGTCCTCGGACACATGATGAGCGGAATAAGATGGGTATGGTTCCATATGCTTCGGCAATTGGATCCATCATGTATGCCATGCTTTGTACACGCCTGCATGTCTCGTACGCTTTGAGTGCTACGAGCAGATACCGCCGATCCAGTGAAGGTCACTGGATCGTCAGAAAGAATATCCTTAAGTACTTGAGAAGAACTAAGGATATGTTCCTAGTCTATGGAGGTGAAGAAGAGCTCGTTGTAAGTGGTTACACCGATGTTAGCTTCCAAACGGACAAGGATGATTATAGATCGCAATCGGGTTCGTGTTCGCCTGAACGGAGGCGCATCACTGGAAGAGTTCCAAGCAGATACCGTTGCTGATTCTACAACGGAGGCCGAGTACATTGCGCTTCGAAGCCGCAAAGGAGGCCGTTTGGATCAAGAAATTCGTTTCGAGCTTGGTGTGATGACTAGTACGACGGTCCAATGTCTCTCTATTGTGACAATAGTGGAGCCATTGCGCAAGCCAAGGAGCCGAGGTCACATCGAAGTCCAAACACATACTTCGGCGATATCATCTCATCCGCGAGATTGTGGACAGAGGTGATGTCAAGATATGCAAAGTACACACGGATCTCAACATAGCCGATCCGCCGACAAAACCTCTCCTCACCGAAGCATGAGGCGCACACAAGAGCAATGGGTATTAGATACTTACATGATTGACTCTAGTGCAAGTGGGAGATTGTTAGTGATATGCACTAGAGGCAACATGGAGATGTTGGATATCACGTCAATGTTTATGTATAAATGAATAAAGTGTTATTCGGTTCCATGAAATAGACATCTTGTATTGATCAATAAGTACGTGACTTATTTATGAGACTCGATATGTATGAATCTATTTCTAAACGATCCCGATCATATGTCATATTGTTGGAACAAATATGATTCTAAGATCGGCATGTTTATTGATTGATGATCATGTCTCGTAGATCATGGGTATGGAGATACCAAATCAATAAACATGGACATATGTGTTAGAGAACACATTGTTGGATAGACCCACCATGAGACACTACAGAATTAATGTGCCATTAGTTGGTCTCGGGTAGTGTTGGTACAAAGTCCTTAGACCCGAGATCACCATGGATTCCAACATGTGTAGTAGCCTACTTTGGGACTACCAAACGCTATTCCGTAATCGGATAGTTATAAAGGTAGTTTTCGGGTTTGCTATGAAACATGGAGTGGGATGTGAGTGATCAAGATGGAATTTGCCCCTCCTTTGGAGAGATATCTCTGGGCCCTCGAGGTAATGGATTATGGAAATGCATGGCCATGCTAAGTTGATTGAGGAGTCAATCAATAGACAGATAATCCAATACGGTTCGAGTGAATGGTTAAGCTATTGAAGGGATGGCACACATCTTGCCTATAGCTTAACCGGTATCGTGAGGCAAAGGGATTTGTGTACACATTACAGTTCGAGCCGATATTATATTCTTGTATACTATGGTGTCAATATGTGCCGCTAGGCGCCGCTATTGACAGTCGGCGAGTTGGACTCGAGCCGACGATCGGCTAAGTTAGACTATAGCCGAAACCGAGTATACCTGAACCTACTGTGGTCGCACGCTTAAGGGGATAGAATAGATATTCGAGTTGGACTCGGATACGGCTCGATCGGATAGGGATCCGATCGGATAGAGTCCTATGGGCTTACGACGTGTGGGGCGGCCAACTCTATGAGATACGGATGAGATCCGATTCAAAATAGAGTCCTAATCGGCCACTAGTCCCGCCGGCCAACTCTATATAAAGGAGGGAGGGGTGGAGAGCGTGAGACGTCAATTGCATCACGTGCAACAGAAGTCGCCGAGATCAATCTCCACGGAAACCCTCCCCACTTTCGAGCCAAACCCTAGCCTTGCATCGCGTGCTAGCACACGGGTGTACGGCGTTCGTCCCCGGACGTGTGGATACCAGAGGCGCGCTACGTTGCGCGCTCTTGATCGGCGCGGTCGGGCGCATCGAGCGAGGCGTGAGAACGCGGCCGGACGACTCGAATCGGCTGATTGGCGAATCGGCCGTCTCCGGAATAGGCTACACTGTTCGGATCGGATTGCCCCGATTGGCTATTCCGCTGCACTCTACTTTAATCGGTAACGATCTATCGGCCCTTACTTGCAAGTGTTCCTGGTTTGCGCGGTAGAAATTTTTGTTTTCGGCTAGCGTAGCTTCCGCGTAACCCTTCACGGCGCATCGCCACCCTTTTTATTTTACGTTTTCTCAACAAGTTCTTGCTCTGTTCTTGGGCTGCATCGACTTCAATCTCCAGGAAAGGTAATTTATCATATGCGGCATATGATCATTGTCAATGTCTAGATCTATCCCACGATTGGCTAATATATCTTCGAAGATAACAGCCGACAAAGCTAGATCTAGAGGTTGATTTAGGTTATATGGCGTATCTACCATCTTTAAGAGCTCTCATTAGCCTATATAAATCCTATAATTCTTTTGGTACTTAATGCTGCATCTAATCGACCTATTAAGTCGCCTTTAGAACTATGTAGATTTATTTGGTTTAATGTTTGTTATTAGAGATAGAACCGGGGTTTTAGCCGGTCTTACCTATTCTGATCATCTTTATATATTATTACTGTTAGATGTATTAGAATTTCCTTTTATATTAAGATCTCAATCTACTTAAATGGGTTAAGCTCGGCATCAATTCGTTTGATTATACTAATAGCTAATTGATCTTAGTTTAACATATTTAATTTAGATTAGTATCTTTCTAAAAAATATATCGGAGTACTAGCCGATTTACATTAGATCTGTGACATCGGCTAGGTTATAAATATATATAATTGTGTTCCTAACGTACCTTTGGATCCAAGTGATTTATACTGTCTCGGTATGCTACTGATATATCCCAATCACTTAATTTAAATGTGCTTTAGGATAACAATTGTATATTTATTAATATCTATAGCCGATCGAGTAAGATCTAACCCTAACCAAATGCGTATTTCTTTGTTTCTTGTTGGTTGCAGGATCAAACCAACTGGCATGCCCGCTCAATCACGAGAGGCGACCAATTTCGGGCCTGCACTGGAGTTAAGCAGATCTCCTAAGCCAGTGTGTATAAAAAATCACACCAACACGCTTTTGGAACGCCCGGTGGGACCACATCTTCCGGATCCAGCGCAATGGTGAACGTCATATTGGCTGATCTCGACCAGGACAACGTCATCCCGGTGACCATGGATAAACTTTTGGCTGAGCAAAAGGCTGAATATCAGCAGATGGTTGAGAGGCTGCAAGCACATTATCTGTAATCTTTCGTCCAGACCAGATCTCGGGCAATCCTCCAGAAATTCAAGTTCAACATTGAAGACCTTGATACTTCCTTCGGCGAGGACGAGAAAGGGAAGAAAAAAATGGAGGAAGTCAAGCAGGAACAGGACGATTCAGAGCTCCACACGCTGCAAGACCGGATCGACTCGGTTGTCCACCACGCGCTTGTCAACCAGTCAGGGATACTGGTGAACACATTAAACAACATGATAAGCACCGTGATCGACTCGAAGATAGCCGAGTAGCTGCCAAGAGCGCCGACATATTTCACTGATGGCCAGTTTCCACCGTACAGGACGCTATCAACCCATGGGTTATCAATCCAGCCACTTGGTCAGCCGATCCCTCCAGGGGGAGCCCCGATCCAACCGAATGCGCAATCGTTGGCTGCGCGGCTGCATCCCAAGGTCCTAGTTCGGCCGCAACCCCAACATCAGGGCCTCGACATCCTAGTGACGACTCAGGAGTAGGCGGAAGGCATGTTTAACACCAATCGGCAATCCGTCATACATAACGTGTTGATTGGTAACTATTTGCCGGATCCACTTCACAACTCTGGCGGCAATCGGCCACTCCCCGAGCAAACATCACCATTTGCCTCTCGGCCGCCTCCTGCTATAAATCAGTTGCAGCATCAGCTCCCAGGAGGCAACTACGAGCATCACTATCGGCCTCAGATGCCACCAGTGTAGTATCGGCAAGGACCTCGTACACCACGAGCAATACGGGCCGATACCACCATTACAAGAAAACAGGCCGTGGACCGATTTGATCGCAGATGTAATGCGTGATCAGTTCGGCCTCAAGCCAAAAGACTCTGGCAACATGTACCGGTACCCATATCCAGAATATTTTGAGAGGGTGCCCCTGCCAAACCTGTACAAGGTGCCAGATTTTTCAAAGTTCTCTGGGCAAGACAACGTATAGACCTAAGAACACGTCAATCGATTCCTGGCGTAATGCGGATAAGCATCGGCTACTGACGCGCTCAGAGTGCGCTTGTTCCCACTATCACTCTCGGGATCGGCCTTTACATGATTTTCATCTCTGTCTTACAACTCGATCCAGAGCTGGGCCGATCTCGAGAAGCAATTCCATAGCTACTTCTACTCCGGCACACACGAAATGAAGTTGTCAGATCTGACCAGTGTCAGGCAGAAGCACGAGGAGTCGGTGCAACACTACATCCAGCGGTTTAGGGACATGAGGAACCGCTGCTACAGCCTGGTACTGTCAGACTCTCAGCTAGCTGATTTAGCCTTTCATGGCCTTTTGGCCCAGATCCGTGAGAGGTTTTCGACGCAAGATTTCGAGAGCTTAGCACATTTGGCTCAGAAGGTGACGGCCCACGAACAAAGATTTCAAGAATCAAAGAAGACCTTCAAGAAAGTCACCCACGTCACCTACACGACGGATTCCGATTCAAGCAACAGTGACGCAGAAGTTGCGGTAGCCGAATGGACGAAGAACAAAAAGGCTATAACCTGCCAATGGCTGAAGAAATCGGTTAAGAAAGAAAAGTATGATTTCGACATAACTAAAGCCGATAGGATCTTTGATCTACTGCTGAGGGAGAAACAGATACAGCTTCCGGCCAACCATGTCATTCCATCGGCCGAGGAGCTCAAAAAGAAAAGGTATTGCAAATGGCACAATACCACCTCCCACGACATCAACAATTGTAAGGTCTTCCGCCAACAGATACAGTCGGCCATCGAGGCAGGGAAGATTAAGTTTGAGGAATCAGCTAAGCCGATGAAAGTTGACGGCGATCCCTTCCCTGTCAATATGGTCCAAGCTGGCCCTAGGCGAGCTGATCGACAGAACAAAATGGCGTATAGCTCAGCCAAATTCCAACAAATAATCGAGGCTGACTTGGATCAACAAGAGCCAACTGCGATGAACACTGCGTTAATCAACATGGTTTACAACAGCGGCGGATCAGCCGATCGGCGCCCCAGGAAGGTGGACAACTGACTGCGGTTCCAGCGCAGGGTTCAAGAAGAAGAAGAGAACCGACATGATAAGCCGTACCAGAGGACGCCGGATCGGCTAGGAGCAGCATACTTTCGCCGCCATGACGGCTGTGATCCACATTGGTGCTGTGAGTTCTTCCGATTCTGTTGGGAATTAGGAATGAGACTGCCCACTCTTGAGAATTGTCTGGCCTGCAGTGAGTACAGAGAGGACGAATAGAGAGACCCACCCATGGAAAGCTCTTGCAGATTCGTCCCCCGAGCCGTTCAACTCAACCAACGAAAGCTTTCTATTCATGATAGGCTCGGCCCAATCCACCAGGACTTCTTCCAAGAAGAGGACGAAGAGGACGCAAATGAAGAAAAATCGGCCAACCCCCAATGGTGCCCTTTGGACATGTTCACCAAAATGCAGAAAAGAAAAATCCAGAGGCTTAAGAGCGAAGGGCAGGAAGAAGAAATCCAGCGGATGATCCAACAGCAACAACGTCGGCATGGCAGAAAGCAATGGCATGTCAAGAAACAGGCAGCCCCAGCCAACAAGGCCAAAAGAGTGGTCAAAGGCAAAGGAGTGGCCGCTGTATCGGTCAATATAGTGTTCATATTGCCAGCCGAATTTGAGGCTGTCGAGGCTGATGCAGACACAGTTGAGGACACATTGGCCAAACTAGTACTGTCCCCAAAGCAGGCCATCTTTGAGAAACCCGAAGGGACAGAGAATCGGCACTTGAAGCCCCTGTACGTCAAAGGATTCATCAACGGCAATACGATGTCAAAGATGCTAGTCGATGGAGGGGCAGCCCTCAATCTCATGCCCTATGCAACCTTTAGAAAGCTAGGCAAGGGAGCCGACGACTTGATCAAGACCAATATGGTACTCAAGGACTTCGGCGGCAACCTATCAGAGGCCAAGGGAGTTTTAAATGTCGAGCTAACTGTCGGCAGCAAAACCATGCCCACAACGTTTTTCATCATCGACAAGAAGGGGTCGTACAGCCTACTACTCGGAAGGGATTGGATCCACGCTAACTGTTGCATCCCTTCCACAATCCATCAAAGCTTGATCCAATGGCAAGGCGACAAAATAGAAATCGTGCCAACCGATAGGTCAGTCAATGTCGCTAACGCTGACTTAACTTTATGGGAAGTCAACGGCATTGATTGCCTGTCCGGCAAAGTTTGGCAGGCCAATTTTCTCAAGATGTCCGATTCTGACATGCAGCCAATTGGAGACGAAGAGCCTCAACTATTACTTTGAGAGCGTCGTGGAGGGCTTGAGCGTCTACAACAAGGACACCATGGACGACACCAACAGAAAACTAGGGCAAGGTTTTATGTCGGCCGACGATTTGAAAGAAATAGATATAGGTTCAGGAGATAGACTTAGGCCGACATAAATTAGCAAAAATTTGTCTTCTCATTTTAGAACCAAGATTATTGATTTATTGAAGGAATATAAAGATTGCTTTGCTTGGGAGTATTTTGAGATGCCTGGTCTTACCCGATCTATTCTTGAACATTGGCTCCCTATTAAGCCTGGATATCGGCAGTACAAACAGCCTCCCAGGAGGTTTAAAGCCGATATGTATGAGGCAATTAAGGACAAAATCACTCGGCTATATGATGTCGGTTTTATTCAGCCCTGCCAATATGCATAGTGGGTTTCAAACATAGTTCCAGTAATGAAGAAAAACAACAAACTTAGGGTATGCATCGACTTTAGAGATTTGAACAAGGCCACCCCTAAAGATGAATAACCTATACCCATAGCCGATTTGCTGGTAAATGCCAACTCTGGCCACAAAATCATAAGTTTTATGGATGGCAATACTGGTTATAACCAGATTTTCATGGCCGAGGAAGACATTCACAAGACAGCTTTCAGGTGCCCGGGGGCAATCGGCTTATATGAGTGGGTCGTAATGACTTTCGGCTTGAAGAATGCTGGAGCTACGTATCAGCGGGCCATGAATTACATCTTTCACGACTTCGTCGGCTTCCTAGTGGAAATCTACATCGATGATATCGTCGTCAAATCCAAGGAAGTGGAAGACCACATAGCCGATTTAAGAAAGGTTTTGGAGAGGACAAGGAAATATGGCCTGAAGATGACCCCTATGAAGTGTGCATTCGGCACGTCAACTGGCCAGTTTTTGGGATTTCTTGTTCATGAGAGGGGAATCGAGGTCACCCAAAGGAGCATCAATGGTATTAAGGCTATTCAACCTCCGAAGGACAAGAAGGAATTGCAGTCTTTGATCGGTAAAATCAACTTCATCAGGCGCTTTATAGCCAATCTGTCAGAGAAGATGGAGTCGTTCACACCTCTGCTTCGGTTGAAAGCCGATCAATCATTTACCTGGGAGGCAGAGCAGTAGAAGGCCTTGGACAATATTAAGAATTATCTGAGCTCCCCTCTAGTATTAATTCCTCCACAAAGGGGAGTGCCGTTCAAATTATACCTGTCAGCCGACGAGAAGTCTATCGGCTCAGTTCTGATTCAGGAGATCAAAGGGGAAGAGAAGGCAATTTTTTTCTTAGCCGAAGACTTCTAGATGCAGAGACAAGGTACTCTCCCATGGAGAAATTGTGTTTGTGCCTATATTTTTCATGCACGAAGTTAAGGCATTTTTTGTTGTCCAACGAATGCACTATAGTTTGCAAAGCCAATGTAGTAAAATATATGCTATCGGCTCCAGTTTTGAAAGGGCGAGTTGGAAAATGGGTATTTGCTTTGATAGAGTTTGATTTAAGGTATCAAGCACCCAAAGCAGTAAAAGGACAAGTTATAGCCGATTTCATAGTAGAGCACAGGGACAACTCAATCGGCTCAATGGACATCATGCCTTAGACTTTGACGTTTGACGGCTCGGTTTGCACAAATGGATGCAACATCGGCTTGGTCATAATTTCTCCTAGGGGGGCAAGCTTCGAGTTTGCTTTTTCTATCACGCCCCATGCCACAAATAATCAAGCCGAATATGAAGCCGTGCTCAAGGGATTGCAACTGCCCAAGGAAGTTGAAGCCGACGCCATCGAAATAATGGGAGATTCACTGTTGGTCATCAGCTAGTTATCAGGAGAATACGAATGCAAGAATGACATTCTGATGGTCTACTATCAGAAATGCCAAGATTTGATGGACATCTTTTGGCTCGTAACCTTGAAACACATCCCCAGAGAGCAGAACTCAGAAGCAAACAATTTGGCTCAAGGGGCATCGGGCTACAAGCCGATGACAAAAGAAATTGAAGTGGATATTGTCACCATCTTAGCCGACGACTGGAGGTTTGATGTCTACTATTATCTACAAAATCCTTCTCAGTCGGCCTCAAGAAAATTACGTTACAAGGCTTTACGATATGTCTTGCTCGATGAAGATCTGTATTATCGGACGATTGATGGCGTGCTTCTCAAGTGCCTACGTGCCGATCAAGCCTAGGTTGCCATAGGAGAGGTCCACGAAGGGATCTATGGCACTCATCAATCGGCTCATAAGATGAAGTGGCTACTTCAGAGAGCAGGATATTTTTGGCCGACTATGCTGGAAGACTGTTTTAAGTACTATAAGGGCTGCCAAGACTGTCAGAAATTTGGGGCTATACAGAGGGCACCAGCATCGGCTATGAACCCTATCATCAAGTCTTGGTCGTTCAGAGGTTGGGGAATCGACATGATCGGCCAAATCAATCCACCCTCTAGCAAGGGGCACAAGTTTATATTGGTGGCAACCGATTATTTTACCAAGTGGGTGGAAGCAATTCCCTTAAAAAAGGTTGACTCCGAGGATGTGATCGAGTTTGTTAAGGAGCATATCATATACAGATTCGGCGTCCCTCAGACTATAACTACAGATCAGGGATCTATCTTTGTCTTCGACGAGTTTGTTCAGTTTGTCGACAACAAGGGGATTAAATTGTTGAATTCATCACCATACGATGCTCAGGCTAACGGGCAAGCCGAGGCTTCCAATAAATGTTTGATCAAGTTAATAAAGAGGAAGATCACTAAGTGCCCAAAGCAATGGCACAACCGATTGGCCGAATCACTGTGAGCTTATCGGATGGCCTGCCACGAATCAACCCAAGTGCCTCCATACAAGTTGGTCTATGGACATGAAGCATTTTTGCGGTGGGAAAACATCATCGGCTCAAGAAGGATTCAATTGCAGGATGAGTTGACAGCCGATGATTACTATCATCTGATGGTGAATGAGTCCGAAGACCTAGTTCTGTCTAGGATGCGTGCATTGGAAAAGTGACCAGGGACAAGAAACAGGTGGCTCATCATTACAACAAGAAAGTTGTGCCCAAGTCTTTTGAAGAAGGCGAGATTGTTTGGAAACTAATACTGCCGATCCGCTCAAGAGATAGCAAATTTGGCAAGTGGTCGCCTAATTGGGAAGGGCCTTTTAAGATCCACATATGCGTCTCTAAAGGAGCCTACGTGCTATAAGGATTAGACGGAGAGGTATTTGGAAGGGCTCTTAATGGCAAAAACTTGAAGAAATATTGCCCAAGTGTTTGGATCAATTCATGATTCAACTACGTCCTTGCCGATCCATGCTAGCCGATGTGTAATGCACATCGTATTTAGGACATCTTTACTCTAAGTTTTTCCCTCCTAAGTTTTTCCGATCGGCTGGATCTAGCCGACAGGTGATGCAAAGCTTCTACTTATAATTTTATCAATGCTAAGGACAACATTGAGAAAATTAGGGGGCATATATTATACGAAGTCAGAGATCACAATCAGAGAGCTCAAAATTTTTGGGACTTTGAAAATTTTCAAGCAGTTCAGGACATGGACACAAATGAATTGGCGTAAGGCATATGATTAACGCTAAGGCAAGCCGACTACAAAGTTATATGTACAGAGTCAAGGTACAGATGAGGACGTCAAAAGCTATATGGTCGACGTCGCCTCGTCTTTAATGGCCTTGATCTCTTTGACCGTCGCCACGTCTTTTCTTCAGTGCCCGGGATCGTTTTGGCCGATTTATGCAACTTTCCCAAGTACTTGATAGTGGAGGTCACCTTGGCCTTCTGCTCCTCAGTCGCCTTGGGGAGATCAGCTAGCACTTGCTTCTCTGCTGCAAATTTGGCCCTGCACTGCTCGAGCTTTGCCAACAGGCCAACTTCTTCTTCGAGCAGGCCGATCTTGGCTTGCGTAGCCGATGGTCCAGCTGCTAGTTCATCCAATTTGGCCTTCTCGGCCACTATGTTCTCCACTGTGGCATTGATCAAGGTTGCCAAGTCGGCTTGAGCTCGCCGATCGACCATTCTTTGTACGGCCCTCTCCTGCTTGAATCGATGTTGGTCGATGAAGACGGCCTGGGAAATTTTCTCAGCCAAGTCATTAAAGCGAGCTCGAGCTGACCCGCACGCCATCACCAGTTGATCCACATCGATGCTGAGCCGACGATGGATATCTTGAAGCTTATCTCTTAGGTCGTCGGCTATGGCAGTTTGGTCTTGGCTGGTGGCTTCTTCTTGGGAAATCTAATGAAATGCCACAGCTATGGATGGCACTCCTTGAGATACCACTTTTAGAATTTTATTTACAAAATTTCCATCGTCGAACGCACGAAAGCTTAGTTTTCGCCATTTTTACGCATGTGGCATGCCAAGTCAGTAGGCTAGCGTGGATTCACTAGGCGAAATGACTCCCTTGCCCTCATTTAGACCTAATAACACCAGATGGCCGATTCAAGCTCCACCATTCATACAACCCCAAACGCTAGCTTCCCGGCACCAGTGAGGGAGGAGAGGCGGCGGCGAGTTGAGGCGGCGGACGCCGTGTCTAAACCATGGAGCCTACGGATTGCCCTCCTTGATAAGTGCATTTCACCCTCACTTGTGCATATGCATTTTGGATTCCCTTTGGATCTCTGCATCCCATTAGGTTAGCATGCCAGATGGTAAGTTCTAACATCTACATCCTTTTCATTCTGTATGATTATGTCAGGATCGATCCTAGCAATGCGTTTAGAATAGTCGTGAAATGCAAAAAGTTTAAGGCCATTCTGGAGTATTGGAGTGAGGATTTAGAAATGGATGAGCAAACATTTGATTTTTGGATTGATATTAGCAGTGGCTATAATCTTGATTCTTTTATCACTGACATGAAGAGTAAGACCATTTGGGGTCCTTCACAAACCATTGATGTGTGGTCAGTAGATAGAGACAGTGAGGCAAAATGGAAGATTAGGAACAATGAGCAATTTGAGGGTATGATTAAGGCCAGTATGTTGAGAGGTTGGCAAATGTTGTAGTGCAAGTTGTTGTGGATTGTGGTGCATCTAAGGGCAGTTCTGGTGTGACTAGACAAACACAACCAATGCATAATTTCAGTGAAGGCTTAGGAGAGACATTCAGTTGTAATGCAGGGGCAGCTGAAAAGTGCAAGAAGCATCTGTGCCTGATATGGTTGATTGGGAATCTCTTATTGTTCTCCCTAAGGTAGATCAAGATGGTGAAGCCACTGTAGTTGCTGATGAGGAAAGAATGTTTGAAGCAATGGGATTCAAAGAAGCAGATGGTAGTGCAAGAGAAAACAATCCCATTCCAGAAAATAGTCTCATTCCAGATATGGAAGAAGCAGCTTGCTTTGTTGATGATAATGATCCATCAGAGCCTGTTATGGACTGGGATAGGATAATCCAGAAATGGCAGTTGGCACAACCTACCCTTCCATGGTAGACTTCAGACTAGCAGTGAGGCAGCATGCTGTCATGACTGAGTTTGAGCTAGGCACTGAGAAGTCTGACAGGGATAGATTCAGAGGGCTTTGCAAGGCTGCAGGATGCCCCTCGATTATTAGGGCTAGGACACAAGTTGATGGTTCTGTGAGGGTATTATTCTATTTTACACTTAAGAAATAATCATTTATAGTTCAGTCACTAACTTGTGTTCATTTGTTGTAGATTCAAATAAACAAGTATCCTCACAATTGTGCCTCAACAAGTAGAGTGCTGGGAAGAATGGCAACTCAGACATGGGTTGCTGAGAGGGCACTGCCATTGCTAAAGAGGAAACCTGGTATGTCTACTAAACAAGTGCAAGAGAAACTAGAGGAGAAATATAACATTACGATTCAGTATCATACTATTTGGTATGGTAGACAGAGGGCATGTGAAAAACTTTTTGGAAAATGGGATGATTCATTTGATTGGTTGTACAGGTTTAAGGCTGAACTTGAGATGAGATGTCCTAGGAGTGTTGTTGAAATTGACTATGTATAGGAAGGTGAGAAGAAGCACTTTAGCAAAATTTTTTGTGCTTTCAGGGGTAGCATAGTTGGTTTCTTAGGTGGCTGCAGGCCCTACATTGGCATTGATTCTACTGCCCTTAATGGCATGTGGAATGGTCACATGCCTGCAGCCTTAGCACTAGATGGGATGAATTGGATGTTCCCATTAGCATTTGGTTTCTTTGATTCAGAAACCAAAGAAAATTGGATTTGGTTCATGGACCAGCTTCGCAAGGCAATAGGTGAATTACCATGTTTAGCAATCTGCACTGATGCATGCAAAGGACTAGAAACATCAATGAAGCATGTGTTCCCCTGGGCTGAACAAAGAGAGTGCTTCAGACATTTAATGGAGAACATGAAGAAGAAGTTCACAGGTAACCTTTATGCATCCAACATGTGGCTGTAGCTTGGGCATATGAACCTGCAAAGCACAAGCATTTCTTTGATAAAGTTCTTGCAGCTAGTCCTGATGTAGGTAAATGGTTTAGAGAACATCACAATCTCATATGGGTTAGGTCAAAGTTGTCACCTGACATTAAGTGTGACTACATTACCAACTATTGCTGGAATTCTGTCTAAATTATGTGTGTGCTTCATCTCAATTATGGTCAGTTGTTATGTGTGTGCTTCATTTTGCTACAACTATGTCAGTCTGGAATTCTATCATTTTGCTACAATTATGTCAGTCTCCAAAAGCAAAACAATATACAAATGCCAAGTGCTGGAATTCATTCATACAAGCATTTTTTCTCACTTAGATTTCCTCCCACATTTCCCAGTTACATTTCCAGTTACATTTGCCTACACATATGGCTATCTAGCTACTAGTTTCACTTCTGCATGACATACCCAAAAAACATGCCAATTATGCCTACAGAAATCACAAACAGAACATACACAAGCTTCATCACTAGGTCCAACTTCGCTTGCACTTCTTCCTTCTGCATTTTGACACCAACTCGGTCTTCCTCCATGCACCCTGGCTTCATCCCCATAGTGTCGTCCTCCTCCTCACTTTCTTGCTCATGCTCCAAATCAACAACCTGAATCACATTTGCCTTCACCAAATCACAGAAATATTCCCTCTGCCATTTATAATACTTGCATCTATCAGCCATATGAAATCCATCACCCACCCATGCATCAAGTCAGCAATAAAGAGGGATCCCCAACACAGAAGCGCAAATGCAGAATGAAATCCAAGACAAACAGTTCCAAATTGACTCACCCAACCATCGCCCCTAGGGCATTTGAAGTAAACGCGCCCAATGTTGACATTCTCCTTCCTCGAGTGCCGCTCATGTACCCGTGCCTTCCCACTGAATGGGCAGCGAATCAAGGGAAGGCTTTGCCAACGACTTCACCTACCTTCCTCACTCCGGTCGACGAAGAGGCTTGCGACATTGTCCCCGGCGCTGTCGAGTTCTAGGGTTCGTCCGAGGAAGCTGCTGCTGGGGTGGTCTGAATGGGGAATGGGGGCACTCGGTTCTAAGGGGTTCTAACGGATAAGGCGGGGGCAGGGGAGTAATTTTGCCTAGTGAATCCACGCTGGCCTGCTGACTTGGCATGCCACATGCGCAAAAATGGCGAAAACTGAGCTTCGTGCGTTCGACGGTGGCAATTTCGTAAAGAAAATTCTAAAAGTGGCATCTCAAGGAATGCCATCCATAGCCATGGCATTTCATTAGATTTCCCCTTCTTCTTCCTCACTGACGAACTCATTAATGTCAAATGGAAGCAAATCGGCTAGAGTCTGCATGACGATTTTCATAATTAAAACAAAGCATGATGACCGATCCTAAACTTTTGAGAGGGAAGAGTAGTGGACTTACTCGTATAGCAGGAACTAGCGCAGCTGCTTCTTCACCATGGTGGCTGCCTGTAGCCGACATGGTTCTCTCGCTCGATACTCGGGGGGCAGCCGATGGAGACCGTGGGGGCTGCCAAAGAACATAAGTGTTAGTACGAATCGGCCAATGCAAGCATAAGTAAGAGTGAGTTTAGAAATTCCCGACGAAGCTGGGCGAGGAGGTCGGCTGGCTAGTCTCTTAAACTACAAAGAAGATTTGGTCAAGGTTTGAACGGTTATGATTTAAAGGCCGAGTTAGAGAAGGCAAGATACTTACCGATCACTTCAGAGCAGGAGGGCTTGGTGGAGTTGGATCATCGGCCGGCGGGCTGACGGAGTTATGGCTGGAGCTGCTTGATTCAGCCGTCTCTTTCACAGCTTTTGAAATCTCTTCGTCCATAACTTCTTTGTGTAGGGACTCGTCGATGCTGGGGTCAAGTGAGGGCAGGCTATCGGCTGGCGTTGTCGGCATTGGTTTCCTTTGCTTCTTCACAGGAGCAGCCGACAGTCCCGCAGCTGATGGGGCGGCCCTTTTCTTCCTTGACACGGCTTGACGGGTTTGGTCGTGCATTAAGGTCTTGAGCTTCGGCACGTCCCAGCCGATGGCCGATGGAGCGTATCCGCATCCGTTCGCAAGAACCCCCAGGCGGTATTCAATGGGGAGGCCAGAGTTGCTCGCCGTGGAGGGATCTGAGTCTGTCGTCTGCAAAAAGGGAAAAATATTTGAAGAATTAGCATAGGTCGACAGCCGACTGGTTGAAGGCAAAATGATGATTGGGGATAGAGATACTTACAGAAGGGATTTCGTCTGGCAGGAGGGTGGTGAGGTACATGGAGGCACGTTGATGGAATATATGTTGCTTGATTTCCATCCACCACTTGTCATAAGTCGTGCTCCTCTTGTGGGCCAACTCTAAAGTCCCAATGCTGCCGAGGGCGGGCTCTGTATTTCCATTAATCTGTTCATCACCAGGCTTGAATCTACCACCCCTTGGGTCTCTATCTTGTCGGCGTAGTAGCAGCCGATTGGCAGTTGCCCGAGCCCGAGTTGTCTCCCAGCCGACATTGGATAGTAAAACTCATAAGTCCTTGTTACATTCCGGCCTTGATGCACTCCAATCGGCAGAATGCATGGAATTAGTGCTGTGGTGAAGATTTCTCTGCACTTGGGATAATCGTCTGAGTTGATCTCATCCAAGTTCAAATCAATTGACAACTCAAATTCCATTCGGTCTTCATAGAAGAACCAAGTCTGATTATTTTTTGCCAGGCCGTCATAGAAGGAGATGAACCACTCGGCCAATAGCTCGCTCGATTGCCTTGATCCAGTAAGGGTGGCTGCAGCTTCCCCAAATGACAGGCATCTTCTGGTGGTTACTACATTTCCATCATCGTCTTCAGTTGGTTCCAGGAGGGGGAAACGGGCGTTGGCTAGTCTTGGCCGACCAGACACTTTTTGCGTTAGTAACACGAGCCAGAGCTGCAGAAACCACCAAGGGCCTCCTGTGCTAATAGTGGCTGTTTACACCCAAATTTGGCACCTAGAGTTAAAATAGAGAAAATTGCCAAGATTTGGGAAGTTTGCCGGTTTCCTCCAGAGGGCCGGTCTGACTGCCATGTATGGGCCGATCAGACCGGGCCCATGGGCCGGTCAGACCGACGGCATGTGGCCGGTCTGATCGGGAGAGTCCAATTCCAAGTAGGTTTCATCGGTGCTCGGGTTTCCTTGTTTCAAAAGGCATATCTCAGGTTTCCTAAGGTGTCTATCCCGAATTGGACGTGGAGGACTTGTAGAAGGCAAGACCAACCCCTATTTAAGGGACAAGGTCGGTTCAATTGTAAGAAGCAATCATACACAATACACAAATCTACTTGAATCGTTTTTTTCTATATTCTTCTATCTTTTAGCCATGTTTTCTATTTACCCTAGTGTAGTCCATCTTTGTCGGTTTGCGCCGTAAACCGTCTGCCGCCGCTGCGAGAGTGTGACATCTTTTTGTAGGTTTGTCCTAAAAACCTTCCGTTAGCCCACGAGACGGGTGTTTATCTATCGTTCTACTTAAATCGGTTCCAATAGCCGGTTTAATCTACAAAATCCATCTTGTTTTAGATCTTGCTAGATCAAGGTGGTTGGCGACTCCAATTTCACCGCAAGGCATTTAGGTGTCCCGATCGTGATTGTCATCTTGCCAAAAAATTTGCCAACACGATTTTTGGTGACTCCGTTGGGGACGTGAATTTTTCGACCTTTTCAATCGGCCGAAAATCAATCTATCACATTAATTATTGCCTTGCTTCATCGACTTCCCATCTAATTGAGTGTTTTGGCTATACAGCCGGGATCAATATATATTAGTGCGTGGGAACAATTACGAGCGACCGGCAGCGTTTTTGCTATATACGATCTGAAAATTAGAATTCAAACCTAGTCCAATTCAGGCTGTATGAAGCCGATTTATCGAGACACAAGCAATAGAAGAATCGATTGGTTTTTGCCTTTTGTTGCATGCGATTACTGAAAAAGGAAAAATCAAACTGAGCTGATCTACTTCTATACACGTGTTTTAAAAAAAAGAAAAAAATTAGGCTATTCAAGCCGATCTACTGTTCACATAAAAAAACGCGCACAGAACCGTGCCGACTAAATACGTGAAGGAACCAGCCTGCTGTTAATTTCCTTGCCAAAGTAAACCTGTTGTGCACAATTTACGAAGTGGAACAGGAGGAAAGCAGCACAACAATATCGATCATTGCCTTCTTGCTGCCGCACGGTGGCCAAAAGAAAAGATCAGGCTGTTAATCAAAGCCGATCTGCTAAGAGACAGGCAGCAACAACTTTGTCTGCTTGTTTTGCCACGCACGGTTCCCAACAAGAATAGGAAATTAACAAAGTTTAGCCTTTGGCAAAATTGGCTAAATACAGTAGCGTACCAAGATATTTCAAGACCGTATATTAATTTATTCGGTCAATTTTTGGCGATGAGCTATATGGCTGAAGTTAATCAAGGAATTTCTTCATCAACCATGGCGTGCGGGAACAAGATCAATGAGATCACATTGGAGGAGATGTGGGCAAGATCGCTCATTAGGACCCATCAAGGTATGATTCTCACTCCTGATCCCCCTCTCAGATTCGTCCATGATGAGGTAAAATCTAATACGCCCAACCCATCCCTTGATATTCAAAAAGTTAATAATTATTGTGTATATCCATATGCTACTTCTAGTTTTGCATCTACACAACATACCTATAATGTTATGGATAGATCCATGGGCATTTACACAGCCGATTCCCTGGGAATCGGTTATACAAAAAATTTAGCCAACGGTCAGACCACGCATGACGTCGGTCGGACCGCACTCTATGCCGGTCAGACCGTGCCTACCATAGCCGGTCAGACCATGCCCTATTTCGGCCAGATCATGCCTCGTGTGGCCGGTCTGACCGCACCGCTGACCACCGGTCAGACCGGGTCATGGGTCGGTCAGATTGGGTGCTTTGCCGGTCAGACCGTGCCTACCATAGCCGGTCAGACCGTTCCCTATATCGGCCAGATCGTGCCTCCTGCAACAGGTCTGACCGCACCACTGACCACCGATAAGACCGGTCCATGGGCCGGTCAGACTGAGTGCTTGGCTGATCACACCGGGCTATCTATAGCCAGTCAGACCGATTCCCTGGAAATTTCGTTAGGTTTTCATACCACGACTGGCGATACTGATTTTAATTATTATTCATCACCTATTGATACTGTTAGTCATGTTATCCCATATACTCATACTATTTGTGCCAACAGTTGCTATGAGCCAGTGCAAAATCATCAAATAAATGGATTGGCACAAAACACACATTATGGCCAGTATAATCATATTGTGCCGCAACAACCATCTATTCCTAGGCCGCCAAATCCATAACCAAGGCCTGAGAATATGGAAGAGCAATTTAGGAACATCATTAGAGAATCATTTGGAATTGAGCCAAGGAATCGTGCTGAGGTTTACCAAAAGCCGTATCCTAAATATTTTGATAATATCCCATATCCTCGGGGTTATAGAGTTCCTGAGTTCACTAAATTTAGTGGTGAGGATGATAGGGATACATGGGAACACATAGGCCAATTTCTTGCACAATGTGGTGAAGTTAGTACTAATGATGTTTTCAAATTGCGTTTGTTTTCTTTGTCTTTGTCTGGTACTGCTTTTACATGGTTTACTTCTTTACCGCCAAATTCTATTCATACTTGGGCTCAATTAGAACAACAATTTCATGATTACTTTTATATCTGTGAAACTGAGCTTAAGTTGTCTGATTTAACATCGGTTAGGCAAAAACATGATAAGTTGGTCATTGATTATATCAAAAGGTTTAGGGATGCTAGAAACCGATGTTTTAATTTGAACATAACTCAGAAAGATTTGGCCAACATTGCATATGATGGATTGATTGATTCTATTAAAGAGAGATCGAATGGCCAAATATTTCTTGATATTGATTATGTGTTGCATGAAGCTCTGGTTCAGGAAAGCCGAGTGGCTGATAATAGCTTAAATGCTAGTTTGGATGATAATGTAATAACCAATATAGCCGAACCAAGCGTTGGTTTGGATTGTGTTTCTATTTTGATCAATGATGGAATAACATGCATAACCGGACCAAGTGATGGTTCGGATTGTGTCACTAGTTTGGATAACGATGCATGTATAACTGAATCAAGTATTGGTTCGGATTGTTTTGCTAGCTTAGATAATAGCATCATTGAAAATATAGCCGAACTAAATGACGGTTCAGATTGTATCACAGGCGATAGTGAGATAGTATTGTCACTTAAGACCGAGTTACAGATCGGTCATGTGAATGTTGAAAAGGATAGTGGCAGTGTCTTGCAGGATGGTGATGGAATAGAGTTTAAAGCAACATTGTATACATGAGAAGTGCCGTATCATGAACATATAGATTCGGTTCCATACCCACAAGGATTTGAGGTGCCCAACTTCACAGAATTCACAGGTGAGAATGCTAGGACAACAAAGGAGCATATCGGCCAATTTATTGATCAATGTGGTAAGGCCGGTAATGATGATTTGCTTAAGTTAAAATTGTTCCCTCTTTCTTTGTCGAACTATGCATCTATATGGTTTAGTTTACTTGCTCCTAATTCAATTTCTACATGGTCACAAATGGAGCATGAGTTTCATGATTATTTTAAAGATGCAAGCTTAATGGAGCAAAGACCGATTGATAATTCATCGGTCACTTGTGATAATATTTCGGTTACATCTATTGCTAAGACCGGAATTATTCATGATTCTCTTCCTACTGTTTCTATTGATTTTGATGACAAGAAAGTGTTGATTCGGTCTAGCCAAGCCGAATCTATAAAAAGGAAAAGTGTTATTATTAGGGATCCTCGGCCCGGGATAATTAGGATCAATAATGCTAAGGCCGAAGATCGTAAAGTTACAAAGGATGAGTCATCTAGTTTTGTAAAGACTAAAAAGCCGAAGCTCACTTTTGAGATGCTTATGGCTAATACAAGAATGGATTAGCTGGTCAACGGCTTGGTAATCGTACTAGTGATGCAAAAGGATCAAGATCACTTTCTAGAAAGAGATTTGGTCAAACGCCAAAGCAATCGAAACCATCGACAACATCAACTCCATACAAACTTTCGGTTGTGATGCCATGGTATTCATATCCAATATCACTATACGATTATCCTTTTATATATTATATGCCATGGATGCCTCAACCACCTATGTCGTCTCATCAAGAATGGAAAGAATCGCCTAGGTCAGTACCAAGACATTCGTATAACTCAAGACAAGACCGTTTCTCACAAAAGAATCGGTCCGGTAGATCAAAGGCAAACAAGATGAAGAAGGTGTGGGTGAGAAGAGAAGTCAAAGCTACGGAGGTTAGTACTATTAAAGAGGAATCTCAAGATGTTCAAGTACCTACCAGAGACGTGACAAAGGGGCTACAAGCAGAGAAGACCGAAGCCGATATCGTGACTGCCAACAACGGTGGTCTGACTGGGGCAGTTGAGCGGTCTAACCGCCAGCCTACGACCGGTCTGACCGCTCCATCAAGCCGGTCTGACCGACAACATGACACCGGTCTGATCGGGCCTAGAGGCCGGTCTAATCGGGGCATTTGAGATGAATAAGAAAATTGAGGGCAACACAGAGCATCTACTTCGACCACAAATGTCAAAAATCATTGCTTGGCTCCTAGAAAACAACCACAGCCGAAATGGATGCCTTCCGGCTTATCTCACTCTCAAAAGAGGAGGCTACAACGTCTTCGAGCCATAGATCAAAAAGAAAAGAAGGCCGAAGATGTGGAGAACAAAACATGTGATAATTTGAAGCCTCGAACGATATACAAGCAAATGTGGAGACTTAAGGGAGAAAAACTTAAGAGACCGGTGATTTCCCAAAATAGTGATAAATCAAATTCGATGAAAGAAGAATTATCGGTCATTGGAGGTAAGTCTCCTACACATATTGCTATGGATGCTACTACGGTGTTTATCTTGCCTTCGAAATCGTGCGATCAAGAAAGCCGATTTTACTCGGGGGGCAAGACATTAATATGATCATGGAGAAATCAAGGAAGATGAACGGCGATGGATATGACATCATATCTTTGGGTCGCCGTTTGTTGATTGCTAAGGCAAGGATATCTAAACATAGTGCTACCAAGGTTACTCCTTTTGAGTAGGTATATGCACAAGAAGCCATTTTGCCGGTAGAGGTGAATATTGGCTCTGTTCGATATATGAAGCGAGATGATTTGTCGATTGAAGACTACAAGATCTTGATGAGGTGATTGACAAGTGTTCGAAGGCTTTGGATGAAAGAGAAGAAGAGGGTGGATAAGGCTTACGATAAAAGGGTGAAAGCAAGATACTTGAAGAGATATTTCCCGAGTGTTTGGCAAAATGCTTAGGAGGTACTATGGCCGGTAATGTTGGTTATCGTCTTAAGGCAACATGTTCTATGCTTTAGATTCACGATGTTCATCATAAAAGGCAGGGGGCATGTGTTTACATCCAAATTTGGCACTAGAGTTAAAATAGAGAAAATTACCAAGATTTGGGAAGTTTGCTGGTTTCCTCCAGAGGGCCAGTCTGACTGCCATGTATGGGCCGATCAGATCGGGCCCATGGGCCGGTCAGACCGACGGCATGTGTCCGGTCTGACCGGCAGAGTCCGATTCCAAGTAGGTTTCGTCGGTGCTCGGGTTTCCTTGTTTCAAAAGGCATATCTCGGGTTTCCTAAGGTGTCTATCCCGAATTGGACGTGGAGGACTTGTAGAAGGCAAGACCAACCCCTATTTAAGGGACAAGGCCGGTTCAATTGTAAGAAGCAATCATACACAATACACAAATCTACTTGAATCGTTTTTTCTATATTCTTCTATGTTTTAGCCATGTTTTCTATTTTACCCTAGTTTAGTCCATTTTTCTAGGTTTGCGCCGTAAACCGTCCGCCGCCGCTGCGAGAGTGCGACATCTCTTTGTAGGTTTGTCCCGAAAACCTTCCGTTCGCCCACGAGACGGGTGTTTATCTATCGTTCAACTTAAATCGGTTCCAATAGCCGGTTTAATCTACAAAATCCATCTTGTTTTAGATCTTGCTAGATCAAGGTGGTTGGCGACTCCAATTTCACCGCAAGGCATTTAGGTGTCCCGATCGTGATTGTCTTCTTGCCAAAAACGTTGCCAACAGTGGCATCGGTTGCAATTTTGGACACAACTTGGCTCAACATCTGATAAAGGTAGCCGAGGAGGAATTTCCCTAGGGAGAGTTTTTTCTTGTCGACCAAGGCCTCGGCTAGTATTTGCCAGTTGGCTGTGGGGCCGCAGCTTGATCCGCAGAATATAAACTTCTCTAGCCACTTCATCAGAAAGGTGGTATGCTCTCTGGCATTGATCGGCCCAGTTCCCATGTTCATGGCTACGTACCCGTTCCAACCCCCAATTGCTTTGGTCTTGAAGGAAAATTGGCCCTTGTTGTCCAGTTGGTTGGGGCTAGCCGATGATGTAATGTCAAGTCCAGTTAGCATGAAGACATCGGCTAAGGTTGGAGTCATTGGGCCTTATTGGAAAAGAAAGGCATTCAGTGTGTTGTTCCAAAAATATGTGGCAGCCGACATTAGTTGTTCGTCCTTGGGCATGTCGGCTATGGATAGAGTGAGGCATGCCAATTTCTTCCCAATGACTTTGTTTACTGGCCTGCATCCTCTTGTACCATAATGGCCATGATTTGTCAGTTGAAGGCCAAGACTTAAAGGTGTTGTTCCAGTGGCCTAGGTGCGGGTTCCTCATTCTATAGGGCACTCTGTTGGTTTCGGCTATGATGAACTCAGTCGGATCCTTATTGATGATAGGCCCTAAGTAGTACCTCTCATCGCTAACTAAGCTTGGGATTGCTATTTGATACGCGAGATGCTACAATCAGGAAAAAAGATGGGCCTCAGATTCGAAAGACCTAAAATTCAGACCTACGGTTAAAAAGGCAGGGAAAGAAAAGGTTGAGCTGATTGAGCGTACCTCAGGGAACTCGACGAGTGGAGAGCCTGGTTGAGTGACGGGGGTCGCCATTGCTGCGGTTGAGGTCGTCGGAAAGGTGGGATCGCCACGGCGGAGCCGAGGAAGCCAAAGAGGTCACGGGGGAACTCGAGGGTGTTTGCTAATTTGTGGATTGTGTTGACGCCGTGAGTATTCGGCGCGGAGAGGCATTATTTAAAGGGTTTTTTTAATGGCCGAACAGATTTGACCTAGGGTTGTGTTGAAGAGAAGATTGGATAAAATCTGCAACACTATCATATCGCAGATTTGGGGGCATGTGTTAACGACCAAATTTGGTAACCAAATTCCTGAGTTTGAAGCGGAGTCGAAGCAGAGATTGGAGCGGAATCAAGAAGAACGTGCAATCTGAGAAAGCAGAGGCTGTATCGGCTAAGTCCGAATCGGTTGCGGAGTCAGTCGACTAAGTTCGAATCGGACTGAGATAGCCGATAGCCGATTCCGATTGAAGATGGAGGTGAAGCCAGTCCTTAAAGGAAAGCTTAAAGATAAAGTATTGGATTCGGTTTTCAAAGTGCATTAAAGATATTGCCATCTACGGATAAGGTCCTGCAACGGCAATTGTATCTTTTAAGTTAGGATATCTTGTATAGTTTCCTTTTGTGATAATGTCAGTTTGTTTAGAGATTTAATCTGTAATAGGAATCGTGTCCGTCACGGATTCATTGTGTATTCGGGTATAAGTATGAACCGAGACCTTGTAAAACATATCAACACACATCAAGACAACTTTGGCGCTTCGCCACCCTTTTTATTTTATGTTTTCTCGACAAGTTCTTGCTCTGTTCTTGGGCTGCATCGACTTCGATCTCTAGGAAAGGTAATTTCTTGTTACAAGCGGCTTGTGGTATTGGGGCCAGTGCTTCCATCATTATGATACTCTGATTCTGATGTTGCAAACTGCTTAATTTATCATATGCGGCATATAATCTAGATCAATGTCTAAATCTATCTCGCAATCGGCTAATATCTCTTCGAAGATAACAACCGACAGAGCTAGAACTAGAGGTTGATTTAGGTTATATGGCGTATCTACCATCTCGAAGAGCTCTCATTAGCCTATATAAATCCTATAATTCTTTTGGTACTTAATGCTGCATCTAATTGACCTATTAAGTTGCCTTTAGAACTACGTAGATTTATTTGGTTCAATGTTTGCTATTAGAGATAGAACCGGGGTTTTAGTTGGTCTTACCTATTCTAATCATCTTTATGTATTATTACTGTTAGATGTATTAGAATTTTATATTAAGATCTCAATCTACTTAAATGGGTTAAGCTCGGCATCAATTCGTTAGATTATACTAATAGTCAATTGATCTTAGTTTAACATACTTAATTTATATTAATATCTTTCTATAAAATATATCGGAGTACTAACCAATTTACATTAGATATGCAACATCGGCTAGGTTATAAATATATATAATTGTGTTCCTAACGTACCTTTGGATCCAAGTAATTTATACTGTCTTGGTATGCTACCGATCTATCCCAATCACTTAATCTAAATGTGCTTTAGAATAACAATTGTATATTTATTAATATTTATAGCCGATCGAGTAAGATCTAACCCTAACCAAACATCTATTTCTTTGTTTCTTGTTGGTTGCAGGATCAAACCAACTGGCACGCCCGCTCGACCACCAGAAGCGATCAATTTCGGACCTGCACTGAAGTTAAGCAGATCTTCCAGACCAGTGCGTGTAAAAAAATCACACCAACAGTCTGTCAATCGAAGCTCTAGATCTAGCATCTTCATTGGTCTCCCCTCTATCACCATTGACAACGCCCTCGGAAGAGGAGCTTGCACCGGTGTCCTCCCTGACGGCCTCTATTCTCCCTTAGTCCCCCTATTGCTACGGGAACTAGATCTAATGGGCACCGTCATGCCGCGAACATGATATGGAGGACGAGGCCACGGGACTGGCACCGTCCATCACCCTTGTTGATCGCCAACATGGCAACATGCACTCGGGGCAGATCGAGTGACGGGGCATGCCTAGGCCTCTAGATTCGGTGCTGGTAGTCCATTCCTCGATCCGTTCCCTAACTCGCCAATCGGGGACTATGAGCAACAACCAGGAGTGGAGTGTAGGTGGTGGATAAGCAGGGGCCGATGAGGGAAAGAAGGAGCGGTAAGCCATTTCCGATCGGTAATGACAAGGAAGAAGAGGAGGGAGAGGACAAGAGGAGGAGGAGGGCGTCGGTGGATGTGTGGCATAGGCACCAGCGGAGAACGACGGGCGGATGAGAAGTGTGTCGGGTGGATAAAGAGCACTACCTCATTAAGTATCACGTATCCATTCCCAGACGAGATCCCATGCAATAGTTTTTGTATTTTTACCACATAGTCCAATCAAATTTTAAAAAATAAAAACAGTGGGACCACCTATCAATGACCATCTTCCTCCATCTCTTCTCTCCTCTACTCTCCTCTCTCTTCTTTTTTCTCTCGGCGCACCCGCCAGCCACCGTCAACGGGTTGCCTCTTGAAGCCACCATTAATTGCTAGCCTCCTCCCCAAAGCCAAACGCGGTCCCCATATAGAGAGGGAGAGAACCAGAGGGAGAGAGGGATCTGGTGATGAGGGACAGCGTTGCCACGTCAATATAGTGATGGTGCGCAACATTGATCTGGCTCGATGGATGGCTGTTGATCTACTGCAGCGAAGGGCATCGTTGCTCTTGCACAACATTGGACGTTGCAATAGAGAGATCTTTGGTGGCGCACCTACCATGGATTCGAGCATTGTGCACCTTACTAGTGGATTCGGTAGCCCTCCCAGTCGTGGGCAATGCCTCCGCAGTGAATGAGGCCACTGTCATCGTCAGTACTGCAAAACTACGAGTGTGTACCTGGCACGATATGTTCCCTAACGAGGATGTAGTTTTGGCAACGTCATCCTCCTCGTTGTCTTTGACGATTTCCCATGCTTGGTAAGGTGGTTTTTCTGGTGACTTCCTGCGCGCAACAGAGAAAGAGATGATATGCCCCCTATACCACCCTCCACCTATACCTTGATGCCACCCGTGCTACCTTTGCCTCCAGCTCTCTGTTGCCAACTTGACATCTCTATAGCTCGAGCCCGCTTGGAGAGGGAGGAGATAAAAAGATATATAGGAAAGAGATGGGTGAGGAGGAAGATGGAGTTGTCACTGGTAGATGGGTCTTGCCATTTTTAAAATTTTTGGGGAGCTAATTGACCGAAGTGCTACGGCAACACCATGTAGGAGGAAACCATCCCATTTAGATCAGGGGTTAAATTAAATGGTTTCAATAATTAAGTGGGGTCTAATACCTATATGGTTTTAAGGGCACGCTTTTAGACTAAAGTGTGATAGTTTTGTTTGAGGTGCTGGGACTTTTTTTTTGGGACGTTGGGTGGGTGTATGTGGAGGCGTGGGAGGGGGGGTGGTGCTGTTTGTTTGTTTCCTGTAATGGAACAAAATAAAATACTTAGAGCAGGTTTTGGGTATTTTATCAAATACTTAGCGGGAGGAAGAGAAAAAATGTTTGATTAATTAGAACTCTTAAAAGCATTTGTAACATGCTATTTATTATAAATTAGTTTTCATTGCAAAGAATCCTATGATGAAAGGAATAGCCAGAGGGATGCTTTGGCAGGAAGGGCGTGGCCTCGACTAATTATCAAGGTCAAGTATCACTGCCAGTAATTTACGTGAACCGATAATGATGTACATAGTCCAGACAGTAAGAACCGGATTGTCCACTATTACTGCTAGATCGTACCACAGACACGCAACGTTTTATCACTGCCAACTCGTCACACGAACAAGTAGTGATTGGAGCGTACCATTGGCTGTTCGTGTCACGAACCAACATTAGCGAAGCAACACTGACTATTCATGCCACGAACCAATGTACCATGAACCGTGATGAACTGATAATGATACTCTATATATCACTGTCGTTTACACCGAGCCGGCAGTGATGATCACTTTTGCGGCAACTTCAACGCATGCTATTTTTTTATAATACTTACAAACATATCAAATATTATTGCTAAAAAGAGTTACTCGGTCCGGGACCTAGGATGAAAATCGATCAGAGTTTTTGGACTAGTTGAGGCTGACCGTACGATCGATATTATTTCAGTTTCACTACTAGTGAGATTATGTTCATGTATTGTGTTAAGATGGTTTATTTTCCTCTGATTAAGTATATACTACTACTTGAGTAACTTGACAGGGATTAAGCCCCCTCCCTAGCCCATTTTTAAGGGCCTACGTATGCAGGCAGTGATTGGTCATGACCTCGCACCTACTAATCGAAAGCACTTTGAGTACCTCGCACCTACTAATCGACAGCTCTTTGAGTCTAAAAAATTCTAATCCTAATTATGAATCTGCACTTGTGAATCGCCGGCTCTTAACGCTGATGAAGAGATGATCTTTGCTCCATTGGCCAAAATTCATAATAATCCCGGTTACAATAAGAACCGAGACTCGAGACTCGTTTTTAGTCCCGGTTAAAATAGACAATGACTCTATAAGATCTTTAGTCGGTGTTACCAACCGTGATTTTTAGTTCCAGTTATATTCTTGTTAGAATCTGTCAAGCCGACGGTCATTTTTAGTCCCGGTTTGTAACACCAACCGATCCTATCTTTTATACCAGTTGGTATTACAAACCGAGACTAAAAATCTAAATGATCTTTAGTGCCAACTAGAACTAATATGAAGGTACTTTTTTAACTACGTCAGTTAAAAATATGGTTTGTTGTAAAGAAATAGACATAATTTTGCTCCATGATTCAAATAGCTTGAAATTATTTTGATAGGATCTGTAATTGAAAAAGGGTGGTATCGTGTGGGGATGGGTGATTGAAGATAGAAGGAAACTTTAATCATTACATTGTAATTACAAATTACCAAATTATTATTAACTAATGATTCTCAATATACAAAATTTCTTTTTGAAATTATTTTGGTGATAATATACAAATCGGAGGGATCTATAATATGATAAGAACATCACTTCTTCAGATACACACAACATTTCTTCACTGGACATGCAAGGTCCAATCACTATTGCTTGTGTTCTTTATTGCACAGGCAGGGATTAGCCTTCTTGGCGAGGTCAACCGGGTCTGTCTATCGGTTGATAACCAGAGGAGTTGTGGTGCTAAGATTGCAAGCACAGATCCTTTGATGTGAAGCCGAATCAGTGTGTCATTAGAACCTTCCGTGCCAACACCTTTGCATATTTCAGTTTCAGAGTCCGCCGTGTCGAGTTTGTGTTTGGGTCGAGGTCTTGTTACTGGTTAGATCGTGTTAGAGTCCAGTTCGTGTGTTTTCCCCCTTTGTTAACTTAAATCAAGTTTGTGTGCGTGTAACAAGTTTTTGCACGCATTATTTCCGTTTTGTCCTCTAATTCGGAGTCGGTTTTTAAAACAACCATAACTTTCATATATGGACTCCGATTGAGACGCTCCATATATGAAAATCGATTAGAAAATTTTTTTTGTATGCGTTCGTCCCCCGCTTCGTCGGGTTCGGGATTTTATTTCCCCCAAAAACTAGTCAGAAGATTGTCTTTTCGAGCCCGAAAGTTTTTTTCAATTTTGAGCGCGTCTTCTGAATTTTTCACCGGCCACGTCTTCACTTGTTTAGGCTTAAATTTTCTGTGGTTACCTATCGTGTGCTTCTAATCAAGAAAAAATATTTAAAAAAATTAAAAAAGTTAAATTTTTTCAAAAAAGGGTCAACAACCCAAAAATTAGAAAAAAAAGAGGGACAAAAGAGGAACAATATCTAGAGGAGCACATAGAGAGGTGCAATGTCTAGTATTACCAAGTAAACTCGAGTTTCAAAAGGAATATGTTAATTATAATTTTAAAAAATTTATATCGGCATATATTAATTATATATAATTATTACAATTTAATAACAATTTTAAACTATTTTAAATATGTTCTCATTAATTTTGTGATTTGATTAAATTTTAATGTATTACTTATTATTGTTTAAACTATATATAATGAAATTAATTTGGTCCGATTTAATGGATTATTTAGTTTTATATCGGTTGTTAACCCTAGCCGGGACAAAATTTTGAAAATAACGGGAAATTATCTTTAGTCCGGTTGGTGGCTACAACTAGGATTAAAGATGAATTAGAAATAGTGAGAAATTATCTTTAGTCTTGGTTGGTGGATACAACCAGGAGTAAAGATGAATTGAAAATAGCGGAAAATTATCTTTAGTCCCGGTTGGTGCCACCAACCGGGACTAAAAATTGGATCTTTAGTCCCAGTTGGTGCCACCAACCGAAACTAATATATTTTAAATTCTGGTTGTTGGCATCAACCGAAACTACAGATCCAGGGGTATATATACTGTGGCGCACATCGTCTTCTCCACTGATGCAACACTTAGCTGTCTCTCCCTCTCTCAGCTCTCTCTCGCTCCGGCGACGGCGGTGGGAGGATATGAGATGGCGGCGGCTCGAAGATGGTAGCGGCTCGGAGGCGGCCGGTTGCTCGGAGGTGGCAGCGGTGCCTCCTCCCTTTCCTCCTCCTCTTCCTCGGCCTCCAGGAGCGGCCGGGGGGGGCGGGGGCGGCGGCGTCCCCTCTGTCGGATTCAGCCTCCCCTCCGTCGGATCCGGCGTTGTGAATTTTTTTAGAATCTTGTGATGTTGTATAATCTAATTTGATATGTGATATATGTGTATCTGTGATATATATGATATGTGATATATGTGAATTATGTGATGTTTATTAGAGGAGATTTGAGGATGTTAATTTGATATGTGAATTTGATTTCGGCAGAAAAAAAACAACGAAAAACAATGAAAAAAATAAAAAAATATTTGGGGATAAACATAATATATAAACAAGCAGCAGAAACAAAATTTTAAAAGAATGTTCCGATTGATAACACCAATCGGGACTAAAGATAGCGGAGCCAGCCACGTGGCATCGCCATCTTTAGTCCCAGTTGATGTTAGCAACCGAGACTAAAGATGAATCTTTAGTCCTGGTTTGAAACTCAAAACTAAAATGGGTTACAAATCGGGACTAAAGCTACTTTCCCATCAATGTAATTAGTACTAATCTATATATTAAAAAATCCAATTCTACTTATTAATATGGACAAGGTTCAGGATTTTCTTTTTTGTTTTTTTACCGAGGGTGTACGAGCTACGAGGTTTTTTTTTACATTTTAGGGCAGTGCTACGACGCTATATTAGCGACTACTTTAACGACCTTTTGCAAGTTGGCATAAGCGTCGCTCGATCGCTAGGTATATCGGGGCAGACAGATAAGATCCAAATAATAATATATATAGATGGCGCATCCACATCAGTGCCCTGCACGCCATGTCCACCACACGGACCGTCCGTCGATCGACTAGCTACCAGCGATATAATTTGCCTTTGCCATAATTTGTCTGGATCGTACGTGCAGCCGTCTTACAGACGACGGACGGTATAGCCGCATGCGTGCAGCATCATAGATGGGGTACTCCATATCATGCATATGGTGTCGAGTGGTGGTGCCCGGTCGCTGTGATGTGCCGTACGTACGCGCGTGCAGCCAGCCTCGCGCGAGCCGCGGCGGCGAGCAGAGTGTCGGTGGCTCGGCCTCGGCGTCTTGCCGTCTTGGCAACCGGAGAGAAGCCCAGCGCACGAGCGTACGCCGGTGGTGGCCGTTTGGATGCATGGGTCGGCCCACGTTGCTGTGCACATGAACATCTGGGCCACTTCGATGCGCTTAGAGGAATGGAATAAGTTCACCTGCTGTCCCTTGTCTTTACGCCAAATTTAATAAACATCTCTAACCCGTAATATCGTAAATTTTGGACCATCAACTTATAAAATCAGATCAAATTATGTCTTTTGACAGTATGAATGACTGGTTTCGTCGACATGATAAATCTATCCGATTCACTTGTGCTGGCTAGATGTTAACATGGGAAAAACAAATAATGGGCTCCACATGACATTCTCATTCTCCTTCTTTTTTCTCCCTCTCCCTCATTTCCCTCTCCTTCTTCGGCATCGACAGCATCAGAGGTGGCGTTGGTTGGTGCTGCGGCCGTATTCATCCGGCCTCTGCGCCGCTGCCTCCCCATGTCCCCGGGAGCCCTATGTCGGACGACAACACTGATCCTCGAAGCCGCTGTCCTCCCTGGTGAGGTCCCAGCTCTGCCTCGCCTCTAGTCGTCAAAGTCGCGGCGCTCTTCCTCTAAACTCAGATTGTTTGTGAAGGTTAAAGCTCCAAGACAAGACTCGATCGAGGGCCACATGCAGAGAAGATCCTAATTGCATAAATTCAGTATGCATGCGTACAGGAGAGAAACGGCGCGATAACTTTCCTTCTGTATTAATTTGCGTTGATTTGATTCAATTGTTCCTAATTTAATTATTGTAAACCAAGTCAAAGACCAGACACCTTATTTAAGGGTTAAGGTCGATTGGAGAAACTCTTTCCCCCAACTCAATCGATAAATTCATTCCACGTTTCTCTTTTTCTGTTCTTCTTTTTCTCTATGCTTAGGAGTGTAGATTTCTAGTTTTCTTTGCCAGTTTGGCTGAAAATTGATTGTTATTTTGATATAAGTGGTCACGTCTGGAAAAATCGAAGATGCATTATCCTGTACGGTCGACTTAAACGACCGCACGAGAAAATAGATTATCCTGTGACCGCACGGAAAAATAGATTATCCTGTGCGATCGTTTAAGTGGGCCGCACAAAATAATGCCGCACAATCCCGTGCGACCTACTTAAGCGACCGTACAGGATAATTTATTTTCTCATACGGCCACTTAGTGGGTCGCACGGGATAATCCATTTTTCTGTGCGGTCGCTTAAGTGGGTCGGACGCCCATGTATTTTTGTAAACCAATTTAGAGATGTAAGGTTTTAATTATTTATAAACCTATTGAATTCTCCATCTAATTCTTGGATATAGGATAGAATCAAATAAAAAATATTTTTTCATAACACAATTGGCAATATAACTTCATATATTGTGATAATGAGTTAATGAAAAGGTTATATACAAATTTATGATATATACAAGTTTATAGTTTCTTACTTATAAGGTATATAAATTTGAAACTTAGAGTTTATTTAGATGAAACTTGAACAGAGTGGCTCCCACTATATATAATGCAGTTTGTGTGCATGTGCACGCATTGTTTCTGCTTTGTACTCTAACTTGAAGTCGGTTTTTAAATCGGCCATAACTTCGCATATGAACTCCGATCGAGATGTTTCATATATGAAAATCGATCAGAAAATTTTTTTGAATGTGTTCGTTCGCCGCTTTGCCGCATTTGGTGATTTTATTTTCCCCAAAAATGGCTCAAAAGGTTGCCTTTTCGAGCCCAGAAACTTTTTTCCAATTCTGAGTGTGTCTTCTGAATTTTCCACAAGCCATGCCTTTCGCTTGTTTAGGCTCAAATTTTTTGTGGTTACCTCTCGTGTGCTCCTAAGTCAACAAAAAATATTAAAAAATAAAAATAAAAGGTCTAATTTTTCCAAAAAAAGGGTTATTACTTAAAAAATAGAAAAAATATTTTTCCACAACACAAGTGGCAATATAATTTCATATGTTGTGATAACGAGTTAATGTTAAGGTTATATATAAATTTGAGTAATATACATGTTCATAGCTTCTTATAAGGTATATAAACTTTAAAACTTAGAGTTCATAAACTATTACAAAGGTGTAGTCATTTATGAACAATATATAGTCTTACTTGATCAAAACTGATTGAATTTTTTATGACAGTGTTATGGAACAAAATTAAATTGTCATGTCAATTTATGAATTTTCTAACCAAATTTAGATATTATTACAATTTTTGTAGTCCATCTCTAAAGGTTTATAGATTATCGTATGCGGACGGCTTAAGAGCCTGCATGGAGAGATAGTTTTTCCGTGCGGGCCGCTTAAGCCGCCCGCACGGAAAGATAGTTTTTCCGTGTGGGCCACTTAAGCCGCCCGCACAGAATGATAATCTTTCCGTGCGGGCCATTAAGCCGTCCACAGAATGATCGCCACCGCCTATATAGGTGCGCGCGAGCTCCAAAATTTTCTAACTCTCGACGAAATTTTCGAGCGTCGCGGCTTCCTCTCTGACCCGCTGCCTCCACCGCCGCCGCCTCCTCCTCCGCCGACCTCCTCCACCGCCGCCTCTCCTCCGCCGACCTCCTCCAACGCTGCCTTCTCCTCCGCCCTCCACCGACCACGGTCGTCTCCTCCACCGCCGGCCTCCATCGCCGGCCTCCACCGCCGCCTCCTCCAACCACGGCCTCCTCCTCCACCGCCGGCCTCCACCGCCACCTCCTCCGACCGCGGCCACCTCGTCCACCGTGGCCGCCTCCTCCACAGCGCACCACAGTCGGCAACACCTACCGCCACCTTTACCGCCACCATCGTCGCATCGCCGTCGCATCCATGCATTGTAAAATTTGTTGTAAATGTTGTAAAATTTATTGTACATGTGAAATTTTGGTAAAATTGTGATAATGTGAAATTATTTTATGAAATTTGTGATGTGATATTAATTATCGATTTAATGCAATAATTCAATAATTCAATATGTAATATGTGATAATGTGAAATTATTTTGTGGAATTTGTGATGTGATATGTATCTTCCCGTGCGGGCCACTTAATTCGTCCACACGGGAAGATCTATTATCCCGTGCGGACGGCTTAATTTGCCTGCACGGGATAATAGATCTTTCCGTGCGGGTCTCTTAAGCTGTCCGCACGGGGTAATATATTTTCCCATGCGGTTAGGCCGCCCGCACGTGAAAAATTGATTTTGTAGACCATTTCGTGCATGCGGGTAGGCCTTCCGCATGGGAAGATGCCTTTCGGCCCGCACGCAAAAATCGATTCTCCACTAGTGATCCTCTCTGATCTATCCTCCTTCGTTGCAGAAAGCCCGTGACCCCATCCTCTCCGGCAGCCCACATCCACCGCTGCATTCCCGCGAACGGCTGGTGAGCTCGCCTCTATCCTCTTCTCCTCCGCCACCAACCTCCCATGGCTGCTGCCACCTACCGTAGACGGGCTCGTTGACCGCTGCTCCTCTTCCCACCAGCGAGATCCTGGAGAAGAGAGGGGAGAGGTGGATAGATGGGGAAGAGAAGGGATATGTGGGGTGGAAGTCCACTTACACGTGGATCCTATATGTTTTTTATTTTTTTTCTGACTGAAATGTCACGTTAGCGGAACCAACCATTCATATTATAATGGGACCTGATTTGAACGGTTTTGTTAAAATGAAAGTAAAGATTTTTAGTATTACGATTTGAAGATATTAATTAAACTTGACATAAAGTAGATAGACGGCAATCGAACTTATTCCTCGAGGAATCGGGACTGATCACTACTGGAAAAGCCACGTTAGTCCCGGTTGGTAACCCTCAATAGTCCCGGTTGTCAAACCGGGACTACGAATCCGGGACTAGAGATGGGCGATCTCTAGTCCCGGTTAAATAACCGGGACTAGAGATGCATCTTTAGTCCCGGTTGAAGCCACCAACCGGGACTAAAGATGACGGAGCCACGTGGCCGACTCGTCATCTTTAGTCCCGTTGGTGGCTCCAACCAGACTAAAGCATTTTTTATTTTTTTATTTTTCCTCCTGTTGCTTGTTTATATGTGTTTTTTGTTGTTTTTCGTTGTTTTTTGTTGTCGAAATCAAATTCACATATCAAATTAACATCCTCAAATCACATCACAAATTCGCATCACAAATTCGCATCACAAATTTTTTCACAAATTCGCATCACAAATCCACAACACAAATCCACATCACAAATCCACAACACAAATCCACATCACAAATCCACATCACAAATCCACAACACAAATCCACAACACAAATCCACATCACAGATTCACATCACAGATTCACATCACAAATCGAGTAATGAACATCACAGATACACACATATACATCAAATTTAGAACATCACAAAAATCTCTAAAAATCTCCAGATCCGTCGCTCCTGGAGAGGACGAGGAAGAGGAGGAAATGGAGGAGGCACTGACACCACCACCCGAGCCGCCGCGTCGCAGCCACCTCCGAGCCGCCGGGCCACCGCCATCTTCGAGCCGCTACCACATCCCCTCCCACCTCCTCACCTCCTCACGTCCCACCGCCGTCGCCGGAGCTGAGAGAGGGAGAGAGAGCTAAGAGAGGAGAGAAGAAAACAACTAAGTGTTGGATCGGTGGAGAAGATGATGCGCGCCTGGGATATATATAGCCCTGGATTTTTAGTTCCGGTTGGTACCACCAACCGGGACTAAAGATAATTTCCCGCTATTTCTAATTCATCTTTAGTTCCGGTTGATGGCACCAACCGGGACTAAAGATAATTTCTCGCTATTTCTAATTCATCTTTAGTCTCGGTTGGTGGCACCAACCGGGACTAAAGATAATTTCCCGCTATTTCTAATTCATCTTTAGTCCCGGTTGGTGCCAACAACCGGGACTAAAGATATTTTCCCGCTATTTTTCCAATTTTATTTGGTCCTGGCTAGGGTTAACAATTAAATAATTAGTAAATAGGGCCAAATTAAATTTATTAAATATAGGTTTAAAACAATAATATTAAAATTTAATCAAACATATATAATCCTAGACATTAATGTGCCTTCTAGATAGTGTTCCTCTTTTGCCCCTCTCTATTTTTCATATTTATCTGAGGTTGTTGTTTTTTTGGAAAAATTCGACTTTTTTGTTTTATTCTTTTTATATTTTTTATGGACTTAGGAGCACACGAGAGGTAACCACATAAAATTTGAGCATAAACAAGCAAAATACGTGGCCTGTGGAAAATTCGAGACACGCTCACAAAAAAAAAGCTTTCGGGCTCGAAAAGGCAATCTTCGAGGCTTTTTGGGGAAAATAAATTTTTTTCTGATCGATTTTCATATATGAAATGTCTCGATCGGAGTCCGTATGTGAAAGTTATGGCCGTTTTAAAAACCGACTCCAAGTTAGAGGGCGAAACGGGAACAATGCGCGTAAAACTTGTTAAATGCGCATAAACTAGACGTGACGGCCAGGGTTTAAATATTCTTATCAATATTGTACATCCCTTCGATTCATATATTATCACCAAAATAATTTTACAAAAGATTATGTATATTGAGAATCATTAGTTAATAACAATATGATGATATGTAATTACAATGTAATGATTAAATTAAAGCTTCCTTCTATCTTCAATCACCCACTCTCACACAACACCACACTCTTTAAAATTCTAAATCCCCTCAAATTAATTTTATATATTTGTATATTTTTATTAGGTTCAGTTAAAAAAATAAACACATTCATGGTGTTACCAACCAGCACTAAATATCAAAATTATCTTTAGTCTTGGTTGGTAACACCAACCGACAATAAATAGCATCTTTAGTCCGTTGGTGTTACCAACCGGGACTAAAGATGGTGTCGAGAGCGTCGAGGTTGTCGAGCGCGGGCATCTTTAGTCCGCTTGGTAACACCAACCGGACAAAAATGGCATCTTTAGTCCCGTTGGTGTTATCAACCGGGACTAAAGATGCCCAGCCTCCGACAACCTCTGACAATATTTGAACCGGGACTAAAGATCATCTTTAGTCCCGGTTCGTGTCACGAACCGGGACTAATGCTTCTAGAAATCGGTAGACTTTTTAAACCGGGACTAGAGATCATCTCTAGTCCCGGGTGCAACTCAAACCGAGACTAATGTGGTTTTTGCTACTTCAACCAATGATGGTTTCTCCAGTAGTGAATGGGCCAGACAACAGAGCCTGGCGTGTTGAAGGAACATACATTGAGCTATCATGCCCAGGTTTGTGACATGTACTTGGGGTTTATGAAATTTTACTCAAAGGAAATTAGCGATGGTGGCTTCCTAATTAACCAGGAGTACGAAAGATAACAAATAAATGCTAGCCAGCATAACTGGACAACATTTATCCACCCTAGATAAGACTCGTTGTGGAGATTATGGCAATCGGATATCCACATGACAAGCTTATTCGACTGGAGATAGGGATAGGTTACGCCTGTCAATTATGTAAACCAACTATGACTTGGGTGTTACGTTGCCGATTAGATAAGGCAACGGCTCATAGTTATGGTTTGGTAAGATTGAGAAAACCGACTTAGAGTAAGATAGGCTTTCTGGGTTTCTGGCTTGTAAGCCCGCCTCCAAAAACTATATAAGAGGGGTAAGGGGCGTCCCTTGAGGGATATGGGTTATCGACTTTAGATCAGATGTATGCGAAGCATATACGAGCTATTAGACACACGAGATCTTTAGATCAATAAACACTCGGTGGATCGAATCCCCGAAACAGGAGTAGGGTTTTACCTCACGAGAGGGCCTGAACCTGTCTAAACCTTATTTTCCACATAACCCATCGATCTTGGCGATCTTGACTGCACCCTCAATTTTATATTGCCAAAACCGAGTTTCGACAGTTGGCGCGCCAGGTAGGGGCCCGCGCGTCAAGACTTCTTCGACAATCTCGCCGGCAAGCGCGATGGGATCTTCTTCAGGCATCGAAGACTTCGCCGCCAACGGCTTCAACAAGCTCTCCTTCCCTGACTCGGATTCGGACCAATCGGGAGGGGGAATCTGCTCGGTGCCGTTCGGGTTACCGAACAACGCCGAGATCTGCGACAAAGTCCTGACTTCCAAGATGCAGTCTATCCACTCAGAAGGAAGAATCCACTCGGCGCCTTTCGGACTACCGAACGTCGCTGAGATCTACAGTTGTCTTCTCACCTCCCCGTCGGAATCAATCTACTCGAAGGGAGAAACCCTCTCGGCGCCGTTTGGATTACCAAACGCCGCTGAGGTCTACTGCAAACTCTTCTTCCCCGAGTTGAGATCAACCCACTCGGAGGGATCCACGTCATCAAGCTACGACTCGGACTGGAACGATCCAGATTCGAGCAACCCAGGCTCGAGGAAAGTCGCAGTCATCCTCCAACCGTTAGGGTCATGCTCATCCTCGGAGCTCGATGAATACCTCAGTTCTTTAGGCTTCGACGACCTCTACGGCATTCCCTCGGACGAAGCCAGCGACTCCGACTGCGACAAGGACTACAAGCCGAAGTGCTTCGACGTCCTCATGGCTGAGGTGGCCGAGACTGACTCAGCCATGGCCCGTAGGGTCGCAGAAGAAGAACAAGCCAGACTTGAGCAGGAGCGCAAGCTGGCAGAAGATGAGAGGAGGCGCAAGGAGGACGCCGACAGGAGAAAGCAGGACCTAAGGGCGACCGGGCGATCCGCTCAGGAGGCCATACTCCAAACGCGAGTTGACAACACCAATATCTTCCAAACGCCCAAGCAGAACGCCGTTGTCGTACTCACCCTCCTCGACACCGTGATCGAAACGGCTCCCGCCAACGTGACGCCAATTATGGACAAGATCAAGACCACTGTCGCGGCCACAGCCAACTGCTTTCCTTCCACCTCAGCCCGAAGACCGACTGAGTCCGTGGCAGAAACGCCCGATAGAAGCTGACTCCCGCCGCTGAGGTCAAAGGATTACAAGAGGCCCGAGCAAGAGTGGTCGGCCACTAGGTCAAGAGACCTTCGCCACGAGACCACGCGCAAGCATCAGGAGCAATCGGCCGACTCCCGCGAGAAGCGGCATGGGCGACCACCCGTCCACCACTGGGTCCGCCACAGCAACAACTCCGACTACGGAAGCAGCCTGCCAAGGACCCCGCCGAGTGATCTGTGGGAAGTCCTCGACCGACGCTATCAAGAACGAGATCAGCGCTCCCGCGAAGATCGAAGGGGCTCGCCCAACAGCAATGACGATGGAGTACCCGCTTTCACTCGGGACATGCGCCGAGTGCATTGGCCGAATGGTTTCAAGCCGACAGGAATCGAGAAGTACGACGGGAAGACCGACCCCGAGTCGTGGCTAACCGTGTACACCCTTGCCATCTGTGCGGCAGGAGGTGACAACAAGGCCATGGCCAATTACCTGCCTGTTGCCCTTGCTAACTCAGCTAGGAACTGGCTCACGAGCTTGCCAAGAGGCTCGATCGGCTCGTGGAGTGAGTTAAGGGACCACTTCATCGCCAACTTCCAGGGCACTTTTGAGAGGCCTGGGACCCACTTCGATCTCTACAACGTCGTCCAGAAGTCGGATGAGCCATTGAAGGACTACATCCGACGCTTCTCCGAAAAGCGCAACAAGATCCCCAACATCACCGACGACATCATCATCGCCGCCTTCCAGAAGGGAGTCCGTGATGAACTATTGATCAGAAAATTTGGGCGCAAGCCACCGAAGACGGTGAAGCAGATGTTCGAGACGGCAAACTCATACGCCAAGTCCAGCGACGCGATCAAAGCGGCGCGCCAAGACCGGCCTGACAGAAGGAACGACAAGCAGTCGGAAGGAAGCCGGCATCCTAAGAAGGATAATGGCAACAACAACCAGGGCCAGAAGGACCGCAAGCGCCGACCTGAGGACCTGGTTGCCACGACGTCCAACTCCCAACGCCATCCCCGAGTCGCGGCCTATGACGCTATCATGAACGCTCAGTGAACGCATCATCCCAACCACAAGCACGCGGCCAAAGATTGCTTCATTTACAAGCAATTTGCCGAGCAATACGCGGCACAACTCAACAAGAAGCCAACTGACGAAGCCGGTCCATTAGGCACCAAGAAGAACAACCCGGCTGGAAATACGGAACCCTTTCAAGACCCCGTGGGCGAGCTAAATCACATCTTCGGGGGCCGCAAGCCTATGAATCCAAGAGAAAACAGAAGCTAACTGACCGCGAGGTCAACGCGGCACAACCTGAGGTCCCACAATACCTACGATGGTCGGAGGTGGCTATTACGTTCGACCGCTCGGATCACCCTGACCGAGTGGTTCACCCGGGACGGTATCCCCTAGTCCTAGACCCGGTGGTCCGCAACATCAAGCTGAAGCGCGTCCTCATTGATGGGGGTAGCGCCCTCAATATTCTGTTCGCCAAGACCTTGGACGAGATGCAAATCCCGAGAGCCGAACTGAAGGCAAGCTCAGCCCCCTTCCACGGAGTTATCCTGGGGCTGTCGTCCACGCCACTCGGGCACATTGCCCTTCCAGTCACCTTCGGAGTTCGCGAGAACTTCCTAACGGAGAATATCACTTTCGAGGTGGCCGACTTCGAGACGGCCTACCACGCGATCATTGGAAGGCCTGCACTTGCCAAGTTCATGGCGACACCGCACTATACCTACCTTTGCATGAAGATGCCGGGTCCAAACGATGTCATCACTCTTCGCAGCGACGTCAAACAAGCCTTCACTTGCGACAAGGAAAGCTGCGACATGGCCCAATCTCGCGAGAGATTGCGTGGCCAGGAGGAAATCCGATTGGCTGCATCAACTTCTGTAGAGGGTGAAATCCCCGCAAAGAAGATAACCAAGTCGAGACAAGGCGACGCCAAAACGAAGAAGATCTCCCTTGATCCATCGGATCCTTCAAAAACCGCTGTAATCGGCGCTGAACTAGATCCTAAATAGGAAAGCGCGCTCGTCACCTTTCTCCAAAATAATAAAGATGTTTTTGCTTGGAAACCATCTGATATGCCTGGAATTCCTAGGGAGGTGATCGAGCACTCTTTACACGTCAAAGATGACGCAAAACCAATCAAACAACAATTCGCAGGTTCGCTCAGGATCGAAAAGATGCCATCAAGGAAGAACTCACAAAGCTCTTAGCCGCCGGTTTTATCAAGGAAGTTCTACATCCCGACTGGCTGGCTAACCCGGTTCTGGTCCGGAAGAAGACAGGGCAATGGCGCATGTGCTTTGACTACACCGACCTCAACAAGGCCTGCCCCAAAGATCCATTCGGGTTGCCTCGCATCGACCAAGTCGTGGACTCAACAGCCGGCTGCCAGCTCCTAAGGTTTTTGGATTGTTACACGGGCTACCACCAAATCAGCTTGAAGGAATCCGACTACCTGAAAACATCATTCATCACGCCGTTTGGGGCCTATTGCTACATCATGATGCCTTTCGGCCTGAAGAACGCCGGAGCCACATACCAGCGCATGATCCAAAGGTGTTTTCAAACGCAAATCGGGAAGAACGTGGAAGCTTACGTCGACAACGTCGTCATCAAGACCAAGCAGAAGGAAGACCTGATCGCCGACTTAGAAGAAACCTTCGCGAACATCCGGGCCTTCAGAATAAAGTTGAACCCGGAGAAGTGCACGTTCGGCGTGCCGTCAGGCAAACTGCTCGGCTTCATGGTGTCACATCACGGCATTGAAGCTAACCCAGAAAAAATCAACGCTATCCTGAGTATGAAGCCCCCGAGTAACCAAAAAGACGTTCAGAAGCTTACTGGCTGCATGGCAGCGCTAAGCCGATTCATCTCTTGACTCGGCGAACGAGGCATGCCCTTCTTCAGGTTGCTGAAGAAAATGGACGACTTTCAGTGGACTACGGAAGCCCACAAGGCCTTTGAAGATTTTAAAGAATTCCTCACAACACCGCCCGTCCTAGCATCACCTCAGCCTCAGGAGCCACTGCTACTGTACGTCTCAGCGACTCACTAAGTGGTCAGCACGGTCCTCGTGATCGAGCGCGAAGAAGAAGGGCGAGTCCAGAAGATTCAGAGGCCAATCTACTTCGTTAGCGAAGTATTGGTAGGAGCCAAAATTCGCTACCCTCAGGTACAAAAATTGCTATATGGTGTTCTGATAACCGCGAGAAAATTGGCGCACTACTTTCAGGGTCACTCGGTCATAGTCATCACCTCCTTTCCACTCGGCGATGTCATCCACAACCGAGAGGCGACTGGGCGCATCGCGAAGTGGGCCCTGGAGCTGATGCCGCTGGACTTAACTTTCAAAGCAAGAACGTCGGTAAAGTCACAAGCCCTGGCGGATTTCCTAGCCGAGTGGACCGAACAACAAGAAGATGTACCTCGAGAAGACCTACAACACTGGACCATGCACTTTGACGGATCCAAGAGGATCACTGGCTTGGGAGCAGGAGTCGTGCTGATCTCCCCGACTAGGGAAAGGCTAAGATATGCTCTTATCCTCCACTTCTTCGCCTCACACAACGTCACCGAGTACGAAGCCCCGTTGCACGGCCTACGTCTTGCTGTTTCACTTGGGATACGACGGATGGTCGTGAAAGGAGATTCCTAGCTGGTCGTGAACCAAGTGAGGAAAGACTGGTCCTGTCTAAACGACACCATGGAGGCCAATCGGCAATAAGTTCGCAAACTTGAAGACAAGTTTGATGGATTGGAGCTATCCCATGTCTTGAGACATAACAACGAGGCAGCTGACTAGTTGGCGTAGTTCGGGTCTACACGAGAAGCTGCTCCAACAGACGTCTTCATAGAGCATCTCTATGAACCGACTGTGGCAGCAAAACCAACTCCCAACGAGCAAGCTGCAAATCAAGTCGCCACACTTGACACCGACTGGAGGACACCGCTCATTAAATTTTTAATTCAGCAAGAGCTGCCGGAAGACCGGGATGAGGCGGAACGAGTCCGACGCCATTGTCAAGCGTATGTCATGGTCGACTCTGAATTGTTCAAGAGGAGCCCCTCTGTTGTCCTAATGAGATGTATCACGCCTGAGGAGGGACGGCAACTATTCCAAGATATCCACTCGGGTATATGCGGAAGTCACGCGGCAGCATGCACCTTGGTGGGCAAAGCCTACAGACAAGGTTTTTTCTGGCTTATGGCGGTCTCCGACACCGACAAAGTGGTCCGAACGTGTGAAGGTTGCCAGTTCTTCGCTCGGCAGAGCCATGTTCTAGCCCAAGAACTACAAACGATTCCATTATCCTGGCCATTTGCGGTATGGGGCTTAGACATGGTCGGTCCTTTCAAAAAGGCTCCAGGAGGATTCACACATTTATTCGTCACAATTGACAAGTTCTCCAAGTGGATCGAAGCTAAGCCGGTTGCTACGATCACCGCTGACAAGGCATGAGACTTCATCCTCGACATTGTGCACCGGTTCAGCGTCCCAAACAGAATAATAACCGAAAATGAGACTCAATTCACTGGAGGCATCTTTAAGGAATTCTGTGAAGACTTTGGCATCAAAATCTGCTATGCATCGGTCGCACATCCCAAAAGCAATGGACAAGTTGAGCGTGCCAACGGCATGGTCCTTCAAGGCATCAAGGCCCGAGTGTTTGACCGGCTAAATCCTTATGTCGACAAATGGGTTCAAGAGCTCCCCTCGGTTCTGTGGTCTCTACGGACTACGCCCAGTCGGGCTACCGGCCAAACTCCTTTCTTTCTGGTCTATGGGGCAGAAGCCATGTTGCCAAACGAAATGGAGTATGAATCCCTATGAGTCCGCAGCTTCAACGACGAGTGCTACGATCAAGACCGAGTGGACGATCTAACCCGACTGGAAGAAGCCCGAGAGGCAGCTCTGATCTAGTCGGCAAGATATCTTCAAGGTTTCAGACAATACCACAGCCGCAATGTCCGAGCACGAGCTTTTATTGTCGGCGATCTAGTTCTACGCAAGATTCAAACCATCAAGGACCGTCACAAATTATCTCCATTATGGGAAGGGCCATATATAATCGCTGAGGTGACTCGGCCGGGAGCATATCGACTAAAGCGTGAAGATGGATCCATGGTGGAGAACTCTTGGAACATCGAACATCTTCGACGATACTATGCTAAAATTGCCTCAAGTTTCATGTTATTCTTGACTGCCAACCTCAAGCAAGACGACTTCTTGAGTTAGCAATGGGGCTGCATACGTGTCAACAAAGCATGGTTTTCTTTGATAACTTGTTTATATTTGGTTTATCATTGTTTAGTGTTTTGATTCGAGTTCAATAGATAAGGATCGAGAATTTTTTGATGACCTAATCAAGCTTAGGCTTGGTGACAGTCAGACGAAAATTACTTAAGAAATTTTCTATGAAAACTCGGGTCAAGGCATTAACATAAATAAGCTAGATATTTACAAGTTCACATCAGAGTTTACAAGCAACATTCATAAAGTCATTGAGATCCAGGCCTCTGAAGATTACAGCCTGGGGATCTTCTCCTTTTTTGTTGATCGATTTAAAGAAGATAAATGAAGACAAAGAAAAGACAGATTGAAGACTAAAGTCAGAAGACCGCTTCAAAGCTTACCAACATCAATGGTCGAACCCTTGAATGGTACTTCCCGGCTGCCTCTTTCTTCTTGGTTTACGCCCGACTGGCTCTCAGTCGGGGCATCTTGGGTGGTAGTCGGGAGATCTTCTTCAGCCGACTGGTTTCCAGCGGGGGTCTCTTGGCTGATAGTCGGGGGCTCTTTCGTTGGGACATCCTCACTGGGAGGTAGGGGCTTCTCACTCGGAGCGCTCTCACTCGGGAGAGGGCCCCAAGATTCTTGTTCTGCAGGCCTTGTCGCTTCGGCCACTGCAGATGATTTTGGGCCTTCACTCTGCCCAGTGGGTTCTATGTTCTGAGGCCTCCTGCAAAGAGAAAGATGGGAGCAATTGGGACAAAGGCAGAGCGGTGAACAAGATCGCGAAAGAGGAAATTTTTGGGAAGACGAAGTGGCGGGGATGACCTCGAGGCTTCATAAAAAGACTTGAGAGTTTTTTTGCCAAGTTATCTCGCGATTGGGCCGAGCCCATGAGAGAGTTGCGGCCCAGCTAAGGTGTGGCTTGACACGTGTCCTTAGGGACTTAAGTGGATGGACTTAAGCAGATTTGCCTTGGCAATATGCACGTGTCACATAGCCCAATACCTTTAAAATCATTTCATACCGTGGTTTGTGTAACTTCATGAGAAGTTGGCACGATGCAATTTGAAAGGTGACAAACAGTTAAGCTTTTCATGGCTGTCCTGATAACAGGAACTGTTTGGTTTTTAAGCATTTGATTAAATGATTATATCAATGCTATTTTTCCACCTTGGTGAAGATCTTTTTAGATTAAGACCAATATTATGGCAGGAGCTATTTAATATTTTGGTCGTATTTTTCAGATGACTGAAAAATTTGTTTACCCGTGATGGGTGATTAAATTATTTATTCTGAGATGGCTCGGGTAGATTAGCTCGGATAAGCATGAGCTTGCCGAGTGAATTGATTTTCTTACCCATGAGGGTCGATAGAATTATTTGTTCCGAGATGACTTGGGCAGGTTAATTCGGATAAGCATGAGCTTACTGAGTGCTTTTTACCTACGAGGGTCGATTAAATTATTTGTTTCGAGATGACTCAGGCAAGTTAACTCGGATGAGCATGAGTTTGCCAAGTGTTTTTTACCCACAAGGGTCGATTGAGCTATTTGTTCCGAGATGACTTGGGCAGATCAACTCGGATAAGCATGAGCTTGCCGAGTGAATTGATTTCTTACCCATGAGGGCTAATTAAATTATTTGTTCCGAGACGACTCGGGCAAATCTACTCGGATAAGCACGAGCTTGCCGAGTGATGTGATTTTTATGATTACTTTAGCTTGAGCTAAGCATTTATATAAGAATGATTTTTTATAGTTCTTGACTATATGTTTAGTCTGTTTTTTGACTAACCATATAGTCGGGGGCTACACATAATTAGGTGCATCAGGAGATGCACCTAGTTATTTATTTTTTGAGAATTTTTTGGGATATTTTCCAGCCCTTCACAGTCTTTGGAGCCTTTCGGTAGATTCAGGCAAGGACGACGGGACCACTCGGAGCTAGAAGCATTCGGCCAAAGAGTTGTTTGTCTCGTCAACTGCGAAGGACTCGGGGGCTACTATGGAGATTATGGCAATCGGATATCCTGGCAAGCTTATCCGACTGAAGATAGGGATAGGTTACGCCTGCCAATTATGTAAACCAACTATGACTTGGGTGTTACGTTGACGATTAGATAAAGCAACGGCTCATAGTCATGGTTTGGTAAGATTGAGGAAACCGACTTAGAGTAAAATAGGGTTTCTGGCTTGTAAGCCCGCCTCCCAAGACTATATAAGGGGGTAAGGGGCGTCCCTTGAGGGATATGAGTTATCAACTTTAGATCAGATGTATGCGAAGCATATACGAGCTATTAGACTCACGAGATCTTGAGATCAATAAACACTCGGTGGATCGAATCCCCAAAACAGGAGTAGGGTATTACCTCACGAGAGGGCCTGAACCTGTCTAAACCTTGTTTTCCACATAACCCATCGAGCTTGGCGATCTTGACTGCACCCCCAATTTTCTATTGCCGAAACCGAGTTTCGACACTCGTGGTAGACAGACCAACAACTACCATGCCTACCGCCCGTCACTTCAGCGTTCAGCCTTGTCCGCCTGTGGACCTCTCTTTTCGAAACGGGAATCTTTTATATTTATAGTACCATTTTTCTAGATTGAATAATTTGGTATCCACGAAATACAGTACTGAATTATCAAGTGCACGTGCATGAATAGTCTTACACCAAAAGTATTACAATATAAGCCCGAAGTTAATAGTCTAATAATAGGGACCACACGGTCCAGATATAACCAAAAACAGAATTAAGATAAGACAGCAGATAGAAGGCAGCGGCATGTCATTGCCACAGGCAACGACCGGAGTGCAAGACCTATTATGCGCCTTCGTCTTCCTCACCCACCTAGCAGTAGGCGTAGGGGTCTTCCAAGTCTTCATTGCCACCATCTGGAGGTTTGTGCGTATAGCAAGGGTGAGTACCAACCGTACTCAGCAAGCCAACACAGCAAAGATGCATATGATAGGGGATTCTCAAAGGATGACTGTGGTTCATTTGCACAAAGCCAATTTTGTAAATCTTTTTACAATCCTAACATCTAGCCAAGTCAAGTTTTAATTCCATAGTTCATTAAATCGGCGACGATTCTATCCACCATCCATTGTGATCCTATTGATGAGAAATTTCTCTCACGCGCTGGCCTGGGAGATCTGCTTAACTCTAGTGCAGGTCCATCCTTGGCTACCTGTGATGAACTAGGCATGCCAATTGGTTTGATCTGCTAACCAATAAGAGATAATAAACAGATATATGTGTTAAGGTTAAAGTTAGATCCTACCAAATTGGCTCAGGGAATCAATTTACATATATTGGTTATCCCGAAGCATATTTAAACTAAGTGACTGGTATAGATCGGTTAGACCGAGATAGTATAAATCACTTAATTTAAATATACACCAGGGTAACAAATATATGTATATAAAACCTAGCTGATACTGCAGATCTAATGTGAAAAGATATCAATCTGACCTAAATGCGTTAAACCTAGATCAATCGGCTATCGGCTGATGCCAACGGACTGATACTGGCTTAAGGAATTTAACCAGATTGAGATCTTAATATAAGAGGCAGCTTTAATATATCTAATAGTGAATAATACTAAAAGATTATTAAAACAGGTAAGGCTGGCTGAAACCGCAGCACTGTCTCTACAAGTAGGCATCTAATCGAATAGTTCTAGATACTTCTAAAAGCGACTTAACAGATCATAGATGATGCAACATTAAGTATAGAAAGATAGTATTAGATATATATAGACCGATGTAAACCCCTCAAGACAGTAGATACAGTATATAACCTAGTCCAATATCTAGACCTAGCTCTATCGGCTGCTGTATCCCGAGAAAAACAAGCCGACGACGAGATAGATCTAGACCTTGTTCTAGATTATATGTCGTATATGATAACTTGCGCAGTCTACAGCATCAAACCTAAAGTATCATGACGATGTAAGCACTAGATTTGACGGAATAAACCACTAATGACGAGAATTTACCTTACTCGGGGGTCGAATCAATGCAGCCCGAAGCCGGATCAAGAACTCGTCTAAAAGAAAATAGGAGGCGATGCGCCGAAGTTGTATTGATGTGATTGATTATCTTTTTTACAGGGGTCTCGGGTCCTATTTATACCCAAGCACAACAAAGTCCGTGTAGAACACAGTTTCTATCTAATCTACTATTTAAAATACGACAATATCTCGAGATACAGTCCCACGTCACATTACAAAAGGAATATCTAAATAAACCCTATTTTACAGATACAATTGTCGTTACAGGACTCTATCCATAGATGACAATATCTTAACGAACATTTGGGAACCGAATCTTCCTTTTATTTTCAAGCTTTTTTATCGGAAACGGTTCCATCTTCTCTAAATCAGAATCGGCTATCGACTGTTCATGTCCAATCGACCTTAGCCGACTGGCTTCCCAGCCGATTGAGTCGTAGCCGACATGCCCTCAGCTTTCACGCAGACCACTTTCCCAATCCGATTCCACTTCAATCTCAGCTTGGACTTAGGGATTTAATTACCAAATTTGGTCGTTAACAGATCCCAAGGATAACTTCCCACCACCAGATCATCATGGTTTTCTGGGGAGCCTACCCTTCTCGCATCTCGAGATGTTGGTCCACCAGCTCATAAAATCATTATGCATACCAACCCATCATTTTAAAGTTTAAGAGTCTAGCCACAAGAAAAACTTGTCACGCCACTCCATATTCGCGAGCACGACTATTCAAATAGATTAATTCATTCACACTGCAATGGATGTACACTTTACCCGTACTCAGTGACTACCCAACAAATGAGCCTACGTCCCAACACATGAGACGGTCATGGCAAAGCTTTTCGATAACCTTACTTTGGCAGTACCCGCTTCATGAACTTGAGTCCTCTTGCACTCTAGCCGTAAACAGTTCCTAGCAGTGAGAGGAGTTCTGGCGCTCCCGGGGTAATGGAAAACTCGCTCAATCTTTAAGTTATTATTAAGTTTGGTTTCCAACCATCATCTTCATTCCACATGTAGGCCTTCAGCCTCATCTTAATCTAGGCACCCACCAGCGGTAAGCCCCCACGGACAGACCCTGAACTCAACTCCACACCTGAACCACTATGCAGGGGTACTCCCTCCGCTTGGCTATCTACTTCGTTGGGTCTATACCCATTTGAGAAGTACGGTTGTACTGGCTCGTTCCATGTTATAAGTCTCATGGCTCGGTCCTTAGCTGACTAGGGACGGTACTTGCCTTTGCCGGAATCCACCCAAATCGTCCAGCCGCCCCAGTCGAAAACATGGGTTATGTATTTTGGTTTTCATCAAAACTCATTTCATCATGTTCAAGGCAATGTGGCGCTCATGTCTCCACATGCCATATCTCAACTACCTTTCCCAAAGGTAGTTGCCCAAGCATATAGCTCTTTGTAAAAGCATGAATATGCATGATTCTAATATAAGCATGGCTATGCATTTAACAAAGTTTTTCTTCGCTTACACCATATCGAGGGTTACAAAGAATATATCTAAAGGTAAACAATATCAAGGCATGGCATATCAAGCCTAGATATTCTTTTTGTGTATAGCATGCACATTTGAATTTTAAGTCAACATCATTTCGCAAATAGGATCGACATGTTCAAATGGAGTGATGACTTGCCTTGCTCATGACCTTGTTGACCAGAATCCTCGGCGCAATCAACAGCTCCCTCGGACTCTATACGTATGTGCGAAAAATCTAATTGAATTCGATTAGAATTCCAAACAAAATCATCAAAATGCCATATAAAATCATAAAAGTGACTCCAAAAAGTAGTCTATGGTTTTAGATGAATTTAGGTTCGAGTTTCGATGAAATCCGAGTTAAAACGAGTAAGATTTAGTAATTTGAAGTTTTGCGACTATACCGATTTAATTTATTACGAGGTGATGCTATCCCAAGTTAATCTATTTTAAAATTTTTTAAATATAATGATCGATGATTCAAAAGTATTTTACCGAAAAGAAATTATTAAATCTAATTTTAGTTTCAAATTTTATCGGGTCAACAAACCCTAGGATTAAACTTTATTTAAATCCTAATAATTTACCCTAAAGCGTGATACTATTCAAAATAATTTGAAATTTAAATTTAAATCTTTAGAAAGAAGTTCAGATGATTAATATCTATTAACAAATTAGACTATAATTAATTTCTAAATTAATTTACATGATAACTCTTAATATTATTTAGTGTTTAGCTTTTGATTATCCCTAAAACTTTATTTCAGAAAAACTATACTTTCATCCCAGAATTCCCTGAATATTTTCCCAAAAATATTTCCTTATTTTTCTCCCTTTTCCTTTTCTTTCTTTTCTTTTGTTCTTTTTTTCTTTTTCCCCTTCTTCTTCTTCTCTGTTTCCTCTCCTCTCTCTTCTTCGGCTCGGCCAAGCCGACGCAGGGGCAAGACGCAAGGAGGGAGAAAAAGGAGAGAGGGAAACCTCACCGACGACGCGGCGGCGACGGCGGTGCAAGGCGGCACAAGGGGACGTCGGCGTGGCGGCGGCTCCCGAGCGCGGTGGCGAGGATAGAAGAGGGTGGGGGGGCACGGTGAGGAGGGAGAGGGCGCGGTGAGGAGGGAAGAGGCGGGGCCTCTTTATAGGTGGTCGGCGGCGTGTGCGCGGCGTTGTGGTGACGACGGCGGCATGGCGCGGCATGGCGTGGCGGTACGGCGGCGTGGGCACGGGCGTGGCCGGCGCACCGCGTGGCGCGCGCACGTGCGGCGACATGACGGCGCGGTACGATGTGCCGACATCGGAGCGGGGCGGGAACGCGCGCGTGGCGTCGCGGCGGCACGCGCGGCGTGCGCGCGGTACGGCATGACCGGCCTCGAACACCTGGCGGGAATGAACAATGCATTTTCTCTTTTTCCCGATTTTATTTTTTTATTTTATTTTATTTTTATTTATTCCTTTTTATATTTCACCCATAATTTTAAAAATACAGTTTTGGCTCAACTATAAATTTAACTTAATTCTAAATTTTAGTGTCGCCCAACATTATTTTTATAATTTCCTTTTATTTATAGTTTAATAATCTTTTTTATATCATTCCAAAATCTTGGTCCAAAAGTAAATTTTTATTAAACCTTAACTTTTCCCAATTATATGTTTATAATTTTTATTTCTAATATTTATTTTGGAATTTTCTTTTCTTTTAGGGTTTCCAAAACCTTTTTGATTTTTCTGTTTTTCAAATAAATGTTCCTTTATTTATAACACACAATAAAACTCGTAAATAAGAGGTAATTAATTACGACAAGATACAATCATTCAAAAAAATTTTGTAAGCTTCAAATTATAAATCTTGATTTTTAAGTTTCCGACTTCAGGGTGTTACACCGTCCTAACAAGAGCATGGGGAACTGGGGATGTAATGGGGTGTAGTTGACTACGACACCCTAGGATCTGCTGTTTTACTATCCTTTACCAGACACAGGCAGGCAGGCCCTGCCGCCAAGAAGACACGGTGAATCATATTGCCCGTAAGTCTGTGTGGATCGAGCGGGATGCGCGGTGAGCTATTATCGTGCCCCGCTCTCGAGGGGCCCTGTTTGGGCTCGCATGGAGGTCCCGGTGGATTGAGCGGGGGTGCGTGGCGAGCTGTTGCCACACCTCATTCGCAATGGGCCCTATTCGGGCATGCCCCAAGTCGATGGAGCAGGCGAGAAAGGGGAGTTACTTACAAGAATGTCCATGTAAAATTCCGGTACAGACGACCCCTCCCTCAAATTTTGGTCATATTGTGTCCCCTAGAGAACAAAACTATAAGGAAAGAACCATGACTAGGAGGGCGTTGGAATCAAGAGACTTAGAACACTTAACCACATACTATGAAGTGCTTAGAAAATCTATAAGAGAAAGAAAGAGGAACTACTTTGAGAGTAGTCGATAAACTTGTAAGATCCTTCACCACTAAGGAAGAAATTACCAACACAACAGGAATAGAGTGTAGTGTCACATCTTCGGGTGGTCCGATCTAGTATATGTCTTGCTTGTTCATCCGCTTTTGTATTCAGCAGTGGCCCAATCTTCCTCACGTGACCTTCCCCAGCCAAACAGAAATGGATCCTACCGGATCCCCACTATCGGCGTACACATGCCACATGCGAAGTGATAGCCATAATTTATATATTAAAATAAAAAAAGAGAGAAACAAGAATCATTGATCAATTAACATGGAAGAATTTAAAGTTTACTAACGCGTACTAATTAATATAGTATATTATCTGAGTGGAAAAGTTTAAACATATAAAAAACCTACAGCAAACAAACTTGACCATAAATAGAAGATTGTAGAAATAGAAAGTGGTTCATAGAGTTAAAAGAGTTATAGAGCTGTTAAAAATAAATATTCGACAAAATTCATACACAGGTACAACAATTAAGATAAAAGAATTCAGATGCGTTATTGGAGGAATAAAAACAAAACAAATAGGATTAGTATGTGAAAGTATTATATACTTTAAATTAATCTAGCCACAGTAATGCGCGGTGTAAGAAAGAAGGGAATGCCAGTGACATATAACATCTATATGCGGCTTGCAAAACAGACATACGACAACTTTGGGATAAAAAGATCTCTCAAGAGAGATAATAAATATAGAAGAGGATCCTTGCATTAAAAAACAAGTGTAAGGAGTGCTACCCGATATTAGCAAGTTGCATTTGTCGTCTTTGATGTACAAACAACACTATAACAGGTTATAGAGAAGTAAACAATATCTACAAGCTAGAACTACTATGGGCATCAGTTGTATTTTTTATATATCAAGAAATAACAACAAGAAGGAGACGTCAAGCTGATGCAAAAATGAATGGTCGACATGAATAGTAAGAACGTTCCTTTGATAAGTCAACCCGTCACTTATTTCATGACATGAATATTGAACCTATATTAAGTGAATTCAATTTTTTTTAGAAAATATGTTTCAAAAACTAAGTTTCTAACCTTATCATATATATTGTTTTCAAAAGAAACAAGAAGTATTTTAGAAGTTATGAGTGTATGAATCTATCCATCCTTATTCAAATCTCATTATCCTCAAATATGGTTGAGTATATATTTAGCTGGTTCAGAGGTAAGTAGTTATAATTTATTTGTGAAGAAAAAATATGAGTTTAGGTTGGTTTAAGAAGCACGTGAACTGATTCGGAGCAATTTGCGCTCAACATGGATTTGCTGAAACACTAATTCAACGGGTGCGATTTGGTCAGAAATTACGGATAAATATATTACAGACTTCTCGCTTTTCTTATGCTAATTAGCCTTCTTCACTCTTCAGAAAAAACTTAAACAATTCCACTGGTAAGGTTAGGTAAGAGCTTGAATATCTCAGTTACTATCAGTGGGCGAGCTGATCGTACGAGCCGGAGGCGGCGTTGGCTGCTGATTTCCTTTCACCGTTGCGTTGCTATCCATCCAGTTGGGCTGTCCACCACTCGGCATCGCGTATCCGGTGCTCTCTTTGACCTCTGTTGTTTATTTAAATTGTTTTTTGCTCCCCTCGGACCAGCACAGCAGCTAGTTACATTGGTTTCAACTTTCAACTCAGTCTTTGCATACAAAAAATACGGCAAAATTTGTCATGATGCGATCAAGCTCACGTACGTACGCGCTTGATAACATCACCAGAAATTTAGAATTCAGAAAGTGCGCACGCGTGCACAGTTTGGGCATGTACTGTTTCAGTTGCTTGTTCGTGTGCAAGAGTGGACAACGCTATGTTACCCCGTACCTTTCGATCCAGCTGTTTTTAAGGATCTGATATGAACTGACAGGGCTGTTGCTGGTGCAGCGCAACATTTTCTTCTATGAAGATGTGACTTGCTGCTAGGGACCGGAGAACCGAGAATCTGTAGTTTTTTACTCGACTAGTGATTTCCGTGGCAATGGCCTAGTGGCGAAAACGGATATTTTCTGGTTTTCGTCCAAAAATTTGGATTCAGACTATATCGGTCAAATAATTTTCGAATAATATCAAATACAAAAACAAATAATTATTTTCGAAAACGAAAACAAATACGATAAAGGAATTATCCATCAGATTTCGGAATCGATCGGATACTATCCGCAAAAAATAAATACAGGATATCCGGTGGGCCAAGACTCAGCAGTAGCCTATAATCACAAGCCCATGAATTAAGATTGAGAATGACCTAACCCAAAAAAACCCATCCCATTTAGTCTGAGGTGCAGCCCCAACTCCCTGACCGCAGGCCGTAATCGCCAGCGCCAGCACCCTGCCCATCGCCCCTAGCCGCCCATCACCCTATCGTCGTCCCATCGCCGTCCCTCCTATCGCTGCCAGCTGCCAGGCGCCCATCGTCCCCAGCCGCCAGTCGTCCCGTCGCCGTCCCGTCGCCTCCCGTCCCAGCAGCCAATGACGCCCTAGCAAGTCGTCCCGTCGCCTCTCGTCCCTGACGCCAGCCGTCCCACCAGCTGTCAGCAGTAGCAGCAGGCTTTCCATTTCTTTTCCTGCTTTTCCTGATATGTGCGGGATGGTTACGAATTCTCTGACTTAAAGTCAAGTGACTTTGAGTCACTGACATGTGAGCCCGTCGAGAAATGGGCCACATGTCAGTGACCCAAAATCAGCTGACTTAAGTTAGAGAATCTTTACCGATGCTGGATACTAACCACGTCCCTAGAAATTTTGATGATTTTGGTGTTATGATGTTTATGACACCAGATTACAAAAGGTGATGCATCTATTATAAGTTTTAGTTAGTGATTACGACAAAAGAGATGGTGTTCTTTCTTGTTTTTTCTTATACAATTATTTCGGTCCTTTTAAGCACATATTTTAGCTGTGCTTTATGTGCTATCCTTTTTTATTTAGGTTTGTTAATCGCAATTACATGTATAATGTAGATACTAACTAATGTGCAAACACTAATCTTGAGAAATTTGTTGTATATTATATAAAATTAGTCATTTGATATGAATGTATAAAATTAGTCATTTGATATGGATTTATAAAATTTGTTGCATATATTGTTTACGTAAAAGATTTAAAATATTGATATATTTTGAGAAAATATTAAGCAATCTATGTTTATTGTTTCGTAAAGTTTAGTTTGAGGGGTTTTTATATTCCGATCAATTTTTTTATCGTACTCATTCCGATTCGTATTTGCTTTGTATTTATTTTAGCATTCGATTCTGTTTTTTATCTCGGGATTCCGATTCCAAAAAATATGAAAAAAATATGATATAGATAGTTTCCAGTCATTTTTGATCCGTTTTCACCTCTATTATCACCAACATGGAGGTGGAGTTTTTTCCTCTCGAGGATGTTCCTCGGTTTTTACATATCGTGTATAATAAAATGTTATAAATTTTTATAACAGATTTGATTAGATCAATATGTTATATCTCTTGACAAACATTTACCTTCAAATTCAATCTATATTTTAACTATTTAAAAAATGATAAATTTCCGATCGTCACATCGTTTTTCATCCGTCGGTCCGTTTCGTACGCACGTTTGCGTTCCATCCGATTTTTTTCGTCACGTCATGTGCGTTCCATCATCGTGCTCATGTACGTCTAGGAGTCTAGATCCGTCCGGAGCAGGCCAGGGGTCCAGGACCTCCAGGTCTCTCCACCAAAACCCAACCTGCGTCCATGAATCCAGGTCCGTCCACGCTGTCTCCTACTCCATTTTTTTTCTTCTGCTATTTCTAGGCGTTCCCATGATTTTACAGATTTCTCTCGCAAGGCAAAATACACAAATACAAGCACACACAAGACCGATATTACAGATCACAACATACAAATAGTAGAAACGCGCAAAAAATATACAGATCGCAACACAAGACGATACATATCGGATATCGCAAGGCTCTTCCTTTAGGGCGTCAAGCCACCTCCATTTAATGTCGGTCCTAGCGTTCAACTCAACTCTGAAAGCAGTCATAATTTTATTTAGATTTATATAAGTCAACAAATTTTATTAAATTTATAATTGCTTAGTGTCCACACAAGTTAGGAGTACTTAATGTTTGCACAAATCAGTATGAGTAGTCAAAAGAATATAACGGGAATGGTTATTCTTGGTGTTATAAATAAAACATTTCTAATACTTTTGTGTTAGACTTGGTGGAGTTTATCATATACCAAGTTTTATATGGAATCATGACTCATATACGAAAGATGTTTCAGATAAGAAAAGCATTCCTTGAGAATGATAATGACTACTCGGATCATGTACATACTCGGTTCTCTAGTTCTAATTAGACAAAGGTATAATCCGTTGGCAGTGACGCGTCATATAGGAGGTTGGGTGCTTTATGATTTTGACAAGTTGTGTTTAAGAGGTGGATTTTCCAAAAAAAAAACTCTTCAATGACTTCGAAGTTGGGAGATATCACTAAGACGGTCATCCTCATCTCAATCGGGCGGTAACCTTCATCTGTGTTGGGTATGACGTCCGTCACGACGAAAAGGTCACCGATGTGAGAAGTCATCTCTATCGGGCAAAAGCCCATCACCGATTTTAATTATCTTTGTCAGACCTAAACTTACGCCCATCACCGATAGGTTTGACCCATAAGACCAGTCAAACAAGAGCCCGACACCGATTGTACAATCTCAAACGGGCCACAACTAAAGCCCGTCACAGATAACAAACTACTCAATCGGGTTTTAAATTATGCCCGTCACGGGTGACTAACAACTGAATTGGGCTTTAATTTACACCCGTCATGGATGACTGTAATCTCCATCGGGCTTCCTTTAAAGCCCGTCACCGATGAGTTTTTCCTAGAAAATTTTTTTTGGCTAGCCTATGGCCTTTGCTAGCCATGTCCGCTGCAAAATTTATAGAAACAGAGATATATTTCTTTTCCCCTTTGCATCCCCTTTTACAAACATTCATATATATATATATCTGAAATTCACATACATTCACATATATCTGACATTTACACATCTATTCACAAACACATCCATTATTCACATATTTCTCATGAACACATTTGACAAAATTGTAATTTACAAATGATTATCAAAATTGTTCTTTGTGGTCGATCGACTCTAATGCTTATTCTTTGTTGTCGATCGATTGTCTAAAGTGTTTCTAGGGCTGCCAGCCTCAAGGAAAGCCATTAGCCCATCTGGAGCGAAACGTGATATGTGTCGCCCGACGAGATGACTTGTCGGGAGATCTAATTTCTGCAAATAAAAGGATTGAATATGTAAAAACGTAATGTGTTTAGAAACGTATATTTACGTCTTAACAAATATGGCGAACCTTAGAATCTAAAATGTGGCAGTTGCGGTCCTCTAGGTAAAACCACATAAATTTCATCACGTAGAAACCACATATGCTTGTGCCTAGTTCCTGACGTTGGCACCAACGGTGACAGCAAAGCCAAAATGTATTGGCACATGAAGTGTGTCGACGACACTTTTTTGATACTTCAGAAGTGCCTTATTTAGGATGTCAATGACGGACTGGAAAGCTTCTTGCGGTTTCCTTAATCCATCCATGACGACAATCCTAGATTCATTTAAATGGATGGCAAGAAGGATCTAGTGATGGCTGCATACAAATAGAGAGAGCAATTAACACCTTCAAGCACAAATGGTATGTACAACAATAAATGTCACACTTACTCAAAGTTGTAGGGCAAAAGGATCATATTCATGTCCTTAAGCTTGACAAAGGAGTTGTAGAGGTAGTCCAACACCCATTTTTGGGACCTTGAGCGGTCATCAATATGATTGGAATTGACAACCCCTGGATCGAGGAATCCTATTTTTTAATAGGTTGCTCTACATTCAAGCGTCCCCGTTCTGCATAAGAAAACAAGTTAGACACTCTGTGACGATATCAACTTAGAAATAATAGCGAGGAGTTCGAGTATGCTTACAATACCCATAGCTGAAATAGCGATACGTCTAGGTCGCTCAGATTACTGAAATAGTTTCTCAAATACGACCCAGATTATACCATCCTCGTGATGGAATTCCTCGTCCCTATAAAAGATGATGAACGTCTCTTCACCCTCCTTTACCATCTGTAGGTACCACTCTTCTACTCTCCTCATCTAAGTGCAATTTTCAATTACGTTGTGATATTCAGGGGTGGTCAAAGGAGCACCTAACTTGAACTTAGCTGGCTGAGGAGCCTTCGCAATATTGTGTACATCAGTATAACTCTTCACCCCTGAATTTTCAAGAATTCCTTGCTCATACTTCTGTGCTATGTCTTTCACGAACTCTTCCCTAGAAAATTGTCGCAATTTTCTTTTGTTGACCGTGCGTCGGTAGTCCGAAATTGATTTTTTCAGTGCTGGTGGCATTGTCATGCGAATGAAGTGGTCTTGTACTTCAACTGGCATACATACAGATGGCTTCGACACCTTTTTCTTGCCCTTCTCCAGAGATGATGGTTCAGAGCAAGCATGCCATTCAGGGCTAGACCCACCAAAATCGATGTCATACTGCAGCTCGATCAAGTCATCTTGTGGATCACCTAAGGGAGATGGAGGGGTTGGATCACCTAAGGGAGATGGAGGGGCTAACATCAGAGTTAATTTGATGTCAACGAGCTCCTTCAGCCATTGGATAAAGCTTCCTCGTACAGCTCTTAGGGTTAGGATCTCGTCGTTCGGTGGATGCTACAGCGGTAGATGGACCCAATCATCGTTCACTTTGTTCACTTGCACTTTTGCATATCCAGCCATAAGTTTCAACCCGTGCACTCTTGTATCGGCATTTGGATTGAACGCTAGTCCCTCGGCTGCCGGAACCGTGAAAGAGAGCATCACCTCAACTCTCAGCACGCAGTTAGTCGGTTCCTGCGATAGATCCAAACATAATTTTTAGATAATTTGCAGAAAATGGATTTGTTAAGAGTGTTACACATTTTGGCCTAGAGTTTTACTGTTATATGGTCGAAGACGGCTAGGACCGGTGTTGGATTTTCCATCGCCTAAATTGATGCATAGCTGCTCCATCTTTGCGTTGGACTTTCTTGTTGCGAAGCGACAGTGCGCGTGATTGTCTGCTCCTCGGCTCGGATCTGCTGTCTAATCCGTTCTACAGCATGGTCTAGCTTCTCTTCAATTTTTGAGCTTAGTTCGGCTCTAACCTGCTCCCGGATCCTCTCTACTAGGCGTGCATCTCTTTTCGCCTTCTTCGTAACGGCTCGCTTCTTATACTGCCCGGCGTATTCTGAAAGTCCATATTTCCAGGGGACATTAGAGCCAACGCCCCTTGTCCGTCCACGTGTTCGTCGGTGCCCAACGCTTGCGTGAGGATGTCATCCTCGCGTCTATCGGTGCGGGCCTCTTAGGAGGACTATCTCACGGCAACCAACTCTTTCTTCATTACAAGTGAGATCGGTATAAATCGAGTGTATGATATGTGTAAAGAAACTAAACATAATAAGGTCAGACATTCCAATATTTTCGTAAACTTGTTGATCCTGGGGATTTGGCAGAGTGAACGTCCCATCGTTGTTCTTCACGGCCATTGCCCTTGTCCAGCTCCTTGCACATGGGTGCGGGATATGAGCAAATGGAGGCGACGCGTTTGATGCCTCTGCCGCCTCATCCTCTTTCTGCCATTGCTCCTACTTCCCCGCATATCCTCCACTGCCAAGCCGGTGCGGGTGCACATACTGAGCCTGGAGTGCCCTATAAGCATCAGTTCTGGCTTGAGATTCGGCAGTTGATTTCTTCGTGTAGAACTCCTCCCACACGGCTGGCGTGATGAAGGGGTATTTCTCAAATGCATCTGGGGTGCTGGGCTTGAAAACATGGTCGGTGATCAGTTTGGACTTAAAGCTCTTCCAAGCATGTCCCATCGTCTGGAAAGCCGTCTGCTTTAGCTTGTCCTCGTCGGCTGCAGGATATTCGAAGCTCTCCTTGAACTTCAGCCAAGCAGTTTCCTTCTCCACGTCCGGCATCTCCTTGATGTGATCATGCAAAATACTAAAGGTTTGTCTCTCTATTATCTCGCAGATCATCTTGAACTTTGTGGGCACATTCGGGGGAGCGGATGACACTCCTAGGAGGTCCACCTCTCTTATTGTGTAACATTCCTTTGGGATTTTATTAGGGCTTCTAAGGGTCCGTGTCCTTGTGGACCCACTAGTTGTTGCCGACATTGATTTGTCGTGCTGAGACATCCTCTAAATAGCTTACTAAATCACAAAACAAAAAAATTAACGGTAAGAGTCATCATTAACAGTAGGATTTCTGCACGTGCTTAACACTAAATAATATAACAGGGGAAAATATATATTTGGCAAATACTCGATCCAATTGTGCACATCCTCCCAAGATTTTTGGCTCATTTTTTCCGTATAAACTATCAAAATAATTCATTTTTTCATTTTGAGACACAATCATAAGAGAGAGGGACTTAAACTTTTTCATTTTAAGCTTTGGATGATATCACTACCATTAATTATTCAAACATTAAGTGAAACAATAGTGTGCATATTTCAGAGAATGCGTAGTAAGTTTCCACTGTAATAATGTGTGAATATTATTGTCATTAACACCCTGGCCGGAACAATGGTGCCCCGGTGTATCCCCGTATCCACGACGAGGGTTTCTCGTATCGGTGCAACATGAACAACATTACAGCATACGAAGCTATGGCATACATGAATAGCAATACAACATCCAAAGCTATGGACTAAACAACATTTCAGCACAGATCCGAAGCTATATATGGACTAACCTAGCGGCGACGCTCGGTGGCGGCTGCGAGGGAGGACGACGCCGGGCTCGGGGACGGCCAGCGGCGCTCGGTGGCGGTGAGGGAGGATGGTGCCGGGCTCGGGGACGGCCGGCGACGCTCGGTGGCGGTGGCAAGGGAGGACGGCGTCGGGCTCAGGGACGGCCGGCGATGCTCAGTGGCGGCAAGGGAGGACGCGAGGGACGGCGACGGTGCTAGGGTTCTTTGAGGACTTAGAAATTTTTTGCCATAATGTTTAGATCTGAATCAGCGTGCTCTTTTAAAAGAATTCGAAGAACATCCGTGATGGGCTTTAGAATAAGCCCGATTGAGATGAATCATCCCAATCGGGCTTAATGTAATGCCCGTCACAGACAAGATCTAGTTCGGCGAGCGAGGGCGATGGAAAAATCAATGACGGGCTCAAATACCTAGCCCAATTGGATAAGATCATCATCTCTATTGGGCTATAATTAATGACCGTCACCAATGTGTCGGTGACGGTCTTAGAGATTAAGCCTGATCGGATGAGATCTTCATCTCTATCGGGCTTTCATTAAAGACCGTCACCGATGCTCTCATCGGTGACGGGCTTAGATATTAAGCCTGATTAGCTTGACTTCGAGCCCGTCATCGATAGAATTTTTTAGAAGTACTATTTTCCTGTAAATTCCTATATACCGTAAATATTTAGTCTAAAATATGGTAATACTATTAATACTATAAATACTATTTTAGTGAACTTTCAAATCATACTATTTTAGTGAGCTTTGAGGGGAAACTCTTCAAAGCTTGCAGACTCAAATCATGCATCTGTGGCTCTAAGCATTGTCAAGGTTAGATGAACTTTCAAATACTGAACTCTAAAGTTTATTACTGCTCGCTTGAGCATTTTAGATATTTCAGGCAGTAATGAACTTTATAGTTTAGTATTTGAACATCTGAGATGTTCAAATACTACTTGAAACATCTCGGATGTAAAATTACTATATTTGAACCTCGACAATGCTTAGAGCCACAGAGGCATGATTTGAGTTTGCAAGCTTTGAAGAGTTTCCCCTCAAAGCCAGGGGTACCACCTCTTGTTCCAAAATCATAAGTCAGTTCAGTCATGTCTTTTTGCAATGCATGCATGTAGTCGTTTGTTATCGAGGTGGTGGTGACGAGTAGTGGACATGTGTGTTAGTATGATCCATGTCTAGGAGTACCATGTAAACTTGAGCTTCAAAAAGCATGAAGCAAATCCCACACTCCAGCGAGTCACGGTCAATGGAGTAGGTCACCTTGATCGTCTCATCAGCAACTGCATGCATCCCGCTGCTAGTCCGTGAAGCCGACGCCTTCTTGCCTACCTCGGTCTTGCCTTATTCAAAATAATATGGTGCAATGTCTAGTCTTACCATGTAAAATTGAGCTTCAAAAGACAGAAAGCAAATGCTACACTCGAGCGAGTCGCGGTCGATGGAATCTTGATTACCAGCTGGGAGAGGATGAGCCATTTTTCACTCGCCATTTCTATACTAGTGTTCAAAGCAGCTTCTTGAAGGTAATACAAGTCTTTCTACCGAGTAACAATGGAACATCATGTATTCAAGCAAGTATGCGGTAGAAAGTTTTAGAAGTTTACATATTTTTTACCTGTCAATGCAGACGAGCTTTACACCATCTCCGACGGAGATATCCTGAGCATTTGGGGTAACATGGAAGAAGGAGCCTATCACAAAGGTGATAAAGATGGTGGCGAGAATGGGACAGAAGCTGGAGGATGAGAAGACCATGGGGCTACAAGGGCATTGACCTACCATTTTTCAAATTTTCTTGGAAAAAAAGACAAAAATTCATCCCATCCTCCCAATTGTGGGATAACCAATACAATGTGTGATGAGGGTATTTATAGACTGTGAAAGTTATTTTTGTCGGGCAAGGGTATAAGCCCGTCAGCGATGCACTCATCGGTGACGGGCCATAATGTCGAGCTATACTTGTTATCTCAATCGGGCTGTAGTTTTAGGCCCGTCACCGATGGTACACATCGGTGACGGGCTTCTATGGAGCCCGACAAAGATAACATTTGTTATCTTTGTCGGGCTTTTTATTGTGCCTATCACCGATAATTGTCATCCGTGACGGGCTCGAGTTTTATGCACATCTAAACTGTATATGCGTGTATATCTTTGTCGGCCTCTTTTTAGCTCGTTTGAGATGACTTCATTGTTGACGGCCCATAAATCTCAGACATGTGATGGTCCGTCACAGATAAGAGGATCTGTACTAGTGTATGACCCGACTAGAATACGTTCTTATCCAAATCAGAACCCTTGTCATCTCAATCTTCATCCAGACATTATCACCGTGGATTTTTCGATGAGGGATATTTCGACGACTTCGGATTCGGAAGATATAACCTGATCGAAGTACGCTCCCCTCCGGATCAAACCATCGCCGCCAACAATTTGATTTACTAGCATAGACAAAGTTTCAAGACATCGCTGTTGTAGAGAACAACATTTCAATGTTATCGACTGCGAGGTGAAAACGGATCGAAAACGGTTGAAAACTAGCTATATCATATTTGTTTTCATATTTTCTCGAAATCGGATTCGGAAACGGAAACTCCGGATATGGAAACAAAATCAAATACTATAAAAAACAAATACAGAGCGAATACGAATCAAAAAAAATAATATAAAAACCCCTCAAACTAAACTTTACAAAACAATAAAGATAAATAGCTTAATATTTTCTTAAAATTTATCAACATTTTTAATTTTTTAGGTAAATAATACATGTAACAAATTGCATACATCCATATCAACTTACTAATTTTATAAAATATATCACAATATCACAATCTTTCATATCTTTACAAATCTCATACATATTAAATTTAGTCATCAATAATAACAAAAAATAATTCATTTACATGATCACATACAATAAACCAAACAATTTATCACTCATGGGTTAGGTCATACACTCATGGGCTTGTGGGCTACTGGCTAGGCCAATGGTCGGATATCTGTTAATTTTTTCGGATAGTTTCTATTCGATTCCAAAATCTACCGGATAATTTCTCTAGAGTATTCATTTATGTTTTCAAAAATAATTATTTGTTTTCGTATCTGACAATATTAAAAATTATTCGATAAATAATTTTCAAATCTAAATTTTCAGATAAAAACCAAAAACTATCCGAACCATTTTTATCCTTAACCGCAAGGTCTCGGCTCGGACCGACTACTTCCGAATTGACGTTCACTGTGAAAAAAAATTCCCGAATCATATCGGTTGACAGCCCGGCCGTCGAGCAGATCGAAAGGAGATGCTTCCGAGTGTTTACACCCAAATTTGGCACCTAGAGTTAAAATAGGAAAAATTATCAAGATTTGAAAAGTTTGCCGGTTTCCTCCAGAGGGCCGGTCTGACTGTCATGTATGGGCCGGTCAGACCGGGCCCATGGGCCGGTCAGACCGGCGGCATGTGGCCGGTCTGACCGGCAGAGTCCGATTCCAAGTAGGTTTTGTCGGTGCTCGGGTTTCCTTGTTTCAAAAGGCATATCTTGGGTTTCCTAATGTGTTTATCCCGAATTGGACGTGGAGGAGGACTTGTAAAAGGCAAGACCAACCCCTATTTAAGGGAAAAGGCCGGTTCAATTGTAACAATAATCAATACACAACATACAATCAATCTACTTGAATCGTTTTTTCTATATTCTTCTTTTAGCCATATTTTCTACTTTTATCCTAGTTTAGTCCATCTTTGTCGATTTGCGCCGTAAATCGTCCGCCGTCGCTGTGAGAGTGCAACACTTCTTTGTAGGTTTGTCCTGAAAACCTTCTGTTCGCCCACGAGACGGGTGTTTACGGGTGTTTATCTATCATTCTACTTAAATCGGTTCCAACAGCCGATTTAATCTACAAAACCCATCTTGTTTTAGTTCTTGCTAGATCAAGGTGGTTGGCGACTCCAATTTCACCGCAAGGCATTTAGGTGTCCCGATCGTGATTGTCTTCTTGCCAAAAAAAGTTGCCAACACGATTTTTGACGACTTCGCTGAGAACGACAAATTTCGGCTTTGCAATTAGGCCGAATTAATCTCGGCATCTGCTGCCGTTATCGCTTTCCTTGCAGCAAAACTGATCTGAACCACATCTGTTTTTGCGATTAGCAATTAAGGAAACTAATCAGAGTATCATCGCTTCCCATCCAAGCCAATCAAGTAATTACAATTATCTATTGCTTTGCCTTGCCGGATCTGTTTCGGTGACGTACTTGCTGTTGCCAAATCAAAGCCAACTCAAAAGGAGGCAGCAGTACCACACGTTGGTCACAGGTAAGCAACAACTCGAGCATACATCTCTTGCTGCATAAGGTGATTAAGGAAACAGCAGCAACACACAGTCACAGGGCACACGAATCACGCGGCAGTGATCAGGCCATCTTTACGCACCAAAGAAGCAGCAGCAGTACTTAGTGCCGGCGAAACAGCAACACGAGCAGCAGCTAATCGATCTGATCAGCAGCCGATCAAATCTGATCGTGCTAGTTCTTGTCGTGCACGGCTAGAAAACCAGATATAGTTTCAAACATAAAAAAAAGAGGGAGATCAGGCTATATAAGTCGATCTACCGAGAGACTCGTTTCCTTTTATTGCCACACACGGTTACCGAGAAGAATAGGAAATTAACAAAGGCTAGTTTTTGATAAAATTGGCTAAGTACAGTAATATACCAAGACCATATATTAATTTATTTGGTCAATTTTCGGCTATGAGCTATATGGCTGAAATTAATCAAAGAATTTCTTCATCGACCATGACGAGCGGAAACGAGGTCAACGAAATCGCATTGGAGGAGATGTTAGCAAGATCGCTCATCAGGGCCCATCAAGACGTGATTCTCAAGCATGGACCTCCTCCTAAATTTGAGGTAACCTCCAATCTGCTTGATCCATCTGTTGCTATCCGGAAACATATTAATCAATGTGTAGATGCATCTTTGGGCGCTTATATTGATAAAAATTATGATATGATAGAAAATGCTTTCAAAACTAATTTTGACAAAGCTATTAAGAAAGGTGGTTCTAAAGTAGCTAGTTATCAATAATACAATGTTGTTTCTAGTTTTGCATCTATACAACATACCTATAATGCTATGGATGGATCCACAGGCATTTACACAGCCGATTCCCCGGGAATCGGTTATACAAAAAATTTAGCCAACGATCAGACCACGCATGACGCCGGTCAGACCACACTCTATGCCGGTCGACCGTGCCTACCATAGCCGGGTCGACCGTGCCGCATATCGGCGATCATGCCTCCGCAACCGGTCCGACCGCACTCAGCTGACTTCCGGCCGACTGGTCATGGACCGGTCGACCGGGTGCTTTGCCCGACCGTGCCTACCATAGCCGGTCGACCGTGCCCTATATCGGCTGGGATTGTGCCTCCTCGCAGCCGGTCCGACCGCACCACCGACCACCGGTCCGCCTGTCCATGGGCCTGGCCGACGGTACTTGGCCGGACGAGTGCTTGGCCGGTCACACCAGGCTATCTATAGCCAGTCAGACCGGTTCCCTGGAAATTTCGTCAGGTTTCCATACCACAACTAGCGGTACTGATTTTAATTATTATTCATCATCACCTGTTAATACTGTTAGGCATGTTATTCCACATACGTGCTATTTGTGCCAACAGTTGCTATGAGCCAGTGCAAAATCATCAAATAAATGGATTGGCACAAAACACACATTATGGCTAGTATAATCATATTGTGCCGCAACAACCATCTGTTCTTAGGCCGCCAAATCCACAACCAAGGCCTGAGAATATGGAAGAGCAATTTAGGGACATCATTAGAGAATCATTTGGAATTGAGCCAAGGAATCGTGCTGAGGTTTACCAAAAGCCGTATCCTAAATATTTTGATAATATCCCATATCCTTGGGGTTATAGAGTTTCTGAGTTCACTAAATTTATTGGTGAGGATGATAGGGATACATGGGAACACATAGGCCAATTTCTTGCACAATGTGGTGAAGCTAGTACTAATGATGTTCTCAAATTGTGTTTGTTTTCTTTGTCTTTGTCTGGTACTGCTTTTACATGGTTTACTTCTTTACCGGCAAATTCTATCTGTACTTGGGCTCAATTAGAACAACAATTTCATGATTACTTTTATATTTGTGAAACTGAGCTTAAGTTGTCTGATTTAACATCGGTTAGGCAAAAACATGATGAGTTGGTCATTGATTATATCAAAAGGTTTAGGGATGCTAGAAACCGATGTTTTAATTTGAACATAACTCAGAAAGATTTGGCCAACATTGCATATAATAGATTACTTGATTCTATTAAGGAGAAATTGAATGGCCAAATATTTCTTGATATTGATCATGTGTTGAATGAAGCTCTAGCTCACGAGAGCCGAGTGGATGATAATAGCTTAAATGCTAGTTTGGATGATAATGTAATAACCAATATAGCCGAGCCAAGCGTTGGTTCAGATTGTGTTTCTATTTTGATCGATGATGAAATAACGTGCATAACCAAACCAAGTGATGGTTTGGATCGTGTCACTAGTTTGGATAACGATGCATGTATAGTTGAATCAAGTATTGGTTCGGATTGTATCACAGGCGGTAGTGAGATAGTATTGTCATCTAAGACCGAGTCACAGATCGGTCATGTGAATGTTGAAAAGAATGGTGGCAGTGTCTTGCAGGATGGTGATGGAATAGAGTTTAAAGCAATATTGTATACATGTGAAGGGTCGTATCCTGAACATATAGATTCAGTTCCATACCCACAAGGATTTGAGCTGCCCAACTTCACAAAATTTACAGGTGAGGATGCTAGAACAACAAAGGAGCATATCGGCCAATTTATTGATCAATGTGGTAAGGCCGGTGTTGATGATTTGCTTAAGTTAAAATTGTTCCCTCTTTCTTTGTCGAACTATGCATCTATATGGTTTAGTTTACTTGCTCCTAATTCAATTTCTACATGGTCACAAATGGAACGTGAGTTTCATGATTATTTTAAAGATGCAAGCTTAATGGAGCAAAGACCGATTAATAATTCATCGGTCAATTGTGATAATATTTCGGTTATATCTATTGCTAAGACCGGAATTATTCATGATTCTTCTCCTACTGTTTCTATTGATTTTGACGACAAGAAAGTGTTGATTCGGTCTAGCCCAGCTGAATCTACAAAAGGGAAAAGTGTTATTATTAGAGATCCTCGGCCCGGGATAATTAGGATCAATAATGCTAAGGCCGAAGATCGTAAAGTTACAAAAGATGAGTCATCTAGTTTTGTAAAGACTAAAAAGCCGAAGCTTACTTTTGAGATGCTTATGGCTAAATACAAGAAGGGATTAGCTGGTCAACGGCTTGATAATCGTACTAGTGATGCAAAAGGACCAAGATCACTTTCTAGAAAGAGATTTGGTCAAACGCCAAAGCAATCGGAACCATCAACAATATCAACTCCATATGAACCTCCGGTTGCGGTGCCATGGTATCCATATCCAATATCACTATACGGTTATCCTGTTATGTATTATATGCCATGGATGCTTCAACCACCTATGTCGTTTCATCAAGAATGGAAAAAATCGCTTAGGTCAGTACCAAAACATTCATAGAACTCAAGACAAGACCGTTTCTCACAAAAGAATCGGTTCGGTGGATCAAATATGAACAAGGTGGAGAAGGTGTGGGTGAGAAAAGAAGTCAAAGCTCCAGAGGTTGATCCTATCAAGGAAGAGTTTCAAGATGTTCAAGTACCTACAGGAGATGCGACAAAGGAGCTACAAGCGGAGAAGACCGAAGTCGAGATCGTGACTGCCAACAATGGTGGTCTGACCGGGACAGTTGAGCGGTCTAACCGTCAGCCTAGGACCGGTCTGACCGAGCCATCAGGTCGGTCTGACCGACGATTCACAACCGGTCTGACCGGGCCTAGAGGCCAGTCTGACCGGGGGGCATCTGAGATGAGTAAGAAAATTAAGGGCAACATAGGAGTTTCTACTTCGACCACAAATATAAAAAATCATTGCTTGGCTCCTAGAAAACAACCACAGCCGAAATGGATGCCTTCCGGCTTATGTCGCTCTCAAAAGAGGAGGCTACAACGTCTTCGAGCCATAGATCAAAAAGAAAAGAAGGCCGAAGATGTGGAGAACAAAACATGTGATAATTTGAAGCCTCGAACGATATACAAGCAAGTGTGAAGACCTAAGGGAGAAAAACTTAAGAGACCGGTGATTTCCCAAAGTAGTGATAAATCAAATTCGATGAGAGAAGAATTATCGGTCATTAGAAGTAAGTTTCCTCCACATATTGCTATGGATGCTACTACGGTGTTTATCTTGCCTTCAAAATCGTGCGATCAAGAAAGCCGATTTTACTCGGGGGGCAAGACATTAATATGATCATGGAGGAATCAAGGAAGATGAACGGCGATAGATACGACATCATATCTTTGGGCCGCCGTTTGTTGGATGCTAAGGCAAGGTATGGGTTTATTGTGCTCATCATTATAGTATGCCTATGCCATGTTAAAACATTGTTTGCTATCTAGCACATGTGTGTTTTGCTTATCAGATTGATATTATGCATACATGCTGCAAATGCCAATTTTGAGTGGTGGAATTGGCAAGTTTGCATATAATTTATCTAAAGTATGATTTGGCTCGTTGGTCTTTGATATTTATTAAAAGCCAAATCATGCATGGTCTGATGAATCACCATAGAAAATATAGATTTCATAACTATTGCATCATGAAATTTTGCTTCTTAGTAATTCGGCTAATGTCAATGATCAATATGATGATTTGTTCTCAAGTTGTTTTCTTTGGGAACATTGGCATTGTTATAATATTTTGTATACATGTTTAAGCCGATTACTTACACTTGTGGTTTATTGGAATTTATGCATGTGATACATATGACTTTAGTGATTCATTATTGATCATACTTCAAGTGGCTAAGTGTTCTTGTTGCCTTGATAATTATTGTTTCAAGAGCCACTTGAATTAGTATTCGTCTAGACATATTAATTATATGTTATAATTTTTATATGTCTAGAAAGAGTGAATTTTGGTCCAATAATTTGATGTAACAAGCATTTGGCTATGATATCAAAAAAAGGGAGTATTTTTAATACTGGAAGAGCCGGTGCTTGATTTTAATTCTTTGAGCAAAATTGGCGAAGTCACACACTGCGGCGGCTCGACCGGCGTATCACGCGGTCCGACTGCTAGTGGCCGCGGTCCGACCGGCTTTGTATGGCCGGTTTGACCGATGAGGGGTGGCAGTCTGACCGGCATTGTGTGGCCGGTCAGACCGGGTTTGAACAAGGAGTTGGGGGCACGATACGCTTGATTCAGAGGCCGAATTAATTGTAAATTCGGACATTTGTGCCCATGAGACAGAAGAAGACTAGAGATTTCCTTTGATTCAATATGTGAAAGATCCTAGTCTTAAGTTTGATCGAAAAATTCGGCGGCAAGTATTCAAATACACTTTGCTTGATGGAGACTTATATCGCCGAAATATGGATGGAGTGCTATTAAAGTGTTTAGATAATAATCAATTTAAAGTTGCTATGACATAAGGCGCTTTCTAAAGCGTTATGGGTTCACAGGATATCTAAACATAGTGCTACCAAGGTTACTCCTTTTGAGTAGGTCTATGCACAAGAAGCCGTTTTGCCGGTGGAGGTGAATCTTGGCTCTCTTCGATATATAAAGTGAGATGATTTGTCAATTGAAGACTACAAGATCTTGATGAGGTGATCGACAAGTGTTTGAAGGCTTACAATAAAAGGGTGAAAGCAAGATACTTGAAGAGATACTTCCCGAGTGTTTGGCAAAATACTTAGGAGGTACTATGGCCGGTAATGTTGGTTATCGTCCTAAGGCAACATGTTCTATGCTTTTAGATTCACGATGTTCATCATAAAAGGCAGGGGCGTATGTTTACACCCAAATTTGCCACCTAGAGTTAAAATAGGGAAAATTGCCAAGATTTGAAAAGTTTGCGGTTTCCTCCGAGAGGGCGGTCGATCGCCATGTATGGGCCTCGGTCAGGACCAGGGCCCATGGGCCGGTCGGGCAGCGCATGTGGCCGATCCCGCGCGGCGTGAATCCGATTCTAAGTAGGTTTCGTCGGTGCTCGGATTTCCTTGTTTCAAAAGGCATATCTCAGGTTTCCTAAGGTGTTTATCCCGAATTGGACGTGGAGGAGGACTTGTAGAAGGCAAGATCAACCCCTATTTAAGGGACAAGGCCGGTTCAATTGTAACAACAACCAATACACAACATACAATCAATCTACTTGAATCATTTTTTCTATATTCTTCTTTTAGCCATGTTTTCTACTTTTATCTTAGTTTAGTCCATCTTTATCGATTTGCGTCGTAAATCGTCCGTTGCCGCTGTGAGAGTGTGACACTTTGTAGGTTTGTCCTGAAAACCTTTCGTTCGCCCACGAGACGGGTGTTTATCTATCGTTCTACTTAAATCGATTCCAACAGCCGATTTAATCTACAAAACCCATCTTGTTTTAGTTCTTGATAGATCAAGGTGGTTGGCGACTCCAATTTCACCGCCAAACGTTAAGGTGTCCTGATCATGATTATCTTCTTAAAAAAAAGTTGCCAACACCGAATACATCGAACCGGGCGCTAACACTGTCGTCGAGTAACTCCTGCTGGGTTTTTACTCGGACTCTACCTTGTTCACCCGTTCAACTCAAATCCTGTCGTATTCAACCGGTCCGGTGGTTTTTCTTTACAAATGGGCATTAATAACTAATCGGCTGGCCCACGTCACACGGACCCATGGACGGTACGGTCAAGTGACTTGGTCAACGACTACTACAAGAAAAGAAAAAAAGTACCATCAATATATTACGAGGTCACTCCATCACATATATGAAGAGGACTTCAAATACGTTATGCCCGACATTTCTCATCAAAGGTAATTTTAGTAGGTTATTTATTTACACTAATCCACTAATTTCGTAGATATATGCAATATTTTAGATACAATTTATCATACCTATTTTTAGATTCATAATTATTATGTTTATCTTTTTATACCACATCTATTATGTGAACGTTTTTTATGCAGAAGCGAATCTAGGAATATTTCATAGGAGTAGTTGAAGTCATCTTATTCTATCTCTAGCCTCTTTTTACAACACATATAAACCTAAAAATTGATGGAGGGGCTAAGGGAGGCTCCACTGCTTCGACGAAAATAGAAGAGGCTAAAGCTCTCCTAGACCCACCCACCTCTAGATTTGTCCCTGTTCCTGTTCCTATGTTAGGCCGGCTAGGTCTAATACTTGAGGCTTACACTGTTTTTTAAAATCATGCTTATTTATAGTATACATAGTATCTGATATTCTATTCTAAATCTGCTCATTATATCCTAACAATACTAGAAGTTTATACAACTTCCTGAGTATATATTCGATATTCTCTGCTATATATTGTCTCCTAGAAAATATTTTTCAAGCACATTCTCGAAAATGTTCTCTAAATCTGCTCATTATATCCTAACAATACTAGAAGATTTATACAACTTCCTAAGTATATATTTGATATTCTGTGCTATATATATTGTCTTCTAGAAAATATTTTTAGGAATAATCAAGCACATTATAGAAAATATTTTTCAATAGGCCGTGGTCGAGTATGCCACATTATCGAGAATGTTCTCTAAAAAATGCGAAGTTGTTGGACCAAACCTACCAACAAAAACTAGCAACCTATCTCACATTTAGTACCGGTTACACCTGATCCATTTGTGAAAAGGTTGCTATGTACAATCTCCTCATAAACATTGTCGGCTTGATCACCCAACATGACTGCGAACGGTCATCCAATATGCTTATAAATTGGGTATGTGAAGTCATGCTGGCCACAGAAGATGCACATGTAAGAACTGACTCGAGCGTCCTAAAATTGATTGAGTGCTGACTACACTTTGTCTTCATGAAACCAGCGATTATAGTAGTCTCACCGCCCTGGTCGAGGGCTGACTACACCTGGCCTTCATGAGACTAGCGGTTGTAATAGTCCCACCATCTTTATGAGTGATTGAGGTACGACTACATACTTGGTCCTCGACCAGCATTGTAGCTATCCTCCTACCACTTCTATGAGTGGTTGAAGTACGACTAAACACCTGGTCCTGGACCAGCGATTGTAGCGATCCTCCCACCACCTCTATAAGTCCTATATGAGTGGTCAAGATACGACTATATACCTGATCCTCGACTACCGTGGTAACAATCCTTCCACCACCTCTACGAGTGGTCGAGGTACAACTATACACCTGGTCCTGACCAGCAATTGTAGTGATCCTCCCACATCCTGTACAAGTAGTCGAGGTAGGACTACGCATGTTCCTCGCTTGACCAACGTTGTAGCAATCCTTCCATCACCTCTACGAGTGGTCGAGTTACGAGTACATACCTAGTCCTCGACCAACGGTTGTAGCAATCCTCCCACCACCTCTCGAGTCCTATACGAGTGGTTGAGGTATGACTACACACCTGGTACTCGACCAATGTGGTAGCAGTCCTCTCACCACCTCTACAAGTGATCGAGGTATGACTACACATCTGGTCCTTGATCATCGTCGTAGTGATCCTCCCACCATCTCTACGAGTGGACGTGGTACAACTACGCCTGGTCCTTGCTTGACCAATGTCATAGCGATCCTCCCACCACCTCTACGAGTTGTCGCGGTTCGACTACTGTCACGTCCAGAAATTCACACCAGAATTTATGCAGCTAATTTGTGCATTACACCCTCGTCCAGGCATCAGCCGAGGTACACAAATCGACGTTATTGATAATACAGAATCCTCGTCTTAGAAACAATATAAAAGAGTTACACAAATGCAGTGGAAAGGAAAATAAAACTGACTTAAGCTAAACTTGACACGAGCGAAGCGGAACGCCAACACCACAGCTAACCCTTGACGAGAACAAGCCTACACCTCCTCGGAGACCTCGATCTCAACCTCTGGCACTGAAGGGGGAAAAAGAAGCAAGGCTGAGTACAACCACCGTACTCAACAAGTCACACCGAAAAAGGGGACATGATGCAAGATAAATAACAAGGAAAAGGTTAAGAGGCTCAATTTGCGTAAAGTATTTGCAGAATATAATAAAGATATTTGAAGACAAGAAATAGTAGTAATAATTAAGCAATATTAAATAAACACTGTCCAACGCTCAAACCACGTTGCAACAGGCCCATCCATCCACCTGCACTAATCATATTTCAACAATTTAATCAAATGAATAAGTGAGACTAATCAAGGTGAATCTGGTCGATCGCCCGTAACCGTGGGCACGGCTATTCGAATAGTTTTTAACTCTGATCAGAGGTGTATAACTGTACCCACAAGACACAGTCCCACAACACGTTACCGTGCGCGGTGCACCACCATGGTACCCCGGAAAGGAACCGTGACAGACCCTTCACATAACCCCTCTAACCAATCGTACCACACCAAGGTTTCGTCCCCATTCCCATCGGCAATGGGCAGCCCCCTCTAGTGCCGCGGTGAATCCTGGAAGCCGATCAACCCTTAAAACCGGGGCCGACCCAACTCCATCACGCCCATCCTCTCTCGGGATACGTTGACTAGAGACGCTACGCTAGACACTACCATTACCCATACCGGCTTGTGGTATGCATGGCATTTCTTCCAGGGTTTCCCGAGAACCGGTCCTTAATTGTCATGAGCACGCTAACCAAATTCCAACCATGTGCTCACGACCCACCCTTTTCATAATTCAATATTATTAGAAATAGAGTCACAACTTAACATCATCTGAGAGTTAACTTCTAGTAATATACTTGATTAGTGTGATTTCCTTAAGTGAGCTAATTGCGCTAAGCATAACTAAGCAAACCTTAAGCTATCATCTAGTCACATTGAACCCCAAGTTATCAATGGTATAAGGTAAACAATCCTATGGTTGGGTACAATAGGTATAATCATCCCATGAAATGACATTCTAAAACATATGCAGTATTTGAAAGAAAAGAGGTATTTACATAAAATAGGTACAATATGGTCAATGTAAGGTATGACTTGCCTTGTTTTGGAGACTGAGGAACCTCGGCGACTACTTCGAAGAGAACGGGCTCGCCGGAAAACTCAGATCTACACGACAAACAAAGCACTCAACAAACACCCTAAAAAGTCTACTGAAACAGCACTGAAAAGTATTTTTAATGGATTCTTGACATTTTTCTGGATTTAATGAAATTTGAATGGGCTAAAACGGAGCTCGGATTCAAAAGATATGGATTTTAGAAGTTTAATTGTGATTTTTAAACGAAACAGAAAAGATTAAAACATTTATTGCGCAATTAAGCCCCTGGGTGACGCAAGCATGGCGCGGGCGGTAGGGCTGACGTCAGCTGGAGCAAGCGGCTGACGCAAGCGGCGCGGGCATGGTCCACGGTGGACTGAGTCCACGGCGGCGGCGGCGGCGAGTGCGGGACACGCGGCACGCATCCGCGAGGAGCGGCGACGACGGACGGCGACGGCTTGCGCGGGAGCGAACGGCCCAGATCCGCCCGACCCGAAGGATCGGACGGTGCGGATCGCGTGTAGGGTTAGGTTCGGCGGCGGCCGAGGGCGGACACGCGGCGGCCATCCAGCACGCGGCGATCGGATCGAACGACGACGGATTGGGCGGGATCGGACGGTTCGGATCCTCCCGATCTGACCGATCGGACGGCCCTGGAAGAGCGGCGCTAGGTTTAGGGTTTTGGGCGGCGGCGGCTCGAGCTCGCTCGCCGGACATGGCCGCGGCGGCGGCCGGCCGATTCTCCGGCGGCACCGCAACGGTGGTGGAGGGTGCTGCGGCGCGGAGACAACCAGAGAGCGAAAGCGATGCGCGGGGAAGCGACTCGAGGGACAACACGGAAAACCAGAGAGAAAAGGAAGCGGCGACGCACTCACCGGCGTTGGAGAAGACGACGATGGCGGCGGCGGTTTTTAGGGCTAACACGAGAGGGAAACAAAGGGGAAACGCACGGCGGCGAAGAGGGAACTATATAGAGGCACAACGAGATCAGAAAGGGCACGAGATAAGTGCGGATTCGTCGCCGTTGGTTACGGATTCGAGAGAGAGAGGGAAACGGCGGCAACGAATTCCTCGTGGATAAGGTTTCATCGACGCGAGGGACGCGGAGATGGATGCGCGGCGTTGCGGATCGGGCCCGCATGGGTCCGATGTGGCTCGGTTCAATCGGAACGGAGCGGAGCGGCGGCGCGCATGGCGGGCGGCGCGGGGCCGACCGGCGCAGGGACGGAGACCGACGGCAGTGTGGCCCACTGCCGTGACTCGCGGAGCGAGGGATGGTTCGCGGACTTGCGCGGCGCGGCGGCGCGCGCGGCTTCGCCCACGACCGGCGGGCGCGCGGAGCGCTCGGCCGGGAGGGAACCGGCCGACGGCCCAAGAGGGAAAGAGCGAACACCGTGCCGCCTACGGAAAAGAAAAAGAAAAAGAAGGAAAAAGGATTTTGGGGGCTTAATTAATTCATGATTTCTTATTTAATTGATTAAAAATACTTAGAGTGCTCTAAAATTCCAAGAAAATCCCGTTAGTGCATTTTGACATGCAATTCACGAAAATCCTACCATGTCGTTTCCATTTATTAATTGCATTTTAAAATTACTGGTTGGCTCCAGGTTAATTTGAGAAATTCCGATTATTTTCAGGGTAAATTATTTAAATAAGTTAGGGCAAAACTCAGGGTGTGACAACCTACCCCCCTTAAACGGAATCTCGACCCCGAGATTCGGAGGTACTGGCGAAAAGGTGCGGGTGCGCGGCCTTTAGCTCATCTTCTCGTTCCAAAGTAGCTTCTTCCTCGGAGTGATGAGTCCATTGAACCTTGCAAAACCTGATAACCTTGTTCCGAGTCCTTCTCTCGCTGATCTCAAGAATACGTGCTGGTCTCTCTACGTAGGTTAAGTCCTCTTGGATTTCGATCTGGTCTGGACTCGCCTGCTCTTCTGGTACCCTTAAACACTTCTTTAACTGGGACACATGAAACACGTCGTGAATACCAGTCATGCTGGAGGGAAGCTCAAGCTGATAGGCCACTTCTCCTCGACGTTCCCGAATCCTATATGGGCCCACGAAACATGGTGCCAACTTGCCTTTGGTTTGGAAACGGTGTACTCCCCGGAGTGGTGTAACGCGAAGATACACAAAATCCCCTGCCTCAAAAGCGATGTCTCTTCGACGATTATCCGCGTAGCTCTTCCGTCTGGATCGCGCAATCTTCAACCTTTCCGAATCGCTCGACCTTTGCCTCGCTTAACTTATTACTTCGTGCCAAACAACCGGCGTTCACCGCCCGATCCTGAAAGGGGTGTGCGGCATTTCCGTCCATACAATGCTTCATACGGTGCCATTTGAATGCTGGCCTGATAGCTGTTGTTATAGGAGAATTCTGCATAGGGCAAGCTTTTGTCCCACGCTATTCCAAAATCAAGCGTGCATGCTCTCAGCATGTCTTCCAAAATCTGATTCACTCTCTCAGTTTGACCGTCTGTTTGCGGATGATAGGCCGTACTAAAATTCAAACGGTACCGAGCTCTTCTTGCAACTTCTTCCAGAACTTGGAAGTAAACTGACTTCCCCTATCGGATATGATCTTTTTAGGCACGCCATGCAAACACATGATCCTTGCGAGATAAAGCTCTGCTAGCTTCTTCCTCGTGTAGGTAGTATGCACTGGTATGAAGTGGGCCACCTTGGTGAGTCGGTCCACCACGACCCAAACTGAGTCATATCCTGACGCTGTGCGGGGTAAACCCGGTATGAAATCCATTCCAATTTCTTCCCACTTCCATTCTGGAATCTGGAGTGGTTGCAACAGCCCGGCGGGCCGTTGATGTTCTGCCTTAACCCGCTGACAAATATCACAAAGTGCAACAAACTCAGCTATCTCCCTCCTCATACTGACCCACCAAAATTTTTATTTAAGATCTTGATACATCTTTGTACTGCCCGGGTGAATGGAGTATTGAGTTTGGTGAACTTCCGTAAGGATCATTTTTTTCAAATCCTTGTCTTCCGGCACACACAATCTCTTTCCCATCCAGATTGTGCCGTGTTCGTCTTCCGTAAAACCACGAGCTTTTCCAACTCTCATGTTCTTCTTGAGTTCGGCCATCTCGTGATCCGATGCCCGAGCAGCCCGAATTTGATCAATGAGGGTGGGTTGGGCTTCCGTAGCAGCCACAAAACCAAAATCCACCACTCGTAGATTTAGATACTCGAATTCCTGCTGCAACTGGTCGCACATTCCTTCGACACTGAGGGTGGTGCAGTAACTCTTTCGGCTTAGTGCATCCGCAACCACATTAGCTTTGTCGGGATGGTAATGTATCCCTAAATCATAATCTTTGATCAGTTCCAACCATCTTCGCCGTCTGAGGTTTAAATCCGGTTGGGTGAAAATATACTTGAGACTTTTATGATCCGTATACACTTCACAACGGTTACCAATTAGGTAGTGTCGCGATCTTCGTGGCATGAACCACTCATGGATAATTCCGATCATGAGTGGGATAGTTGTTTTCGTGTGGGCGCAATTGCGACAGAAGCATATGCGACCACTTTACCTTCTTGCATCAACACACATCCCAACCCTTGGAGAGATGCATCGCAATAAACTTGGAAGTCCTTTTTGGATCTCGGCAATATCAACACCGGTGCACACCAACTTCCTCTTAAGCTCTTCAAAACTCTTGTTGCATTCCGCCACCACTTAAATTTCTCATCTTTCTTCAATAGTTGAGTCATCACTTGGCGATTTTGGAGAAGTTCTCAATGAAGCGGCGGTAGTAACCCGCAAGTCCAAGGAAACTTCGGATCCGCGTAACCGTTTTAGGCGGGGTCCACTTGGTAACCGATTCCACATTTGCCGGATCCACGCCTACTCCTTGGGCATTCACAATGTGGCCGAGGAACCGTACCTCCTTTAACCGTAAAGCACACTTGCTAAACTTGGCGTAGAGTTGATGATCTCTCAACTTCTCGAGTACCGTTCAAGATGTTGCTCATGTTCTTCCTCCGTTTTAGAGTAGACCAAAATGTCGTCAATGAACACCACCACAAATTTATCCAAGAACTCCATAAACACCTTGTTCATCGATTCATAAAGAAGGCCTGGTGCGTTAGTTAGCCCAAAAGACATGACCGTACACTCATACAGCCGTATCCGGTGGTGAAAGCGGTCTTGGGAATGTCCTCTTCCCGAATTCTCAACCGGTGATAGCCTCGATCGCAGTCTATCTTGGAAAACACCTTGGCCCCTTTGAGTTGATCGAATAAATCATCAATCCGTGGTAGGGGATACTTGTTCTTGATAGTAACCTCATTGAGTGCGCGATAATCGACACACATTCTCTTGGTCTTGTCTTTCTTTTCCACGAAAATCACCGAGCACCCCAAGGCGACGTGCTCGCGAATATACCCTTTTGCAACTGTTCATCCACTTGCTTTTTACTTCGCCAACTCGTTGGCTCCAATCCTATACGGTCTCTTGTGTATTGGGGCGGTCCTGTACTAAATCAATCCGAATTCAATTTCCTTTCGCGGCATCCGAGTTAAGTCTTCTGGGAAAACTTCGTGGTATTCTCCGACGATGGGGATATCCTCTAACTTCACAGGGTCTTTGCCGCCATTTCTGACGATTCCTCTGGAAACATGATTCAAACTTGGTACGGACTTGACTTGCATGGGAGAACGAAAACAATTCTTTCTCCTTTCGTATTGATTAAAGTAATGGTGCGACTAGCGCAACAATTACTCCCTTATGTCCTGGACAACCAATCCATCCCAAGAATGACATCTATGCCTTTGGACCGTAGAAGGATGAGGTTGGCTAGAAACATAGATCCTTGGATTTCTATGGTCACCGAGGGACAATACCGAGTAGTCTCCAAGTGGTTTCCAGGGTTTGAACCCGCATAGGTATCTTAAGTCCCACTACCGACAACCCATGTGCCCCAACAAATTGCTTTGAGATAAATGAATGTGTAGCTCTCGAATCAAATAATACTCAGCAGGAGTAAAGTTTACAGAAACATACCCAAGATTACTTCAGAGCGGCCCGTGCTTCCTCGCGGACGCATGGTTGACCCGAGCCTGGATGAACCTTGGCCCAAAGACGCCTTGGCTTTGGACACTTGTCTCGCAAATGCCCGGGTCACCACGCTGAAGCAGACTCCGACTTGCCCCCGCAGTCCTTCCTTGGAGGTGGTGGCGTGGATCATGCCGGGATGATGCCGTGGAGGGCGCGGGCCGGAGGCGCTGTTGTTGACCACCGCCACTACCGCGCTTGGAAATTCCCGGGTGATAAGGTCGATGCCGACGAACAATCATGGTGGTAGGTCCACTCGACTTCCACGCATGAAACGTGGCCTCCGCCGATTTCCCCGCCGTTGAGGAGGTCGGGACTGGAATACTTTTCTCTTCTTGATCATCTTGTTGCGCTGATCTTCCCGTCGAATAGCCTTGTCAACCAGCTTCTCAAAGTTAGCATACTCTCCGGAGATAAGTTTGTCCGTGAGTTCATCATCCAAACCACCAAAAACTTTTCCCGCCTTTCCGCATCGTGCGCACATCTTCCGGGGCATAACGGGCAAGACGATTGAACTCATGCGATACTCAGAATCGATCCTTACCTCGCTCAAGAGAACGGAACTCACGCTTTTCTCGTGCAACTATTCCCACAGAATGTGTGCGGTCCCGAAACGCGACGAAACTCTTCCCATGTAACTGCGCTCCCGCTAGGCGAGTAAGGTGTAGTTGTCCCACCAAGCAAGCAGACCCAGAATCGATGAGTGGCAAACGAGACTTTCTCCGGTCCGTGCACCGCGAAGATCTAACTTCTTCTCTATGGCATGAAGCCAATCATTAGCCTCCATGAAATTAGTGGTACTAGAGAAGGTCGGCGGTCGGACACGAAGGAACTCGCAACTTGGACTGGGTGGTGGGGCGGCAACCGATTGTTCTGCCGGCGCCGCATTTGTTGCAGATCTGCCGTTGCATCCGATGGTGTTGTTGTTGCATCTCGCCGCATCATTGCAGCCATCATCTCGTGTCCGTGAAGCAAGCACTTGAGCAATGGTGGGGTTCTCGGGTGGCGGTGGAGGAGCATTGCCATTGGCGTCGTGAGCCTCGTTGTTGTTGGCACCTGACTGCCCATTGTTGTTGTTCGCTCCGCTGGTTCTGGTGTTCACCATCTGAAGGAGACGACCGACCGAAGAGAGAAAAGAAGAAAAACAAACAGACTTAGAACTAATCTTTATTATTGGAATTCAAATGCATTGTTCTGATCTGGACTAAACACAAGGAAAAGCATCAAACATCCTTAATTGATCAGTCATATCACACTTGATATCGACTGCCAGCTATCCCCCACATAGCAGCCTAACACACAACAACTACCAAGAAGACAAACTAAGTTAAGCGATAAAACTAAGGAGGGCAACTAAAACGATCCACGAGGCGAGGAGTCAAAACTGCTTCCTTCAGAAGATCCCCATTCTTCCGAACGGCTCCTAGAGTCCTCTGGCGTCACCTCAGACTTGGACTCTTCTGAATCGGTTGCCGTAGCCCAACCGATCCCGCCTCTTCCCTCCGAGGAATCTCGAGTCTCTTCTGAGTCCATGTCTTCAGCCTGAATTCTCTCGAGCTTGAGTTACCGGAGATGGAGATCCAACCGCACGCCACCTCCGCCTTGATTCGTCAAGCCGAGCAAAGGTGAGAGCAGAACCAGCAGCTGGGAGGAACTGAACCGGCGTTGAACCGGAGCGGGTGGAGCCGGAGAAGGCGGTGGAATCCGAGGTGCCAGCTGGATACGGACAGGCGCGGTGGTGGTCTTCCGAGGCGTAGTGCGGAGCCTGACACCAACTGGTGCCGGGAGTCCATTCAATTCAGCTACCTCCTTCTTTAAGACGAACCACTTCGTCCCGCAAGCACGATCCTTAACATCTTCTTGTCGTTCACTCTTTGGTTGCCTAGTGTAGGTCGAGTGCATCTTGTCCAGGCCTTTGATCATGGTGCACATGTGGCCGAAGGTAGAGTCATTCTCCTCTGCTGTAGACTTGAATGCACTGACCTTGGAGGAACTGCCTCAACGGGGATGGTAGCGGTAGGAGGAGGTGCAAAGGTCAACATCATGCAGCTCCTCATCCCGCCAACATCGTAGGCGGCTTCTTGACAAGCGTGATCTGACGTGCCTCCGAAGCCGTGACCTCCATGTTGGGAAGACACGTTCCCACAAACCCGTGAACCTCCGCCGAACACCGTAGGGCAACTCGCCACCGAGAGGCGCAACCGTTGTATACTCGGTGCTTCAGGATATCCGACCGCAAGGGCCATACGCGACAGCTCTGCAACAAAGCCCGTCATCCCTTTTCCGCAGTGCGTCGCTGGGGAACCTGCCATCTATAGAAACAAAGGAGTGGGAAAATCAAAACATGCTCAAAACCCACGACCAACATCCCATTTTCGCAACTCCTAAACCCTAGACTCGACTCCACTTTTGAAACACCCCCTTTTTTTAAAACATATGCAAATGAAAAGAATTAGAGGGCTCTTAAGGTTTCCAGCTGGCTTGTCCTACAGCCACAGAAGGCTCGATACCAACTTGTCACGCCTGAAATTCACACCAGAATTTCTGCAGCCTAATTTGTGCATTACATCCTCGTCCGCATCGCCGAGGTACACAAATCGACGTTATTGATAATACGTAATCCTCGTCTTAGAAACAATATAAAAGAGTTACACAAATGCAGCGGAAAGGAAAATAAAACCGACTTAAGCTAAACTTGACACGAGCGAAGCGAACGCCAACACCACAACCTAACCCTTGACGAGAACAAGCCTACAGACCTTATGGTTCGAATACAACATAAAAACAGAGTTTAGATAAGGCAATGAAGAGGCAATGCTTGTCAATTGCCACGTGCAACGACCGGAGCTAAAGTCTAATATGCGCCGCGCCCCTCGTCCTCCCGGTGATATGCGTATGGATCTTCCGCTCTTCAACTCCATCACTGGAGGTTTGTGAGTATAGCAAGGGTGAGTACCAACCGTACTCAAGCAAGCCAACACAGAATTGATGCATATGATAAGGTTATTCAAAGAACATGGCTAGGGTTATTTTTGCGTAAAGCCGCCACAATTCTTTTCACAAGCCTATCGACTAGCCAAATCAAGTTTTAATTTCATAGTTCATTAACCCGACGACGGTTCGTCTACCATCCATCGTGATTCCAAGGATGGCTTCCCGCCTCCGGCTTCGTCATGATTTTCTGGGAGTCCACCCCTTCCCGCATTCTCGAGAAGTTGATCCACCAAATAATAAAATCATCATGCAAACCCATCCCAACATTTTTAAGTTCAAAGTCTAGCCAAGCGAAAGTCTTGTCACGATGCTCAATATCCGCGAGCACGGCTATTCGAATAGATTGATTCATTCACACCGCAAAGGATGTACACTTTACCCGTACTCGTGACAGCCCAACAAATGAGCCTACGCCTCAACACATGAGACGGTCACGCAAAGCCTTTCGATAACCTCACTTTGGCAGCACTCCGCTCCATGAACTTATGTCCTCATGCACTCTAGCCGTCCTTTTCTAGCAAAGGAGAGGAGTTCGCGCACCCGGGTAAGGGAAGACATTTCCAAGTTTTAAGTTTAACTATCGTAGTTTAATCCCACCATTCATAACAAAGGCCGCAGCCTCATCCTCATCCCATAACCACATCATAGAGAACCATCTATGCAAGGATACCGCCTCCGCTCGGCTATCTAGTCAGCTAGGTCTATACCCATTCGAGAAGTACGGTTGTACCGGCTCGTTTCCGCTATCTCATGGCTCGGTCCCACTGACCAGGGTCGGCACTTGCCTTTTCCGAGTCCACCCAAATCATCCGCCGCCCGCCTAAAACATTTCCATTTTCATCAAACTTAATTCATCATGGCCATGTGGCGCTCATGTCTCCACATGCCGAATCTCAACTACCTTCCCTAAGGTAGTTGCCCAAGCACAAAGCTTTTTCATAAAGTCATGAGTATGCATAAGTCTAAGTATAGCATGGCTAAGGCCATCAAGTTATGCTTCGGTTGTTTGTATCACATCGCGAGTTACAAGGAGTAATTCTAAAGGTAATCAATAGTAAGGTATGGCATAACGAGTATAGGTAACTCGTAAAGCATGCATGTTTAGAGTTTAAAATAACATCATTTCGCAATTGGGATCGATATGTTCAAAGGGTGTGAAGACTTGCCTTGCTCGCACGCTGGTTGAGTGGGGTCTTCGCGTAGTCGTGTTCACCTCTTCTGACGCTATCCGTACGTGCGAAAAGAAGGGTTGAATCCAATTAAAATCCAACAATATCAACGAAAAGAAAGAGATCTCAAAATGATCGCGGAAAGCGGATTCCAAACACAATCTCAAACTTCTGACATTTTAATAGTTGAATCAACGAAAAGGAGTCCAGCTTAAACCGAGCAAACCATCTCGTAATAAATATATATTTTGTTCCTAAATTTGAAGATATCCTAGAATAATTAGATTTCTAATTTCCATATCTCTAATAATTTTATCTTTAATGTTGCAATTATATTTGCTAGGGGTTGTGAAATTCTAATGACAGGATAAGGTCATTCATGCTTAACTAATATTTTAAAAAAATCTCATGTGAACTTTGATAAAATTTAGAGGTCGGACAATATTTGAATTCCTAAAAAGGAAAAATTTAATCTATAAATTATTTTCACAAAATATTTCTTTTTGGAAGGAAAAAGAATATTATACTCATTCCTAGATAATATTATTTCAATAACCTATTTTTTTTCCTGAAATATTTCCAAAATAATCTTTTACCTTTACCCTAATTCCTTTACCATTTTTCTTTTCCTTATTTTTTCTCTCTCTTTCTTTTCTTTTTCCCTTTCTTTTCTTTCTTCCTCTCGCTTCTTTTCTTCCTCTCCCCTCGCTCTCGTTTTTCACCGGCGGCCGACGTGAGGAGGGGGTGCCGACGGCGAGGGAGGGCCGGAGCTAGGGAAAAGAGGGGCGCTACACCATCCTGGGACCACAAGGGTTCCATTTCTCCACTCGGCCGAGACCGGGAGCGGCAAAGGGCCGGCGACGGCGAGGTGGTTCGGCGGCGGTGGCGCTCGTCGGCGGCATAATCCGGCGAAGCTCGGCTAAAGTGAGAGGTCTACGAGCACGCGTGAACCCTAGGGATGCTAAAGGTGGGGTTGGTTCGGCGGAGAGGCACCGCAGCGGCCGGCGACGGCGAGGTGATTCGGCGGCCGAGACAGGGAATTCGAGGGGTTCGTCGCCGGCGATTTTCCGGCGACCATTTGGCTCGGGAAGCTTAGGGGAATTAATACCTAGAGCACGGGGATGATAATGGTACCTTTAATTCGGGAAGAAATCGGCCGAGGGTGACGACTTCGGAGTGTCGCACGGCGGTCGAATTAGGGTTCTTCCGCCGAGCTCCGATCTTTCCCAAAATTCGCGCAATGTAGTGGCTAATCCTTGGGGAAAATTGGGGGAAAGCACGAGTGAGCACCGGGGAGTATTTTTGATGTTGAGGGCCGGTCTCGGGAGGCTTTTTATAGGCGGTCGACGGCGAGGGCGACGCGACGACAAGAATGGCGCAGCGCGCCGGCATGGCGCGGTCGCGGGAGATCGTGGCGCGACGTGCGGCAACCGCAGCCGATGTGTGTGCGTACGGTGAGCGCGGCGAGGGCGGAGCATGCGGATCGCACAGACGCGGCGCCACGCGGCAAGATGGCGACGACATGGCGACGGCCTAGCGCGCGCGCGGCCGCGACTGCGACCGCGGTGGCGCGACCGCACGGCGGCGGCGTGGCGCGCAGGACGGTGTCCGCGCCGAGGGCACGCGGCGAGGGCGTCCCGGTACGGCGTGGCACGGCGCCGGCGCGTGGCGCGCGCGGACGTGGCGACGGTTTGGTCGAACACCTGCTGACGCGATGAATAGTGCACCTTTGCTTTTTTTCCCGATTTTAAATTCCTATTTTCCATTTCCATTTCCTTTCACCCTAAAAATTCAAAATAAATTCTAATATTCCCAAAATAATTTTGAAATTATATTTTCAAACTTTTCCCCCACTTTTTATTTTTCAAAATATATTTTTCATATTTTTATTTCTTCTTTTAAAATCAATAAATTGGGGTCTTTGATTAATTTCTAAATTCATATTTCCTTTTCAAAAATATTTTTATCATCCAAATCCAAATATTTATTATTTTTCCTCCACCAGCTAGGGTTTAAACCAAAATATATTCTTTTCAAGAATCTTTTGTAAATCCACAAAATTATGTATTTACCCTATATATTTCGAATTATTACTCCCACTGGGATATCAAAGCTTAGGGTTTTTATCCAACTTCACATCAAAGCAATTCAAAAAGAACTCTTATGCAAATGTAGCTTGGCAAATAAGAACGATAAACACGATAAGAAGCAATTAATCCAAAAGGTTTTTGTGAGTTTCGATTTTCACGTTCCGAATTCTACTCCTTCGATTTTCGTGATGTTACAAACCTACCCCTAACAATAAATCTCGTCCCCGAGATTTTCTTACCTGCTGAATAGGTGTGGATATTCGTCCTCAGAATTCTTCGCCCTCCCGTAGCTTCTTCTTCGTGTGATTGCTCCATTGTACTTTGTACATGGGCCACGACTTGGTTCGTGTCTTCTTTTCGCTTCGTCTAGTATCTTGATTGGATGCTCCGGGTAGGTAAGATCACCGTGGACATGGATGGTTTCTAACGGGCTTGCTCTTCCGGTACCCGCAAACATTTCTTCACTGCGACACGTGGAATACTGGGTGAACATCGGAGAGATTCTCGGGCAGTCCAATTGGTAAGCCACTTCTCCTCCTCCCGGCGCTTATCGGAATGGGCCCACGTATCATGGTGCGAGTTTCCTTTGACTTTGAATCTCTGTGTTCCCCGTAGTGGTGAGACCTTTAGATACACGTAGTCACCCTCTTTGAATTCCAATTCTCTTCGTCGAGTATCCGCGTAGCTCTTTTGTCGTGATTGAGCAGCTTGTAGTCGGTCCCGAATCGCGAACCTTTTCCTCAGCCTCCTTGATTATGTCGGCCCGAATACGGTTCGTTCACCGCTTCGACCACATCAATGGGGTCCGACATCGGCGACCAAATAGAGCTTCGTTTGGCGACATCTTCGACCGGCTTGATAGCTATTGTTGTAAGAGAACTCGGCGTACGGCAAGCATTTCTCCCAATCCTTGGTGAAATCCAATGCACAGCTCTCGCATATCCTCCAAGATTGGTCTGCCCTTTCGCCCGCCCATCGGTCCGTGGATGATAGGCGGACGAAAGCGAGATGACTTCCGAGTGCCTCGTGGACTTTGCTCCAAAATGAGATGTGAATTGGGTACCACGATCCGATATGATCCTCTTTGGTACACCGTGAAGACATATTATCCTACTCATATATAGTTCCGCTAGCTTGGCACTCGTTGTAGTTAGTTTTCACGGTATAAATCGGCGGTCTTGGTGAGCCGATCTACTATTACCCAAATGGAATCGTAACCCATAGTTTTGGGTAGTCCCACTATGAAATCCATGCCTATCTCGTCCCATTTCCATTCGGGAATCTTGAGTGGCGCAGAAGCCACCGGCCGTTGATGCTCTGGCTTTCACCCTTTGGCACACATCGCACACGGCTACGTATTCGGCTACATCTCTCTTCATATTGGGCCACCAAGATTCTCCTTTCAAATCCTGGTACATTTTCGTGCTTCCGGGATGTAACGAATATGCCGATTCGTGGGCTTCCTTTAAGATCAATCCTCTCAAACCGCCTCGTTCAGTGCACACGATTCTTTTCTTGTACCACGATTCCCTTGTCATCCACTCGAAAACTCCCGAGCGCGTCCAATGCCATGCGTTCCTTGATTTCCGGGTTTCCTCATTCCCTTTTGGGCTTCCTCTATTTGAGTTCTCGAGAGGTTGGATTTCCAAGAGTTCACTCCTCCGTGAGGAATCGTGTGTAGATTGAGTCTAGCCATTTCTTCTTGAAGTTCGCGCCATACCTCCCAACCCCATGTGGTTGCATTGGGCTTTGCGGCTCGCCGCATCGGCCACTACATTTGCCTTGCCGGGATGATAATGAATTCCTAGATCGTAATCCTTGATCAACTCCAGCCATCGCTCGTCGTAGATTGAGATCAGCTGAGTAAAGAAATATTTTAGGCTCTTGTGATCGGTATACACATCACAAGGGTTCCCGATCGATAGTGTCTCCGATCTTCAATGCGTGTACAACCGCGCTAATTCCAGTGTCGTGTGTGGGATAATTCTCTTCGTGGGGTCGTAATCGTCGCGAGGCATACGCTACGACCTTCCCATCCCGCATTAATACTCCTCCTAATCCTTGCCGGGAGGCATCACAAGACATCACGAAGTCCTTCCGTTGTCGGGTAAGGTCGGATTGGGGCAAGTGGTTAACTTTTCTTTTAATTGGTCGAAGGCTTTTGGCACTTCTCATTCCATTCAAACTTCTTTTCCTTCTTCGAAGTTGAGTCATAGGTCGGGCCACGTGGAAAACCCTTCGATAAACCGTCGGTAATAACCGGCCAAACCCAAGAAACTCCGAACTTCCGTCACCGACTTGGGTGCCTTCCATCCCGTAACGGCTTCGACCTTGGCGGGGTCTACGCTACTCCTCCGCTGAAACCACGTGGCCAAGAAAAGCGACTTCCTTGAGCCGTAACTCGCATTTGCTGAATTTTGCATACAACGGTGCTCTCGTAACTTTTCCAAGATTAGTCGTTGATGCTCCGCGTGTTCCTCATCGTTCTTGGAGTAGATAAGTATATCGTCGATGAACACCACTACGAATTTGTCCAGGTATTCCATGAATACCTTGTTCATCGTTCATAAAGTATGCAGGGGCATTGGTCAATCCAAAGGACATCACCGTGAACTCGTATAAGCCGTAACGTGTAGAGAACGCCGTCTTAGGAATATCTCCGCTCTAATCTTCAACCGATGATATCCCGACCGTAGATCAATCTTGGAGAACACCGCGCACCTTTTAAGTTGATCGAATAGGTCATCGATTCGAGGTAGCGGGTACTTGTTCTTGATAGTTACTTCATTCAGCGATCGGTAGTCCACACACATTCTCATACTCCCATCCTTCTTTTTGACGAAGAGTACGGGGCTCCCAGTGGAGAAGAGCGGGCGTACAAATCCCTTCTCTTGTAGTTCCCTTTATCTCGCTTCTTGAGTTCCTCTAACTCGTTGGCCGGCATTCGATAAGGTCTCTTGGATATGGGGGCAGACTGTGCATTAGATCGATGATAAACTCTACGTCGCGATCCGGGGCATTCTGGTAATTCCTCGAAACACATCCGGGTATTCTTGTACTACGGCATTCCGCCTAAGGGTAGCATGGTGAACACTCCCGCAGCTTTGCTCACATAGCTTTGGGTTTTGATCCATAGTTATGCTCATCTGATCCCCATGGGGTGGATACCGTGACTTCCCTTCGATCGCAGCCTATAATCCCATTATTTTTGATCAACCAATCCATCCCGAGTATGACATCTATGGTCTGGGGTGATAGCACCATAAGGTTTGAGAGAAACACCACGTCTCTAATCCGTATGGGCACATTAATGCAGGCATGGGGTACGGTTATGTCTCCCTGTGAGTGTACCAACATAGGCCTCTTAAGTGCTACTTGGTGTAGGTGGTGTTGTTTGCTTACTTGGGAAGATATGAATGAATGCGAGGCTCCGTAATCGAATAAAACTTTAACCGGTGCAGAGTTGATAGAGAACATACCCATCAATACGCTCTGGTCCTCCCGAGCTTCTTCCGCCCGCACATGATTCACCCGGCCACGTCGAAACCCGTGGCGCCTCGTTGGTAGCGGGGTCCCGAATAGACCTCGTCCCGCCGCAGGGTGGGGTTCCTGACGGGCGTTGCATTGGCGCCTGCGCACAGGGCGTTGCGTGGTTTTGGGCAGCTATTGGAGTAGTGCCCGACTCTCCGCAATTGAAACAGCTCACATTCCTTCTTCCCGGAGCAGCTAGGGTTGGTGTGGGCGTACGAAACCGAGGTGTAGCCGACTCGTTGACATGGTCGGAAGCGGAAGAACGTCCGGCTGCGAACATTTGGCTTCCATCCGACGGGGTGGCTCCCTTGGGGCGTTGTGGCGTTCCCCGAAATGGGCGAGCCATAGCGAGCCTCCTCTTGCGGTTATTGTCTACCACCTTTTGGTCATGCTCAAGTCCTGACGACCTTGTTGATGAGGCTTTGGAAACCGGTGTGATCCCGCTCGATCATTGGTCCCCGCCTCGTCATTTAGTCCCTCAATGAATTTGTCTATCTTTTCTTCTTCGTCCGCTGTGTCACCGGTGGCGTAACGGCAAGCCGGGTGAACTTGTTCGATATTCTTGTACCGAGGTGTTCCCTTGGCGCAGTCTGCGAACTCGTTTTTCTTCATCCTCATCACCGCACTGCACGAAATTCTCACGAACGCAGCCGTGAATTCCTCCCATGTTGGTTCACCGCGTCTTCAGCTCGTGTCTCCTTGTAGGTGTCCCACCGCCACTCGCGGACCCTCCACCGGTTAGTAGCGAAGATAACTCTATCCGCTTCTGGATTCCGACGAGGGTTAGCTTCTTCTCTATCACTCTTAGCCAATCTTCGGCATCCATAGGTTCTTCGGCCGTGGAAAAAGTGGGCGGCTTAGCTCTCATGAATTCTCCCTGCACTCGATCCTCCTCGACCTCCTTGATTATTAGCAATCGCTTGGAGTAGCTGGGTCCGCAAAGCCATGACCTTCGCCATGGTGGAGGGGTTGGGTTCCGGCGGGTTCTCGTTGGTTGCCGCGGCTCATGGCGATGTGCCATCCGAAGAAGGTAGATGAATTAAGAGATCGGACTAGTTTAGGTTATAGTTCCTGGGAATTCTTCAATCAATGACGTGGTGACATAATAATAAGCTTATTTAATTAAGACATCGCAAGGCGATGCTCAGTTCATCATATTACATAGGGGTACACGACCGTACACACACACCTTCATGCCAGATAGCAATAATAATTATATCGTCCAACTAGATCAACTAATTAAGGGGAAATAGGAAGTGCCGCCGAGCCGGGAAGGTCCTTCCGCCTAGTCATCCAACCACCCGCAAGAGCCAGCGCCGGAAGTGGGTGGTCCGCTCGCCGAAGCAAACCGAAGTCCCCATGGCTCGAGGTGGTGGCCTCGAGTCACGCCGAATCTTCCGACTCGGTGGCCGCGTACTCTTGCGAGCGCCCGGCGGGTGAGGGGCCTCCCGTGTGAGTCGCGACGAGGGGAACTTCCTCCTCCATTGAGTCGGTGTCGCTAGACTCCCATTTGATCTCCATGGGCTCGCCTCGCACTCCGTGTCGGTGTAGATCCGGATGGGGTTACCTCTCCGATCCCGGCTCTGATGGTACTGTACGGAGCTCGGGGTGGGTCCCATGGATGTGGCAAGAAGTGGGGTCTACCGTACTACGGTGCAGTGCTCGTGCTCAACATAAAGCTTGCTCCATCATAGCTTGAAAAGTATCTAAGCTTGCTGGAGTCATAAGGTAATAGTGGTCGGGCACAAGGGCGAGGTGATGGCATGTGCTCGTGGAAGTACCTCGCAGCGTAGACAGACGAGTGCGCAATGCTCTCTAGCCGGTTGATCTCGTCGCTTGCTCTTCCCGAGCCGCTCTTCCAGCCTCTACCGCAGCCTCCTCGGGCCATGTAGCGGTCCGAGAGTTGCTCGTATCTGGGCGCCATTTGCTCGCACTGAGTCTCGCAAGATGCTTATCTCGGTCTCCACACCCTTGGTGGTCGTTGACCGATCATTGAGGCGTGATCGCGATCGTTGATCTCGAGCGGGCCTCCTCGTAACGCCGCTCGTCGTCTCCGCCCAACGCGATAGACGCGTGACCATCGGGTTGTAACAACAGGGGTAGCCTCCACAAGGTGCATCGGGTTGCCCTCTTCGCGGTAAGGATGATGCACGAACTCGTCATTGTGAGTTCGGCACGGTGTTCCGCATTAAGGCGAAGGAAGGCCTCGCGAGCCGCATCCCGAATAGCCGCTTCGCTAGGTCCCTGGTAGCGAGTGTGGAAGTAGTAAGATGTCTCACTTCCCATGCGGGCTTCTATGGATACAGCTGCCTCCCAGCTGGATACACCTCGGAGCCATGTCTTTTGGTGTGATAAGTGGGTGGTTCCGGTACCTCAAGCACCATAGTAGGGACTCGAAGTTGTACCACGAACCCTCGTCTCGCGGAATGCTGACTTCCCAGTTCCGTCGTGGTTTGACATCTGCTTTTATAGGCAACTTGGGGTTAGCGGGAGGGAGCTATCATAATCATTTGGTAAAAAGAAATACAGATATAGAAAAGATATATTTGTATTTTCGGAAATAATAGTTTAAAACTGATCCTACCGTAGGGATATTTCCCTTTAGCCATCTAGTTAGGGGTAGGGCGCCATTTGGTCTTAGCCTACTGCCGCATGGCTCGATACCAGCCTGTGGACCCCGATTTTGAGGCGGGAATCTTTCGTGTTCATAGTACCATTTTCCCGGATCAAGTAGTTGGTACCCACGAATACAAGATCGATAATCAAGTGCGCATGCACGAATAGTCTTACAATACCATTATTACATTAATAGGCCCGAAGGCATTGTTCATCCCACAGACCTTATGGTCCGAATACAACATAAAAACGAGTTTAGATAAGGCAATGGAAAGAGGCATGCTTGTCAATTGCCACAGCAACGACCGAGCTAAAGTCTAATATGCGCCGTCGCCTCGTCCTCCCGGTGATATGCGTATGGATCTTCCGGCTCTTCAACTCCATCACTGGAGGTTTGTGAGTATAGCAAGGGTGAGTACCAACCGTACTCAGCAAGCCAACACGAATTGATGCATATGATAAGGTTATTCAAAGAACATGGCTAGGGTTATTTTTGCGTAAAGCCGCTTTCACAATTCTTTTCACAAGCCTATCGACTAGCCAAATCAAGTTTTAATTTCATAGTTCATTAACCCGACGACGGTTCTGTCTACCATCCATCGTGATTCCAAGGATGGCTTCCGCCTCCGGTTCGTCATGATTTTCTGGGAGTCCACCCCTTCCCGCATTCTCGAGAAGTTGATCCACCAAAATAAAATCATCATGCAAACCCATCCCAAGATTTTTAAGTTCAAAGTCTAGCCAAGCGAAAGTCTTGTCACGATGCTCAATATCCGCGAGCCCGGCTATTCGAATAGATTGATTCATTCACACTGCAAAGGATGTACACTTTACCCGTACTCCGTGACAGCCCAACAAATGAGCCTACGCCTCAACACATGAGACGGTCACGGCAAAGCCTTTCGATAACCTCACTTTGGCGCACCCGCTCCATGAACTTATGTCCTCATGCACTCTAGCCGTCCTTTTCTAGCAAGTGAGAGGAGTTCGCGCACCCGGGGTAAGGGAAGACATTTCCAAGTTTTAAGTTTAACTATCGTAGTTTAATCCCACCATTCATAACAAAGGCCGCAGCCTCATCCTCATCCCATAACCACATCATAGAGAACCATCTATGCAAGGATACCGCTCCGCTCGGCTATCTAGTCGCCTAGGTCTATACCCATTCGAGAAGTACGGTTGTACTGCGGCTCGTTTCCGCCTATCTCATGGCTCGGTCCTTACTGACCGTGGTCGGCACTTGCCTTTTCCTGAGTCCACCCAAATCATCCGCCGCCCAGCCTAAAACATTTCCATTTTCATCAAACTTAATTCATCATGGCCATGTGGCGCTCATGTCTCCACATGCCGAATCTCAACTACCTTCCCTAAGGTAGTTGCCCAAGCACAAAGCTTTTTCATAAAGTCATGAGTATGCATAAGTCTAAGTATAGCATGGCTAAGCGCCATACAAGTTATGCTTCGGTTGTTTGTATCACATCGCGAGTTACAGGGAGTAATTCTAAAGGTAATCAATAGTAAGGTATGGCATAACGAGTATAGGTAACTCAGTAAAGCATGCATGTTTAGAGTTTAAAATAACATCATTTCGCAATTGGGATCGATATGTTCAAAGGGTGTGAAGACTTGCCTTGCTCGCACGCCGGTTGAGTGGGGTCTTCGCGTAGTCGTTGTTCACCTCTTCGGACGCTATCCGTACGTGCGAAAAGAAGGGTTGAATCCAATTAAAATCCAACAATATCAACGAAAAGAAAGAGATCTCAAAATGATCGCGGAAAGCGGATTCCAAACACAATCTCAAACTTCGGACATTTTAATAGTTGAATCAACGAAAAGGAGTCCAGCTTAAACCGAGCAAACCATCTCGTAATAAATATATATTTTGTTCCTAAATTTGAAGATATCCTAGAATAATTAGATTTCTAATTTCCATATCTCTAATAATTTTATCTTTAATGTTGCAATTATATTTGCTAGGGGTTGTGAAATTCTAATGACAGATAAGGTCATTCATGCTTAACTAATATTTTAAAAAAATCTCATGTGAACTTTGATAAAAATTTAGAGGTCGGACAATATTTGAATTCCTAAAAGGAAAAATTTAATCTATAAATTATTTTCACAAAATATTTCTTTTTGGAAGGAAAAAGAATATTATACTCATTTCTAGATAATATTATTTCAATAACCTATTTTTTTCCTGAAATATTTCCAAAATAATCTTTTTACCTTTACCCTAATTCCTTTACCATTTTTCTTTTCCTTATTTTTTTTCTCTCTTTCTTTTCTTTTTCCCTTTCTTTTCTTTCTTCCTCTCGCTTCTTTTCTTCCTCTCCCTCGCTCGTTTTTCACCGCGGCCGACGGTGAGGGAGGGGTGCCGACGGCGAGGGAGGGCCGGAGCTAGGGAAAAGAGGGGCGCTACACCATCCCGGGACCACAAGGGTTCCATTTCTCCACTCGGCCGAGACCGGGAGCGCGGAAAGGGCCGGCGACGGCGAGGTGGTTCGGCGCGTGGCGCTCGTCGGCGGCATAATCCGGCGAAGCTCGCTAAAGTGAGAGGTCTACGAGCATCGGTGAACCCTAGGGATGCTAAAGGTGGGGTTGGTTCGGCCGGAGAGGCACTGCAGCGGCCGCGACGGCGAGGTGATTCGGCGGCCGAGACAGGGGAATTCGAGGGGTTCGTCGCCGGCGATTTTCCGGCGACCATTTGGCTCGGGAAGCTTAGGGGAATTAATACCTAGAGCACGGGATGATAATGGTACCTTTAATTCGGGAAGAAATCGGCCGAGGGTGACGAATTTCGGAGTGTCGCACGGCGGTCGAATTAGGGTTCTTCGGCCGAGCTCCGATCTTTCCCAAAATTCGCGCAATGTAGTGGCTAATCCTTGGGGAAATTGGGGGAAAGCACGAGTGAGCACTGGGAGTATTTTTGATGTTGAGGGCCGGGTCCGGGAGGCTTTTTATAGGCGGTCGACGGCGAGGGCGACGCGACGGCAAAGAATGGCGCAGCGTGGCCGGCATGGCGCGGCCGCGGGGAGATCGTGCGCGACGTGCGCAATCGCAGCCGATGTGTGTGCGTACGGTGAGCGCGGCGAGGGCGAGCATGCGGATCGCAGACGCGGCGCCACGCGGCAATACGGCGACGACATGGCGACGGCCTAGCGCGGCGTCGGCCGGCGACTGGCGACCGCGGGTGGCGCGACGGCGGGCGGGCGCGCAGCGCGCAGGACGGTGTCGCGCACGAGGGAACGCGGCGAGGGCGTCCCGGCACGGCGTGGCACGGCGCTCGGCGCGTGGCGCGCGCGCGACGTGGCGGACGGTTTGGTCGAACACTCGCCGACGCGATGAATAGTGCACCTTTGCTTTTTTTCCCGATTTTAAATTCCTATTTTCCATTTCCATTTCCTTTCACCCTAAAAATTCAAAATAAATTCTAATATTCCCAAAATAATTTTGAAATTATATTTTCAAACTTTTCCCCACTTTTTATTTTTCAAAATATATTTTTCATATTTTTATTTCTTCTTTTAAAATCAATAAATTGGGGTCTTTGATTAATTTCTAAATTCATATTTCCTTTTCAAAAATATTTTTATCATCCAAATCCAAATATTTATTATTTTTCCTCCACCGCTTAGGTTTAAACCAAAATATATTCTTTTCAAGAATCTTTTGTAAATCCACAAAATTATGTATTTACCCTATATATTTCGAATTATTACTCCCACTGGGATATCAAAGCTTAGGGTTTTTATCCAACTTCACATCAAAGCAATTCAAAAAGAACTCTTATGCAACGAGCTTGGCAAATAAGAACGATAAACACGATAAGAAGCAATTAATCCAAAAGGTTTTTGTGAGTTCCGATTTTCACGTTCCGAATTCTACTCCTTCGATTTTCAGGATGTTACAGCTTACGGATTCTGGAGAGAGAGAGGAAACGGCGGCAACAAATTCCTCGCGGATAAGGTTTCCATCGACGCGAGGACGCGGAGATGGATGCGGCGTTGTGGGATCGGGCCCGCATGGGTCCGACGTGGCTCGGGTTCAAGCGGAACGGAGCGGAGCGGCGGCGCGCATGGTGGGGCGGGCGGCGGGGCCGACCGGCGCAAGGACGGAGACCCGACGGCGGGCCCACTGCTTGACTCGCGGAGCGAGGGATGGTTCGCGGACTTGCGCGGCGCGGCCGGCGTCGTGGGCGTTGTCACATCCTGAGTTTTTCCCTAATTCATTTAAATAATTTACCCGGAAATAATCGGAATTTCGAAATTAACTGAATCAACCTATAATTTTAAAATGCAATTAATAAATGGAAACGACATGATAGGATTTTTCTCGATTCTTCATGTCAAAATACGCTAACAGATTTTTACTGGAATTTTTAGAGCACTCTAAGTATTTTTAATCAATTAAATAAGAAAACCTAATTTAATTAAGTCCCTTTCCCTTTTCTTTTTTTCCTTTCTTTTTCTTTTTCTCCTTTTCCGTACGCCGTACGGCCTCCCTTTTCCCGCCTGGGCGCCCAACGGCCGTCGGCCCGCCTCCCGCGCGCGCTCCTTCCCTCCGGACGTGGGCCGAAGCCCACGGTCCCGCCGCGTCGCGCAAGTCCGGATCGCGCCCTCGCCGCGGCCACCGACTGTGGGCTCCCACTGCCGGCCGCTTCCCGCGCCGCCCGCCAGCCGCCGCGCCGCGCCATAGCCGCGCCGCCCGCTGTTTGCCCGGCCGCTTCCGCTCTCTCTCGCCGCGTGGCCCCACGCCGGCTCCGCCCGCGCCGCCGCACTCCGTGCCGCACTTCGCGCACCGCAACGGCCGCCGCCGCCCGAAACGCCGCCGTTTTTCCTCTCTCTCCGAGTCCGAGTTTTCCGGCGATCTTATCCCCATCGCTTTCGTGCCCGTTTCTGGTCCCCTCTCCCCTATAAAATCCCCGAGCTCCGCCTCGTGTCCCTTTGATCGCCGTTTTTAGCCCGTGTCGCCGCCGTTCTCCGTCGCTTCCTCCGCCGGTGAGCTCGCCGCCGTCCTCGGGTTTTATTTTGTTTCGTTTGCGTTTTTCCTTTCGCGCGCCCCCCGCCGCTCGCCCGGTAGTCGCCGCCGGTCCGCCGTCCGGGGTCATCGCCGCCACCCGCCGCCGCTCGAATGGTCATCGCGGCACGGCGCGCGCCGCCGCCGCCGCACCCTAACCCTAACCCTAGCGTGCCTCGTGCCGTCCGATCGTGATGGATTTGAGCCGTCCGATCGTCACCATCCGGCCGCCTGATCACGCCACGCCGCCGCTAATCCGACCGCTGATTGCGCCACGTGGCGCAATCCGCCGCCGCCGCCGCCCGCACGCTGCAGCTCGGCGCCGACGCCAGCCCTAGGGTCGACGCCGCCGCCGACGCCATGCTGACGCCAGCCCCGTGCCGCGAGGGTGACGTCACCAGGACTTAATTGCGCAATAAATAATTTAATCTTTTCGTTTAGTTTAAAAATCGCAATTAAACTTCTAAAATTCATATCTTTTGAATCCGAGCTCCGTTTCGCCCATTCAAATTTCATTAAATCCAGAAAATGTCAAGAATCCATTAAAAATACTTTTCAGTGCTGTTTCAGTAGACTTTTTAGGGTGTTTGTTGAGTGTTTTGTTTGTCGTGTAGATTCCGAGTTTTCCGCGAGCCCGTTCTTTTCGAAGTAGTCGCCGAGGTTCCTCAATCTCCGAGCAAGGCAAGTCATACCTTACATTGACCATATTGTACCTATTTCATGTAAATATCTCTTTACTTTCAAATACCGCATATGTTTTAGAATGTCATTTTATGGGATGATTATACCTATTGTACTCAACCATAGGATTGTTTACCTTATACCATTGATAACTTGGGGTTCAATATGACTAGATGTTAGCTTTGGGTTGCTTAACTATGCTTAGCGCAACTAGCTCACTTAAGGGATCACACTAATCAAGTTTAATTCTAAAGTGGATCTTCCGATGATATTAAGATATGACTTTGGTTTTTAATGATATTGAATTATGAAAAGGGTGGGTCGTGAGCACATGGTTGGTCTTTGGTTAGCGTGCTCATGACGATTAAGGACCGGTTCTCTGAAACCCCGGAAGAAAGGCCGTGCATACCACAAGCCGCATGGGTAATGGTCGGGCCCGTAGCATAGCCGTCTCTAGTTAACGTATCCCGCAGAGGGTGAGCGTGATGGAGTTGGGTCGGCCCCGCTTTAAGGGTTGATCGCTTCCGATTCACCGCGGCACTAGAGGGGGCTGCCCATTGCCCGTGGGAATGGGGGCGAAACCTTGGTGTGGTACGATTGATTAGAGGGGTTGTGTGAAGGGTCCTCACACAATTCCTTTCCGGCACCGTGGTGGTGCACCGGCGCACGGTAATGTGTTGTGGGATTGTGTCTTGTGGGTACAGCTTGTACACCTCTCGATCGAGTAAAAACTATTCGAATAGCCGTGCCCACTTACAGGCGATCGTCCGTATTCACCTTGATTAGTCTCATTTTATTCGAATGAAATGTTGGATTATGACTAGTGCAGTGGATGGATGGGCCTGTTGCAACGTGGTGAGCGTTGGACAAGTGTTTATTTAATACCGCTTAAATGTTACTACTGCTTTTACCGTCTTCAAATATTAATATCATATTCTCGCAAACGCCGTTTATGCAAATTGAGCCCTTGACCTTTCCTTGTTATTTATCTTGCATCATGTCCCCTTTTCCTGTGACTTGTTGAGTACGGTGGTTGTACTCGCCTTGCTTCTTTTCCCTTCAAGCCGCGAGGTCGAGGTCGAGGTCTCCGAGGAGGTGTAGGCTTGTTCTCGTCAAGGTTTAGCCGTGGAGTTGGTGTTCCGCTCGCTCGTGTCGAGTTTAGCTTAAGTCGCTTTTATTTTCTTTTCCGCTGCATTTATGTAACTCTTTTTATATTGTTTCTAAGACGAGGATTCTAGATTATCAATAACGTCGATTTGTGTACCTCTACTGATTCCCGGACGAGGATGTAATGCACAAATTAGCCGCAGTAAATTCGGTGTGAATTTCGGGCGTGACAAGTTGGTATCGAGCCTTCCCGTGATCGTAGGACAAGCCAACCGGAAACCTTAAGAGCCCTCTAATTCTTTTCATATGCATATGTTTTGAAAGAAAAAGGGGTGTTTTGAAAAGTGGAGTCAGCCTAGGGTTTAGGAATTGTGAAAATGGGATGTGGTCGTGGGTTTTGAGCATGTTTTGATTTTTTTCCCACTCCTTTGTTTCTATAGATGGCAGTTTCCCCAATACGCACCGCGAAAAGGGATGACAGTTTCGTGGCGTAGCCGGCACGTATGGCCCTTGCAGCTGGATATCCCGAAGCACCGGAGTATACGACGGTTGCGCCCTCTGGCGAGTTGCCATACCGTGTTCGGTTGGAGGTTCACGGGTTTGTGGGAACGTGTCTTCCCAACATGGAGGTCACAGCCTTCCGAGGCACGTCAAATCACGCTTGTCAAGAAGCCGCCTACCCGATGTTGGCCAGATGAGGGAGCCGCATGATGCCGACCTTCGCACCTCCTCCTACCGCTACCATCCCCGTCGAGGTAGTTCCTCGAGGTCGGCTGCATTCAAGTCTACGGCAGAGGAGAATGACTCTACCTTCTGGCCACATGTGCACCGTGCTCAAAGGACTGGATCGATGCACTCGACCTACACAAGGCGACCAAGGAGCCGAATGACAAGAAGCCGCCGAGGATCGCACGACCGCAGACGAAGTGGTTCGTCTCGAAGAAGGAGGTAGCCGAGTTGAAGGGACTCCCGCCACCGCTTGGGGTCAGCCCGCACTACGCCTAAGACCACCACCGCGCCGTCCATATCCAGCTAGCCCCTCGGATTCCCCCGCCTTCTCCAGCCCCACCCGCTCCGGCCTGCCACGGCTCCAGCTCCTCCGCTGCCGCAGTTCTCCGCCTCACCTTTGCCCCGCCTTCGGCAAATCCAAGTGAGGTGGCGTAATGGTTGGATCTCCGTCTCCGCCGACTCAAGCTCGTAGAATTCGCTGAAGACATGGACTCCGAAGAGACTCAAGATTCCTGGAGGGAAGAGGCAGGATCGGTTGGGCTACGGCAACCGATTCGAAGATTCCAAGTCCGAGGTGACGCCCGAGGACTCCAGGAGCCGTTCGAAGAATGGGGATCTTCCAAGGAAGCGCGACTCTTCGTCCCGTGGATCGTTCTAGTTGCCCTCCTTAGTTTTACCGTTTTTCTTAGTTTGTCTTCTTGGTAGTTGCCGTGTGATAGGCCGCGTGTGTGTGGATAGCCGGCGCGATATCAAGTGTGATATGACCGACCAATTAAGGATGTTTGGTGCTTTTCCTTGTTTTTAGTCAAGATCGTAACAATGCATTTGAATTCAAATAATAAAGATTAGTGCTAAGTCTCGTGCTCTGTTTTTCTTCTTTTTCTCTCTCTGTCTGGTCGTCTCCTTCGATGGTGAACACCGACACGGGGCGAAAAAAGAATAATGGGCCAAAGTGCCGACAACCACGAGGCTCACGACGCCAATGGCAATGCTCCTCCACCGCCACCCGAGAATCCCACCATTGCTCAAGTGCTCGCTTCACGACACATGATGGCTGCAATGATGCAGCAAATGCAACAACAACACCACCGATGCAACGCAGATGCCGCAACAAATGCAAAGAACAAGCAGCAGAACAACCGCCTGCCGCCCCACCACCCCACCCAAGCCGCTGAATTCCTTCGTGTCCGACCGCCGACCTTCTCCAAGACCACTAATCCCATGGAGGCTAATGATTGGCTTCATGCCATAGAGAAGAAGTTGGATCTACTGCAGGCACCTGATCAAGAGAAGGTCTCGCTTTGCCACCCATCGCCATGTGGTCCCGTTCACTGTGGGACAATTATTTGTTACCCGCCTGGCGGAGCAAAGAAGCTACTCGGGAAGAGTTTTGTCGTAGCCAGACCGCACATATTCCTCGGGAATAGTTGCACGTAAAAACGTGAGTTCCGTTCTCTTGAGCAGGTAATGTATCGCATCGAGTATCCGCACGAGTTCAATCGTCTTGCCCGTTATGCCCCGTAAGATGTGCGCACCGATGCGTAAAGGCAGAAAAGTTTTTGGCTGGTTTGGATGATGAACTCACTGACAAGCTTATCTCCTGAGAGTATGCTAACTTTGAGAAGCTGGTCGACAAGGCCATTCGACAGGAAGATCAGCGCAACAAGATGATCAAGAAGAGAAAAGCATTCCAGACACGACCTCCTCAACAGCAGGGAAATCAGCAGAGGCCGCGTTTCATGCCTGGGAGTCAGAGTGGACCTACCACCATGATTGTTCGTCAAGATCGACCTTATCACCCAGGGAATTTCCAAACCGGCAAGAGTGGCAATGGTCGCAAATCAGACTCCACCCCGCCCTCCAACAGCGCCATCCCAAGAATAAGCCACCACCACCTCCAAGGAAGGACTCGGGAGGAAAGCCGAGTCTCTGTTTCAACCTGTGGTGACCTGTGGCATTTTGCGGCAAGTGTCCGGCCAAGACGCGCTGGGCCAAGGTTCATCCAGCTCGAGTCAATCATGCGTCCGCCGAGGAAGCACAGCACCGCTCCCGAAGTTATACTGGGTATGTTTCCGTAAACTATACTCCCGCCACGTATTATTTGATTCTCGCGCTACACATTCATTTATCTCAAAGCAATTTGTTGGGGCACATGGGTTGTCGGTGAGGGACTTAAGATACCTATGAGGGTTCAAACCCCGGAAATCATTTGGAGACCACTCGCATTGTCCCTCAGAGCCATAGAAATCCAGTGGATCTATGTTTCTAGCCAACCTTATCCTCCTTCACCCAAAGGCATAGAAGTCATTCTTGGGATGGATTGGTTGTCCAGACATAAGGGAGTAATTGACTGCGCTAGTCGCACCATTACTCTAATTAATACGAAAGGAGAAAGAGTTGTTTTTCGTTCTCCCATGCAAAGTCAAGTCCATAGCGAGTTTGAATCATGTTACCACCGGGAATCGTCCGAAATGGCGGCCAAGACCCCGTGAAGTTAGAGGATATCCCCATCGTCGAGAATACCTCAAGTTTTTCCCGAGGATTTAACTCGATGCCGCCAAAAAGGGAAATTGAATTCGGATTGACCTAGTACCGGACCGCCCCAATACACAAGAGGCCATATAGGATGGGAGCCAACGAGTTGGTCAAGTAAAGAAGCAAGTGGATGAACAGCTTGCAAAAAGGGTATATTCGCCGAGCACGTCGCCTTGGGGTGCTCCTGATTTTTGTGGAAAAGAAAGACAAGACCAAGAGAATGTGTGTGGATTATCGAGCCCTCAATGAGGTTACTATCAAGAACAAGTATCCCCTACCACGGATTGATGACTTATTCGATCAACTCAAAGGGGCCAAGGTATTTTCCAAGATAGATCCGCGATCGGGCTATCATCGCTGAGGATTCGGAAGAGGACATTCCCAAGACCGCCTTCACCACTGTGTATGGACCGTATGAGTGTACGGTCATGTCTTTTGGTTTAACCAATGCACCGGCTTTCTTTATGAATCGATGAACAAGGTGTTTATGGAGTTCTTGGATAAATTCGTGGTGGTGTTCATTGACGACATTTTGGTCTACTCTAAGTCGAGGAGGATCATGAGCAACATCTTCTGGACAAGACTCGAGAAGTTGAGAGACCATCAACTCTACGCCAAGTTTAGCAAGTGTGCTTTCTCGGTTAAAGGAGGCACGCCTCGGCCACATTGTGAATGCCCAAGGAGTAGCCGTGGATCCAGCAAATGTGGAATCCGACTAAGTGGACCCCGCCTAAGACGGTCACGCAGATCCGAAGTTTCCTTGGACTTGCGGGTTACTACCGCCGCTTCATTGAGAACTTCTCCAAAATCGCCAAGCCAATGACTCAACCGTTGAAGAAAGATGAGAAGTTTAAATGGTCGCAGAATGCAATAGGAGTTTTGAAGAGCTCAAGAGGAAGTTGGTGTCTCGCACCGTTGTTGATACCGCCCGACCCAAGAAAGGACTTCCAAGTTTATTGTGACGCATCTCGCCAAGGGTTGGGATGTGTGTTGATGCAAGAAGGCAAAGTGGTCGCATATGCATCTCGACAATTGCGCCCACATGAAAACAACTACCCCACTCATGATCCGGAGTTATCCGCAGTGGTTCATGCATTGAAGATCCGGCGACACTACCTAATTGGTAATCGTTGTGAAGTGTATACGGATCACAAAAGTCTTAAGTACATTTTCACCCAACTGATTTAAACCTCCGCAGAGAAGATGGTTGGAACCGATCAAAGATTATGACTTAGGGATCCATTACCATCCCTAAGCAAAGCTAATGTGGTTGCGGATGCACTAAGTCGAAAGAGTTACCGCACCACCCTCGTGTCGAAGGAATGTGTGACCATGCAAGGAATTCGAGAATTTAAATCTACGAGTGGTGAATTTTGGTTTTGTGGCTGCTCCGGAAGCCCAACCCACTCTCATTGATCAAATTCGGGCTGCTCAGGCGTCAGATCCCGAAATGGCCGAACTCAAGAAGAACATGAGAGTCGGAAAAGCTCGTGGTTTTTCGGAAGACGAACATGGCACAATCTGGATGGGAAAGAGGCTGTGTGTGCCAGAAGATAAGGATTTGAAAAAGGCGATCCTTACGGAGGTTCACCAAACTCAATACTCAATTCACCCTGGCAGTACAAAGATGTATCAAGACCTTAAAGAAAAGTTTTGGTGGGTCAGCATGAGGAGGGAGATAGCCGAGTTTGTTGCACTTTGTGATGTTTGTCAGCGAGTGAAGGCAGAACATCAACGGCCCGCCGGACTGTTGCAACCCCTTCAGATTCCAGAGTGGAAATGGGAAGAAATTGGAATGGATTTCATCACGGGCTTACCCCGCACAACGTCAGGACATGACTCGATTTGGGTCGTGGTGGACCGACTCACCAAGGTGGCCCACTTCATACAAGACATACTACCTACTCAGGAAGAAGTTGCGAGCTTTATCTCGCAAGGATCATGTGTTTGCATGGCGTGCCTAAGAAGATCGTGTCCGATAGGGAAGTCGCCACTTCCAAGTTCGGAAGAAGTTGCAAGAAGAACTCGGCACCGTTTGAATTTCAGCACGGCCTATCATCCGCAAAGCATACGGCCAAACCGAGAGAGTGAATCGATTTTGAAGATATGCCGAGAGCATGCGCGTCGATTTTGGAAAAGCATGGGACAAGAGCTTGCCCTATGCAGAATTCTCTTACAACAACAAGCACAGCCAGCATTCAAATGGCACCGTATGAAGCACCGTATGGACGGAAATGCCGCACACCCCTATTCTCGGGATCGACGGTGAGCGCCGCATGTTTGGCACGAAGTAATCAGCGAAGCGAGGAAAAGGTCCGAGTGATTCGGGAAAGGTTGAAGACTGCGCTCCGACGTAAGAGCTATGCCGATAATCGTCGAAGAGATCTCGCTTTTGAAGCAGAGATTTTGTGTATCTTCGCGTTACACCACTCCGGGAGTACACCGTTTCCAAACCAAAGGTAAGTTGGCACCACGTTCGTGGGACCATACAGATTCGGGAACGTCGAGGAGAAGTGGCCTATCACCGGAGCTTCCTCCAACATGACTCGGTATTCACGACGTGTTTCATGTGTCCCACTGAAGAAGTGTTTAAGGGTGCCGAAGAGCAAAGCGAGTCCGCACTCGCATCGAAATCCAAGAGGACTTAACCTATGTAGAGAGACCATCACGTATTCTTGAGGTCGGTGAGAGAAGGACTCTACAAGGTTATTAGGTTTTGCAAAGTTCAATGGACTCATCACTCGAGGAAGAAGCTACTTGGGAACGAGAAGATGAGCTAAAGGCCGCGCACCCGCACCTCTTCGCAACCTCCGAATCTCTGGGTCGAGATTCCGTTTAAGGGGGTAGGTTGTCACATCCCGAGTTTTTCCCTAATTCATTTAAATAATTTACCCTAAATAATCGGAATTTCAAATTAACTCGAATCAACCTATAATTTTAAAATGCAATTAATAAATGGAAACGACATGATAGGATTTTTCTCGATTCTTCATGTCAAAATACGCTAACAGATTTTTACTGGAATTTTTAGAGCACTCTAAGTATTTTTAATCAATTAAATAAGAAAACCTAATTTAATTAAGTCCCTTTCCTTTTCTTTTTCCTTTCTTTTTCTTTTTCTCCTTTTCCGTACGCCGTACGGCCTCCCTTTTCCCGCCTGGGCCGCCAACGGCCGCGCCCGCCTCCCGCGCGCGCGCTCTTTCCTCGACGTGGGCCGAAGCCCACGGTCCCGCCGCCGCGCAAGTCCGGATCGCGTCCTGCGCGCGGCCACCGAGTGGGGCCCCACTGCCGGGGCCGCTTCCCGCGCCCGCCGCCGCAGCGCCCGCCGCGCCATAGCCGCGCCGCCCCGCTGTTTGCCCGGGGCGTTTCCGCCTCTCTCGCCGCGTGGGCCCCACGCCGGCTCCGCCCGCGCCGCCGCACCCGTGCCGCACTTCGCGCACCGCAACGGCCGCCGCCGCCCGAAACGGCCGCCGTTTTTTCCTCTCTCTCCGAGTCCGAGTTTTCCGCGATCTTATCCCCATCGCTTTCGTGCCCGTTTCGCCTCCTCTCTCCCCTATAAAATCCCCGAGCTCCGCCTCGTGTCCCCTTTGATCGCCGGTTTTTAGCCCGTGTCGCCGCCGTTCTCCGTCGCTTCCTCCGCCGGTGAGCTCGCCGCCGTCCTCGGGTTTTATTTTGTTTCGTTTGCGTTTTCCTTCGCGCGCCCCGCCGTCGCCACCGGTAGTCGCCGCCGGCCGCGCCGTCCGTCGGGTCATCGCCGCCACCCGCCGCCGCTCGAATGGTCATCGCCGCACGGCCGCCGCGCGCGCCGCCGCCGCACCCTAACCCTAACCCTAGCGCTGTCTCGTGCCGTCCGATCGTGATGGATTTGAGCCGTCCGATCGTCACCATCCGCCGCCTGATCACGCCACGTCGCCGCCAATCCGACCGCCGGATTGCGCCACGTGGCGCAATCCGCCGCCGCCGCTGCCGCCCGCACGCTGCAGCCGGCGGCCGACGCGCACCCTAGGGCCGACGCCACCGCCGACGCCATGCCGACGCCAGCCCCGTGCCGCGAGGGTGACGTCACCAGGGACTTAATTGCGCAATAAATAATTTAATCTTTTCTGTTTAGTTTAAAAATCGCAATTAAACTTCTAAAATTCATATCTTTTGAATCCGAGCTCCGTTTCGCCCATTCAAATTTCATTAAATCCAGAAAAATGTCAAGAATCCATTAAAAATACTTTTCAGTGCTGTTTCAGTAGACTTTTTAGGTGTTTGTTGAGTGTTTTGTTTGTCGTGTAGATTCCGAGTTTTCCTGCGAGCCCGTTCTTTTCAAGTAGTCGCCGAGGTTCCTCAATCTCCAGAGCAAGGCAAGTCATACCTTACATTGACCATATTGTACCTATTTCATGTAAATATCTCTTTACTTTCAAATACCGCATATGTTTTAGAATGTCATTTTATGGGATGATTATACCTATTGTACTCAACCATAGGATTGTTTACCTTATACCATTGATAACTTGGGGTTCAATATGACTAGATGTTAGCTTTGGGTTGCTTAACTATGCTTAGCGCAACTAGCTCACTTAAGGGGATCACACTAATCAAGTTTAATTCTAAAGTGGATCTTCCGATGATATTAAGATATGACTTTGGTTTTTAATGATATTGAATTATGAAAAGGGTGGGTCGTGAGCACATGGTTGGTCTTTGGTTAGCGTGCTCATGACGATTAAGGACCGGTTCTGAAACCCCGGAAGAAAGGCCGTGCATACCACAAGCCAGCATGGGTAATGGCTGGGCCTGTAGCATAGCTGTCTCTAGTTAACGTATCCCAGAGAGGGTGAGCGTGATGGAGTTGGGTCGGCCCCGGTTTTAAGGGTTGATCAGCTTCCGGATTCACCGCGGCACTAGAGGGGGCTGCCCATTGCCCGGTGGGAATGGGGGCGAAACCTTGGTGTGGTACGATTGATTAGAGGGGTTGTGTGAAGGGTCCCGTCACAATTCCTTTCCGGCACCGTGGTGGTGCACCGGCGCACGGTAATGTGTTGTGGGATTGTGTCTTGTGGGTACAGCTTGTACACCTCGATCGAGTAAAAACTATTCGAATAGCCGTGCCCACTGTTACGGGCGATCGTCCAGATTCACCTTGATTAGTCTCATTTTATTCGAATGAAATGTTGGATTATGACTAGTGCAGGTGGATGGATGGGCCTGTTGCAACGTGGTGAGCGTTGGACAGTGTTTATTTAATACTGCTTAAATGTTACTACTGTTTTACTGTCTTCAAATATTAATATCATATTCTGCAAACGCTGTTTATGCAAATTGAGCCCTTGACCTTTCCTTGTTATTTATCTTGCATCATGTCCCCTTTTCCGGTGTGACTTGTTGAGTACGGTGGTTGTACTCGCCTTGCTTCTTTTTCCCCTTCAAGCCGAGGTCGAGGTCGAGGTCTCCGAGGAGGTGTAGGCTTGTTCTCGTCAAGGTTTAGCCGTGGAGTTGGTGTTCCGCTTCGCTCGTGTCGAGTTTAGCTTAAGTCGCTTTTATTTTCTTTTCCGCTGCATTTATGTAACTCTTTTTATATTGTTTCTAAGACGAGGATTCTCGTATTATCAATAACGTCGATTTGTGTACCTCGGCTGATTCCCGGACGAGGATGTAATGCACAATTAGCCGCAGAATTCGGTGTGAATTTCGGGCGTGACACTTCGCCCACGACCGAAGGGGCGCACGGAGCGGCTCGGGCCGGGAGGGAACCGGCCGACGGCCCAAGAGGGAAAGAGCGGGAACACTGTGCCGCCGTACGGAAAAGAAAAAGAAAAAAAGGAAAAAGGATTTTGGGGGCTTAATTAATTCCTGATTTCTTATTTAATTGATTAAAAATACTTAGAGTGCTCTAAAAATTCTAGTAAAAATCCTGTTAGTGCATTTTGACATGCAGAATTCACGAAAAATCCTACCATGTCGTTTTCATTTATTAATTGCATTTTAAAATTACTGGTTGGCTCCAGGTTAATTTCAGAAATTCCGATTATTTTCAGGGTAAATTATTTAAATAATTTCGGGCAAAACTCAGGGTGTGACAACTACACACCTGGTCATTGCTCGACCAGTGTGTGTAGCAATCTTATCATCCCCATGTATTAATCTAGGTAAGTTTTTATATGTTCCAAGCTTAAAATATTTGTCCGTTGATCCCCTGTTCTATATCGCTACTAGTCGAAATCATTTCTTATCATCCTATTACGTTAAGGTTGACTAATCATCGGGTCTCAGAACCTTGGTCGAGGACGCTTAATATTATTGGATTAGTCAAGTGCTGGAGGGTTGAACGACCATTTTAGAATCGGTCATGTCAAAGTATCCAATGTAACGTATGAACTAACCATGTAACCGGAAATTGGTTTTCCCTACTTTATGGCTGGGGGTTAGGAATTCATGATTTCAGCATAGTGTGTTATGTGATTCAAGCTGCTTTCATGGAAAAAAATTCATAAAACTAGATGGGAGCTAGGAAGAGTACACAACTCCGTTCAGCTGAGCGCAACTCTGGTGAGACTACTCGTTTATTGTCACCTATATATATATGATTTATTTTCAGTGCTTTAAATTTATATCATGCTACTCCTGAGCGTTCGCTTGGGGGCTTTGTCTAATAATTTGTTCTGAGAATTGATTCCAAGAAAATCGGATATCAAAGCAATCGGCCTTCTTGAGTAAAAGAGGCTAGTTGAAGGTTTTATAGTAGTCGACATCTTGTATTGACTAAATAAATCTCAAACCGACAATTCTTTACTCAAGTAAAAGACATATACTGGTCGTAAGGCACAAAGTAATCGGAATTTATTTTCACCTAGATGGATGTTGGATTAGTGACTTCAAGTAAGTCTCAGTACATATAAGAGGTCACATGATAAAGCAGAGTCGAATAGTTGTCTTGTGGTCGCATTTTGTGCCGACTACTAAAACTTAGAATGACAACGCTATAACATAGTCGCATATCTTGTATAAGTCTGAAAACCTACCTAAGAAGAAAGAAAGATTGAACAAAGTGATGGTTTATCCACCGTTCTCTATCATGTCCAGGAAAGATGACTTGCCCAAAATTCCATGCCTACTTGGTACTCTGAGAACGGCTAGGTGGTTTTTACAATGATGAATATTCGGGCTACACGGTCGAGAATGCTAGTACGATCATTTGCATTGAGGTTAGAGGCTACTTTTCAGTGTTATAAATAAGACATACCTAATACTATATTAGGCTCGGCGAGGCCCATCATATACAAATCTATACATAAGCATGCCTCATATATGAAATGTGTTTCAGAAAAGAAAAGAGAAGCAAAGTTCTACTTGGACACAACAAGAACTACTCGAATCGTATTTATACTCGGTTCCCTAATTCTACTAAGATAAGGGTACAATCCGTGATAGTTATAGACAGTGGCAGAGCCAACGACACAGTTAAGCCTAGACGAGTAATAACATTTTTCGATGATCTATTTTTTTATAGGTGTTGACAACTATTCATAGTGAAGACGGCAACAATAAAGTCCTGGCGACCGCCCGGCCAGTCCAGGTGATGGCTCTGCCAGTGGTTATAGAATAACTAATAAAAATAAAAAAATAAATTTGACTCTCAATAATACATATTGTTAGTCAGATTTGTTTTTCCCTACTTAATATATTAAATTTAAACCTACATGTTAATGAGTAATATATATCAAATTGATTCATATTGTTATTTTCTTAAAAATATTTTTTAAAAAAATGTCATGTAAAAGTGAACAGACTTCCCACCAAACACTATCATTGTTGCTTAGGAGTACTAGTTTGTTCAGAAGAGGGGACGAGAAGTACATAGTAGTTGCAGAAAGGAAAATGCTCAGCTGCACTTCACTGCAGCGGTGGCGGCTTCTTGTAGTGTAGTAGCAGTAGTAGTACTTTGACCAGGCAGGTAGAGACGACATTATGAAACTCATGTCGTTTACCGCGCTACATAAAGCCCGCTCGACGTGCACCAGTTCGCCACGGACAGGTAGAAGCTAGCGAAGTAGGTGTGTTGCGTGCATGGCGGCCACCGCGGCCTCCACGATGTCCGCGGCGGCGGCCGTTACTCGCCGGATCAACGTTGCCCTCCAAGTGGACGCCACCAACGGTGACGTCGCGGCTGGCACTGACGGGCAGAACGGGCGCCGGTCGCCCGCGGCCAAGCGGGTGAACGACGGCGGCCGCAAGGATGACGTGTGGGTGGCCGTCGACGAAGCGGACGTGTCGGGGGCCAGCGGCGGCGACGGCGGCGGCCGCCCGCCGCTGTTCCGGACGTACAAGGTCAAGGGCGGCATCCTTCATCCTTACAGGTTCTTGATCCTGGCGCGACTGATCGCTATCGTCGCCTTCTTCGCGTGGCGCATACGTCACAAGAACCGCGACGGCGCGTGGCTATGGACAATGTCCATGGTCGGCGACGTCTGGTTCGGCGTCTCGTGGGTGCTCAACCAGCTCCCGAAGCTGCGCCCCATCAAACGCGTCCCGGACCTCGCCGCCCTCGCCGACCGGCAGCACGGCTCCTCCGGCGAGCTCCCCGGCGTCGACGTCTTCGTCACCACCGTCGACCCCGTTGACGAGCCGATACTCTACACCGTGAACACCATCCTCTCCATCCTCGCCGCCGACTACCCAGTGGACAAGTACGCCTGCTACCTGTCCGACGATGGCGGGACGCTGGTCCACTACGAGGCCATGGTGGAGGTCGCCAAGTTCGCCGAGCTGTGGGTGCCCTTCTGCCGGAAGCACTGCGTCGAGCCGAGGGCGCCGGAGAACTACTTCGCGACGAAGACGCAGGCGTACAAAGGTGGCGTCCCCGGCGAGCTCATGAGCGATCACCGGCGTGTGCGGCGTGAGTACGAGGAGTTTAAGGTCAGGATCGACTCCCTCTCTAGCACCATTCGCCAGCGTTCGGATGTGTACAACGCCAAACATGCCGGTGAAAATGCGACATGGATGGCTGATGGGACACATTGGCCCGGCACATGGTTTGAGCAGGCTGACAACCACCGGAGAGGGCAACATGCTGGAATTGTTCAGGTATTTATCCATTACACATGTTTAGTTTTCTGTTTACAATCTTGTTCGGACAAATTGTATCAACAAGAATTTTGGGACTCAAAGTGAGTGTTTTCTGTGTGCTTTTGACAGGTTATACTCAACCGTCCTAGCTGTAAGCCGAGACTCGGATTGGCGGCGAGTGCTAATAACCAGTTGGATTTCAGCGGCGTCGACGTGCGGCTCCCCATGCTGGTGTACATCTCGCGCGAGAAGCTCCCCGGATACAACCACCAGAAGAAGGCCGGCGCCATGAACGTGATGCTCCGCGTGTCCGCGCTGCTGTCGAACGCGCCGTTCGTCATCAACTTCGACGGCGACCACTACGTCAACAACTCGCAGGCGTTCCGGGCGACCATGTGCTTCATGCTCGACGGGCGTGGCCGCGGCGGCGAGAACACGGCGTTCGTTCAGTTCCCGCAGCGTTTCGACGACGTCGACCCGACGGACCGGTACGCGAACCATAACCGTGTGTTCTTCGACGGCACCATGCTCTCTCTCAATGGCCTCCAGGGGCCCTCCTACCTCGGTACCGGCACCATGTTCCGCCGCGTCGCGCTCTACGGCGTGGAGCCGTCGCGCTGGGGGACGGCAGCGAGCCAGATCAAGGCTATGGACATTGCCAACAAGTTCGGCAGCTCGACGTCGTTCGTCGGCTCGATGCTGGACGGCGCCAACCAAGAACGGTCGATCATACCGCTGGTGGTGCTCGACGAGTCGATCGCTGGCGACCTCGTCGCCCTGACGGCGTGCGCATACGAGGACGGGACGTCGTGGGGGAGAGACGTCGGGTGGGTGTACAACATCGCGACGGAGGACGTGGTGACCGGGTTCCGGATGCACCGGCAGGGGTGGCGCTCCGTGTACGCCTCCGTGGAGCCCGCCGCGTTCCGCGGAACGGCGCCGATCAACCTCACCGAGCGCCTCTACCAGATCCTGCGGTGGTCGGGCGGCTCCTCGAGATGTTCTTCTCCCACAGCAACGCCCTCCTCGCCGGCCGCCGCCTCCACCCGCTGCAGCGCGTCGCCTACCTCAACATGTCGACCTACCCGATCGTCACCGTGTTCATCTTCTTCTACAATCTCTTCCCGGTGATGTGGCTAATCTCCGAGCAGTACTACATCCAGCAGCCGTTCGGCACGTACCTCCTCTACCTCGTCGCCGTCATCGCCATGATCCATGTGATCGGCATGTTCGAGGTGAAGTGGGCGGGCATCACGCTGCTGGACTGGTGCCGCAACGAGCAGTTCTACATGATCGGATCCACGGGGGTGTACCCGACGGCGGTGCTGTACATGGCGCTCAAGCTCTTCACCGGGAAAGGCATCCACTTCAGGCTCACGTCGAAACAGACGACGGCCAGCTCCGGCGACAAGTTCGCGGACCTGTACACCGTGCGGTGGGTGCCTCTGCTGATCCCGACCATCGTCATCATGGTGGTGAACGTCGCCGCCGTCGGGGTGGCGGTCGGCAAGGCGGCGGCGTGGGGGCCGCTCACCGAGCCGGGGTGGCTCGCCGTGCTTGGGATGGTGTTCAACGTGTGGATCCTCGTGCTCCTCTACCCGTTCGCGCTCGGGGTGATGGGTCAATGGGGGAAGAGGCCGGCGGTGCTGTTCATTGCGATGGCGATGGCCGTCGCCGCTGTGGCGGTCATGTACGTCGCCTTCGGTGCACCGTACCAAGCTGAGTTGTCAGGTGTTGCAGCTTCTCTCGGTAAAGCGGCGGCGTCGCTGACCGGGCCATCCGGGTAGTAGGGACGGTTCGGGTTGGAATTTGATTTGAATATTTGATGATTTTCTTGGTGGAATAATCTAGTTGTTACTTCTGTTACGTCGTTTGGGCATGAGAGCGGCTGATTATGCTAGTCTGCTCTATCCGAGTGAGACTTGAATTGTTGTTCTTTAAAAATGCCAAGATTTGAATTTCTGCAGTGTGATATGTTGACTTTATATGCTCATTTCTCTATTTGGATTTTTTAAAAAAATTTCACCCATACTATTATTTTAATAATGTTTGACATCGTTGATTTTTTAATTTATATGTTTGGCCTTTCGTCTTTTCCAAAGAAATATAAAATTATTATTTATCATGATTTGTCTCATCGCTATAAGTATTTTAATTATGACTTATTTTTTTAATTAGACTGTCAACGGATTATATCCGAAGATGATATCTGAAGAGTATGGAGATCGTTAGAACAATGTATAGCGATATTGTAACGAGAAAACATGAGACAAAGATTTATACTGATTTAGACCCTCAAAATGAATAATAACATACTCCAGTTTATATGGATATATGAGAAAAAACCACACAGATTAAATAGGGAAAGTAGGATGGCTTAAACTAACTCGTCGATTAAGATTCGCCGAGAACGGCTTGACGAGATCTAATCGGCGAATATGCTTCTCGATGTGGCCGGTGGCTATGGATTTATGATGTCTCCTCTCCACGAGGGAACTTTGTATTTATATATAGATCAGCTCTTTTTTAAGTAAAACTTGGAGAACCAGAATAGGATATAGACATAAGGAGATCTTGTATTTTTCGAATGGATTTTGACACCTTCTCTTTCGAGAAGATAATTTCTTTCTATATTTGTCTTATTTTCTTAATTAAGGTATATCTTTTCATATATCTTTAAATATATGGTTTTACTGTATATCACGAACCCAAGTATAAGAGGTATGCCTATGACACTGACAAAGACAAATGATCAAATATAACTTAAAAAGTCAATGACGTCAAACATAAAAAAGAGTAAAAATTTATTTTGGATCATCTTTTATTACCGGTGTTTTGTTTTGGGTCACCCTTTAACCAATGTTTTCACTTTGGAACAGGTAATTTTACCATTGTATCACTTTGGACAATTCTTAACTCTTTTATTCATCTATATCCAATTTATCATATATATTTTTATCTATATCCAATTTATCATATGTCAAAAAATGGTTACAACTAAAAGGGTTTATTGACGAATAAAAGTTGACGTATTCGAGGTCGTTCATATACTTAATAAAAGAGTCAGGTGATAAAAAACAAAGACAAAATTACCCGATTTAAAGTAAAAATATGAGTTAAAGGATGATCCAAAATAAAACATCGGTAATAAAAGATGACACAAAATAAAATTTACTCTAAAAAAGAGCACACCACTATGCATGCAATCGTAAAAGAAAAAACCTTATCTATATCATAAACATTTAGATATATTTGGATGATATCATGTGATACCACAAAATATTTTGTCTTTCCATCTGTGCCACGAGCTCTCCACAAATTCTGTCAAAAATACCACTCCCGTTATTTATCGGAGCAACACCGTTAGAGGACGACGTCGATGCCCCTCCGTTGCCTCCGAGCTCAAACGAGATTATCAAGCTTCACTTCTCCATCTAATACAGCACTACAGTGCTCCTCTTGGCGCATCCGGGAATGTGCAGACCCACTCCTTGGCAGCAGCTGGCGTGGCGGTCATGTGGTTGGCTGGGCCGCTCGAAGCCATCGGCACGACCGCGCGATGGCGGCAGCGAGCATCACCATTGTCCTGTGGGCCAACAGTGTGGCTCGGATCTGAGAGGACAAGGGCAGAAGCAGCTGTCGTCATCCCGTGCTGATGAAGCTACTTGGAGCCATCGGCTTGCGAGCGAACGGCGTTGTACAATCAATCTATTTTAGTCTCGAGATTCAAATAAAGACAATAAAAATAAGACTAAAAATATATATATTCTGAATGAAATAGTCAGAACTAAACGATTAATAACACCGGTTACCAATTGAGAGGCTGGTGTCGTCATCTTTAGTCCCGGTTCAACAATGACTAAAGTTTTTTTAGTTTTTTAATTGTTTTTTGCTGCTTGCATATTGACATTTCTAAATCAAGTTACTCCTCATCCTTAAATTCTCACATCAAATTGACATCACAAATCGAATGAACATACTATGTTTGACATCACAAATTCACAGATCAAAAATACATCATAAATCAAATTCATACTTAAATAAACATCCCATAATTCTAAAAAAGAATGAATATCACATCGTCGCTGTCACCAGCCGCTCCTAGAAAGGACGTGGACAAACGGAAGAAGAGGAGGAGGAAAGGGAGGAGGCCCTGCTGCCATCTCCGAGCAGCCGCGCCACATTCACCTCCGAGCCGTCGGGCCGCCGCCATCTCTGAGTAGCTTCCACCTCCCCTTCCTCCGAATCTTGCGGAGGGGAGGGCGTCGCCGTCACCTTCGAGCCGCCGTGCCGCCGCCATCTCCTCCCCTTCCACCACTGTTGCCGGAGCGAGAGAGAGAGTTGAGAGAGGGAGAGAGAGGGAGAGAGAAAGAGTCGAAATAAGTGCGCCGCGTCTAAGTGTGAGTGGATTATATACGCACGCATCCATCTTTAGTCCCGGTCAACCAGGACTAAAATCATTTTTAGTCCCGGTTAATGTTAACAACTAGGACTAAAGTTTCCCGACGGCTTGACAAATTCTGACAAAAAATAAATCGGGACTAAAAATGATCTTTAATCCCAATTGATAACACCAACCGGACCTAAAGATCATAAAGTTCCGTTGCATTTATTACCGGGACTAAAAATTTGTTATGTCGATTTCTATTAAAACCGAAACTATTGTGAATTTTGACAGCTGGATCAAAGACGGATCAAAGACCACTTCTCCAATAACGCACCGTCATCGCCACTCTCTTACTGACCAACGGAGCGGCTTGGAGCCAACAGCATGAGGGCAAGTGCTGCCATGGTCTTTGCCGTCCTGCTTGCCGAGTAGTGCGAGGGTGTTGGCAAGCAGCACCCTGGATTCTGTGGATAGTGGCGAATGGCTGGGCAGCCACCAGCGAGCGGCGGCGCTCGGAAAGGGTGAAAGGGGAGCAGATGAATTTGGGGAAGAAGGAAGAAAGGGTATTTTTGACATTTCGTGTCATTATGGTTAACAAAAATTAGCACACTCAAGGTGGTGGTAGTTTTGTGGTATAGATGTGAAACAAATTTTTATTATGGTATTACTCGGAACCATCCAAAATATTTAAATGTTTGTAGTATATATATAACATTTTCTCATCTTAAAATTCAAAGCCAAGTGCACTACTTTTAGCTTAAGTTCAATTCTAGCATACACTACTGAAGAAACGATTTTTCTGGACGAGGCCACCGATAGGGGTTTCAGACAGGCCATAAGTGGTCGCGTCTGGAAAAATCGAAGATGCAGTATCCCGTGCGGTCCACTTAAACGACCACCCGGGAAAATGGATTATCCCGTGCGATTGCTTAAGTGGGCCACACAGGATAATGCCACACTATCCCATGCGGGACTTCGCCATCATTAGTCCCGATTGGTGGCTCCAACCGGGACTAAAGATTTATTTCATATTTTTTAAATTTGCTACTTTCTCCAGCAGTGCTACTGCCTATATATTACACACATATATTATATATTACACATATACATATTTTACATATATATTTATACATATATATTATATAATATATATGTATAAATATATAAGTTATACACATATAAATAAACTTAAGAAAGGAAATATATACATATAATATATTACCAAAATATATACACATATGTACAATATCCACATATATTTTGTATGTTACAAAACATTGTCTATTTTATGGATCCGGTGGTTAAAGTAGAACTCCCCCGCGGGATCAATGATCTGCTCGTTTATAAATCCCATCAATTCTTCCTGAGCAGCTTGTATGAAAGTCTCATGGGGGAGGTAGTCTCTTACTCGCATAAGCTGTCATTAATTCGATTAAACGAGAAATAAATATATGAAGTGAATAAAAAATCGAGACATAATGTATGAATAGCTGTTATACATATATATATATATCGTCGATAGTTGTGACATCGGTCACAAAGCGGTGAATATAGTCGCAGACGTAGTATCCGCATAAGTTGGTGCCCTTCGACTGTTTTGCACACTAAAGGAGAAACGACGATAGATTTAATATGCATTTCATATTTTAGAACAAAGTAATGATTCAAAACAACTTTGGAGCATGTTACTCACTGGAAAGTTCATCCTCACGGAGAGCTTATCTTTCCAATTTCCGCGAACATTAGCCCGAAGCCGTTCCCATGCCCTACGTGCAGTTGAAAGTTAGCTAGTAATTATCCGAGAACCGTATATATGCAATAGCAAGTAAGATGGCATTACCTATTTAGCAGTTCAAATATCTTTGCGTACGTGGACTCTGGTTTATGCATTGAGTCAAAGACATGGATCCGCGAGTTATCCATGTCAATTACTAACAGAACCCAGTGGAATCTGCAAATTGGTTTAGATGACACATATGAAAATTTATGTATGCACACAGGATTGAAATCGGTATAGAAGGAAGAAAATACTTATGCAGTGTTGTAGGGCAGAAGGATAAACGATCGAAAGTGGTTTATCACCAGCGCATTGTAAATGTTGTTCACTGTTGGATCAGGAAATTGATCAACCAATACGTCGTTGATTTTGCGTGGATCCATGAATCCATGTTTGGTACAGTCGTGCTTGTTGCAGTATTGGATCGCCATTCTGCAACGGTTAAAAAGAATTTTAGTCAGCTAAATACAAGGAGGTAAGAAATGAAATAACAGAACGATACTTACAGAACCCGCGTGGCTAGAAGTGAGACGTCGAGGGCATCAAGCTGGTACAGGTCGAATATGTCTTCGAATCGGATATAGAAGTTGTCACCTCCATCGAAGAAATAGTCCAGTGAATATCTGCCCGTTACCATCTCTCCACCCTTGCCGAATTCTTGCATGTACCACTTGTGGAAGCGGTACATCTGTGTAGGTAGCTTTTTCACTTGATCCGGCTTTACAAGAGGCTTTCCAAGTTTGAACTTGTATTTCAGCGGAGCCTTCGCCAGGGGAGCACGACCGTGTAATTGATCCATTGAAATTCCAGCAGATTCCATAAATTGTCTTAACTCTGATCTAACATTTGGAACTGTGTTGAACTCCGAGGTTTCGAGGTTGCATGCCGAGTGGGGTACATCTTTGTCCGTTCTCTTCGCCTTGCCAGCGCCTTCCGAATTGTCTGTCATAGTCGGACTGCGCTTGAGGTTGCGGTTCAGGCTGTGGTGTTAGGTACGTCTTCTTGAAGAAGTCCTTGGTCTCCTGGGGGATTTCAGGAGGCTTCTCAGGAGACTTCTTTCTGAAGTGGGCCTTGACTTTAGCTTGGACGGCCTCGTGCAGCTCCTCTGGAGTCATGCGTACGTCGTTTTCTTTGGGGCTGGCGGGAGCGGGAGTTTAGGCCTCTTGCTTCTTGGTCCACTGCTGGTTGACATTGACCGCGTGGCTCGAGATGTTGTCCGTTTAGGAGTTGGTGCTCGTTGTGGCGACGAAGGAGACTGAGAAGGCGGTGGAGTTGGAGACGACCGTTTAGGAGTCGGTGCTCGTGGAGGCGACGCAGGAGGCGGAGGAGGAGGCGGAGGAGACAGGCCACGTGGAGGCGAGGGCGATGGAACGATAGCAGACGCTGTTCGTCCGGGGAATATTATGAAGATCTTCCTCCAGAGAAATATTTCGTGAGCTGTTTCTCCTAGCGTCAACTCCCCGTCTCCTCCGGGGATATCCAGCTCGAGATCTTCATAGCCGCGTTCCACCTGTTCAATTTCAGCTTTCGAGTACGCAGGTGGAACGGGCCGGGAGTGGTAGGTGCCATCTCGGTCTACTGGAATGGCCATGCCCAACACGACCTGTTCGAGAAGATTGCTTATTAGTTAGTAATGGACATTGATTGACAAATTATTCAAGGAAATATAAGTATAACATAAAAGTACAAACATACCTTTATTGTTATGTTCTTTAGCGGAATGTGCAGCTCACATGGGGTCCGTTGTGTGATGTCATCAACGGGGCATGGCGGACCCGGTTCAGCTTGTGGGACCAAGTCGCCTTCATTTCCAGTTGAAGCGCAGCTGCTGCGCTGCTGCTGTAGTTGAGCGGCTGTTGCTGGATCCGGCTGTTGGCTAACCCAATGGCTCCGCTCCTCTGCCAACCTTAGGGCCAGCCTTTCGTCCACAATCTGATCAATCTGCGAGAGCTTCATTTCCATCTCAGCGAATCTCGCATCCTGCTCTTGCTTTGACCTCATTCGGCTCTTGTATGTGTCGACGTTAGCTTGGAACCTGTATTTCCAGGGGACGACGCCTTTTCCTCGCGTACACCCTGGGTGCTCTGGGTTTTGGAGGGCGAGCGTTAGCTCGTCCTTCTCTCTATCAGGCCTGAACGCGCCCGAGGAAGTGGCCTGTAGCGCCTCCTCTAACCTCCGTCCGGCTTCTTGAATTTCATCACCAAAGATAACTGTGCCATCGACGGGATTAAGTGAGCCGCCGTAAGCATAAAACGAGTGCTTTGATCGTTCCGACCAGTTGGCTGTGCCTAGAATGATATCTCGCACTTCAAGGTCGGCTTCCATTTTCTCCCATTTCTCCATTGCTTTCTTATAGCCGCCTGACCGAAGCCTGTGATGGTATTTCTTTTTGGCTTCATTGGCCTTGTTCTTTTCTATGATAGCTTGTACTTCTTCCCCAGTCTTGTTTTCAACAAAAGCATCCCAATGATCTCTGAGCTTTGGGAACTTGTCAAAGTCAGGGGTCTGGCCCTTCAGGATATATTTCTTGTGTAACTCTTTCTTGTAGTTCTTGAAGAGCTCTGCCATTTTCTTTAACGTCCATTCCTTGACCCTTGCTTGTTGTGAGTCTGGGATGGTGAACGTTTGCAACATTGTAGTCCACAACATTTCTTTCTCTGAGTCTGGGAGATAGCTCTGCTCATCTCCTTCTTTGGTTGACCGCCTCCAGTTGACAACGCTTACGGGCACGTGATCCCTCACCACCCATTCGCTGTGCGCCACAAACTTCCTTGCAGCGTCCTCTGGGGCAATTGGGCGACCGTCAGATGCTACCTCCGTTATGACATGTCGACCCTCTATGTGCTTGCTGAGGCCGCGTTGCCCACGTGCCCTCTTCTTTCCAGCGGAGGCGGAGCCGGAGCCCTCATTCCCCTGCTCGTCCCCCCTCATTCCCCTCCTCGTTGAGGTATTGATTTGGATCTTCATTCCCCTCCTCGTTGTAAAACTCTGTTCCTCGTGCGATCTCATCAAGGAGAATCTGTTCCTCGTCACAATCCGCCATTTGATTGCTGTGGGTTGAGGACTTAATCAAAGAATTCCAAAAAAAATATTCGGTTAATACATGTATCAATTATTCAGGGAAATCATGTATGTCTACGTAAAAAAAAGACAAAAGGAAGAAGATGGATTCAGAATCACAGATTCTCTCCATCCTAGAAGAGACTTCTAAAGAATATCACAATTATAGATATGCACACTTGTCTCTAGCATGTGCCGGACTACGTTCTATATTTTCCTTCTTCTTCTCTTTTGTTTCTCTTCGCTAGAACACGACCAACCGACCGTTCGTTCTATCATTCACGTCCGTTCGTTCGGACCCTTAACCCTAACCCTAACCCTAAACTATCGTTCGTTTACGTCCGTGAGTATGATCATCTGGAGGAGAGGAGAGAAAGAGAGGAGAATGATGTGAGGGAGATAAGGTGGAGAGGAGTGGAAGTGGAGAGGAAAGGAGAGAGAGAGAGGTCGTTGCATGCCTATGTACGTTGTAACGACCGAACGACCGACCGACCGAACGACCGACCGGACGAACGACCGACCGACCGAACGACCAAACGACCGACCGAACGAACGTCCGTCCGTTCGTTCGTCCGTCCGTCCGTTCGTCCATCCGTTCGTTCGTCCGTCCGTTCGTTCATCGTTCGTTTGTCCGTCCGTCCGTTCGTCCGTTCGTTCGTCCGTTCGTCCATTCGTCCACGAACAAACGAACACTCGTTCGTTTGTCTGTCCGTCCGTCCGTCCGTTCGTTTACGTCCGTTTGTTGATTTTATCGTTCTCGTTCGTTCGATAATACAAATTCACAATTCACATACACATTCAAATTTCAAATTTAAATACACATTCAAAATTCAAAATTCAAAATTCACATATAAACAGTCCATTAAAAGTCCATCTAACATTTTAAATTCCACACATCAAAATTTCACAAAAAACATACACATACAAATATACGTTGCATCAATTCCAACTTGAAAAATATACATTGCATCATTCCAACTTGAAAAATTAATTGAATCAATTCCAATTCCAAATATGCAAATATATGCATGCAGATGGGAGGCAGAGTGTGGCGGCGGCGGCGACGGCGGCGGCGAGGATGCAGAGGGCGGCGGCGGCGGCGGCGTGGAGGGGAGGGCGGCGGCCTTAGGGTTTAGGGTTTAGGGGCCGGCTGGCGTGGGGATTGGGCCGTGGGGAGGGGACGCGAGGGGAGTGGGCGGCGTGGGGAGGGGGCGGCGGCAACGGCGACGGCGGCGGTGACCGCGTCGATGGCGCCGATGGCGATGGCGTCGACGGCGGCCAACAATAAACCAAACAATGTGGGGAATTCTTTGGGGGGCGGCGGCACTAACCTGCGACGGCGACGAAGACAGTGGTGCGGCGGTCCTCCGGCGACGACAATGGCGACGAAGACGGCGGAGACGGCGTGCTGCGGCGGCGTCCTAGGGCTCGGCGACGGCGACAAAGACGAAGACGATGCAGTTGCAAAGTGCGAAAACGGCTAAGTGTTGGAGCCCCAGTAAGACCCTTGCCATATATAGTCACGGCATCTTTTGTCCCGGTTGAAGCCAACAACGGGACAAAAGATACTTAGTCCCGGTTGGTGGCTTCAACTGGGACAAAGATAGGATCTTTAGTCCCAGTTGCAACCACCAACCAGGACTAAAGATGGCTGTCCCGGTTGGTGGCTTCAACCGGGACAAAAGATAGGATCTCTAGTCCCAGTTGGATCCAACAACCAGGACTAAAGATTGCGGGGTAGGTGGGCATCTTTAGTCCCGGTTGTAGCCATCAACCAGGACTAAAGATGGTTTTCCGCCCACTCAAATTCACCTCTAGTCCCGGTTTATTTTACAAACCGAGGGACTAATTATTACAGTGTCTTATTTTATTGTATTTTATATTCATATATAATTATAATGTTCATATGTTGATATATTTTATATTCATATATAATTAACATATTTTCATATATTCATATATAATTAACATATGTTCATATAATTAACAAAATATATTATAAATTGAAATAATATTTTGAAAATTTTAAAATTTAAATAATAATAAACTATTTAAAATTTAAATAATAATATATAATTAACATATGGCCTATTTGAAAAATATTTTAAATTAAAATAATAACATATAATTAACATTTATGAGATTTAAAACTATTTTAAATTTAAATAATAATATATAATTAACATATGGCCTATTTGAAATAGTTTATCTTAGTCGTCTCATCTCATCGGCATCCATGCTCTCCGATGATCCGTGGAGAGGCGTCGACGCCTTCTTCCTACCTTCTTCATCGATCTTGGTCTCTTCAACATGTCATGATCCATCGTAGTAGCCTTTTTGTTGTTTTTACTCATCGCTCCCTGTAACATATACAAAGTTGTTCATGTTAAGCGGTTCATGTTCTACTGCTGGTGAGCAAACACATGGAGCGGATGGTGAAGCTGGCGATCGACAAAGCCACTTCCTGAAGTCAAGGAGAATGTGGGCAATGCTTTTTTTCTTGCTCTTCTCCCTATGCTTCATAATCTTTCTGTCTTGCTCTTTCTTAGATAATATGACAACCACCTCATTCCGTGATGGCGGCGTAGCAGTACTCGTGTATCTCCATCAAACTTGGAATAGCGAGAGATATGGCAATGATTGAATAGTGCGGCTATATATAGAGAGCTGAGCAATGATGGATGCAAGACATACTGACATGCAAATTTTACGAGGGTCCATTGAAACCACTCTAGATACACATCGGAGAAGGGAATGTTGAGACCGCTGGTCCTGAAGGCAATAATTTACAATAGATTCAATAATTTACAATAGATTCAATAATTTACAATAAATTATAATAAATTCAAATGATAGCAATAATATTCAATGATTCAATTTAATTTACATCGTCCATAGATAAATTTAGCTAAGTGACATTTGTCCTCACGTACTTTCTCTGCACAATTGTTCCTTCATTATGATCGTTGCGTGAGTAAGGGTGTCCTCATTTGATAGGAGGATACTCAGGTCAACCACCACCACGAACGGAGGTTGCCCGTCAAACTGATCATAATCTTCGTTAGTTCTATCCTCGACTCCCATGATTTTCCTTTTGCCTGGGAGAACCACGTGGCGCTTTGGCTCGTCGGACCCTTTCCCCTTCTTTGATTTGCTTGACATAGAAATCTTGCCGTACATCATTGGCAAGGACGAAGGGTTCGTCTGAGTATCCAACCTTGCTCAGGTCGACCGTTGTCATCCCACTTGCATCAATGGTTACGCCTCTACCACTGTGCCTAACCCACTGGCATCGAAACAAAGGGACCTTCAGAGGTCCATAGTCCAGCTCCCATATGTCATCGATGCTGCCGTAATATGTGCTAGCCGTACCGTCGTATCCCATGGCATCGATGCGGACAGCGCTGCTCTGATTCGTGCTCTTTAAGTCTTGGGCCCATGTGTAAAATGTGTACCCATTGATTTCATATGCTTGGAATGTGGTGATCGAGCAAGATGGTCCCCTCGTCAAGAAGGCTAGTTGTTGGTCAATGCTCGCGTTGCCCATGAGACATTGTCGCAGCCAAGCAGGGAATGCATCGATGTGATGGCGTGTAATCCAGGCATCCGTCTTACCGATGTTTTCCGAGCGAACAATCGCCAGTGCTCCTCGATGAAAGGAGCCACCAAGGAAGATTGTTGCAACATGGTCCAATGTGCTTTCCTGTACAAGTCATTGTCTATGTTCATTATTGCCTTCCTTTCAAGAGTCCCCTTCCCCCATAGTCTACCTTCATGGCTTGATTCAGGCACCCCGATGGGACAGAGGTCTTCAATAAAGTCGACACAAAACTCAATCACCTCCTCTGTTCTATATCCATTGGTGATGCTAGCCTCCGGACGCGAACGGTTACGGACGTACTTCTTTAGAACACCCATATACCTCTCAAAGGGGAATATGTTGTGTAGGAATACCGGACCGAGGATATGGATCTCTTTGACAAGGTGGCATAGGAGATGCGTCATGATATTGAAGAAGGAAGGCGGAAAGATCATCTCAAAGCTGATAAGACATTGGACCACATCATTTTGAAAGTCTTCTAGCCTGTCTGGATCAATGATCTTCTGTGAAATTGCGTTCAGGAAAGCAAATAGCTTTGTTATTGTTGCCCGGACATTATCGGGAAGGATACCCCGAATTATAACGGGAAGCAGCTGTGTCATCAGCACATGGCAGTCATGGGACTTTAGATTTGTGAACTTCTTATCCTTCGTGCTTATTATTCCCTTTATATTCGAGGAGTATCCAGACGATACCTTGATGCTCTCCAGGTATTCAAACATTATTCCCTTCTCTGCCCTGCTCAGAGTGTAGCTGGCTGGACTTAGGTATTGGGCTCCTTTCTCCTTTGGTTGCGGGTGAAGGCCGTCACGTTGTGCCATATGTTTCAGATCGTTACGTGCCTCAAGTGTATCTTTTGATTTTCCGTATATACCTAGGAAGCCAAGCAGGTTTACGCAAAGGTTCTTGGTGAGGTGCATCACGTCGATTGCGTGGCGGACGTCCAAGACTTCCTAGTAGGGCAACTCCCAAAAAATTGACTTTTTCTTCCACATCGCCGCGTGACCACCTTCACTTGCTATAGATTGGTTGTCGGGTCCCTTTCCAAATACTACTTAGAGGTCTTTCACCATGGCAGACACGGCCTTTCCGTTGCGATGCTTTGGTTTAGTACGATGGTTTGCCTTTTGATCAAAATGTTTGCCTCTTCTCCGGACAGGGTGGCTTGCAGCAAGAAAGCGACGATGGCCCATGTACACTACCTTCTTAGAGTGTTTCAGGTACGTACACTCAGTCTCATCCATACAATGGGTGCAAGCGTTGTACCCCTTGTTTGACTATCCGGATAGGTTGCCAAGTGTAGGCCAATCATTATGGTAACAAACAACAACCCTCATAGGTTAAACTGCTCCTGTTTATCTTCATCCCACACGGGAACACCTTCTTTCTTCCACAGCAGTTTTAGATCTTCGATCAGCGGTCTCAGGTACACATCAATGTCGTTACCAGGTTGCTTTGGGCCTTGAATAATAACCGGCATCTGAATGTACTTCCGCTTCATGCATAGCCAAGGCGGGAGGTTGTAGATACACATCGTAATAGGCCAAGTGCTATGCCCGCTGCTCATCTCTCCAAAAGGATTCATGCCGTCCGTGCTTAAGCCGAGTTTCTTGCATCCTCGCCGAAGTCTTCAAATGTTCTGTCGATGTTTCGCCACTGTGACCCATCGGTGGGATGTCTCAGCATGCCATCTTGTAGGCGTTCTTCCGCATGCCAACGCATCATTCTTGCATTCTCCTTTTTCCTGAACAGAAGCTTCAGCCGTGGTATTATAGGAAAATACCACATCACCTTAGCAAGAACCCTTTTCTTTGATGGTCGTCTGTCAACTTCGCCTGGATCATCTCGTCTGATCTTGTATTGAAGTGCTTTACAAACTGGACATGCTTCTAGGTTCTCGTACTCCTCACCGTGGTAGAGGATACAATCGTTAGGACATGCATGTATCTTCTGTACCTCCAGTCCTAGAGGGCAGACTAACTTCTTAGCCTTGTACATTGATTCCGGCAATTCGTTTCCCTCTGAAAGAATGTTCTTCACGAGTTTTAGTAACTCGCCAAAATGCCTTGTCACTGACACCATTTTTGGCCTTCCATTGCAAGAATTCCAACGTGGTACCCAACTTTTTGTGCCCCTGTTCACAGCCTGGGTACAAGGACCTTTTGTGGTTCGCCAACATATGCTTCAATTTCTGCACCTCCTTTACGCCTTCGTAGTCCCCCTGTATGTCACGCAACATCTGACCAAGGTCATCGGCACCGTCGTTTTCTTCAGCATCCCCTCCCGCCTCGCCCGCTGTATTCTCTTCAAACCCACCGTATTGACCACAGTCCGGAATGTTGTCGTCATCTTCTTCATCTTCTTCCATTGCAACCCTCACCTCTCCGTGCGATGTCTAGCAATTGTAGTGAGGCATGAATCCCGACTGAAACAAGTGGGCATGAATAATTCTTGATGTAGAATACTCCTTCTCATTTTTGCACTTTTTGCATGGACAACGTATGAAACCCTTCTGCTTGTTGGCATCGGCCACACTCAAAAAATAATGCACGCCTTGAATAAACTCTCTCGACCGTCGATCCGCGTTGTACATCCATTGCCGATCCATCTACATGGAATGCACAAAAATCGTAAAAAAATTCACGAAATTAAAATCATTTAAATATCATTACAATAATTATATCTATAACTATCTATAAAGCAAGTAGTGTTTCTACCCAAATTTTTCGTCCGCCTGACTATTTTGCAGAAAACCCCCTGAGTGTTTATAAAATTAATATGTAGTCCCAATGCTGAAAAGAAAGGGAGGGTTTGGATAAAAAAGACATGTGTCCCTCCCGCTCGTCCCTACCCGCGCCGCGCCTGCGCCCCTCCCTCCCGTCGGTGCTCGAAGCTCCCGCGTTGTGCCTGCGCCCCTCCCTCCCGTCCTCATCCGCGCCGCGCTTCGACTTCACCTGTTGCAACGCACGGGCGCAATTGCTAGTATATATATATGTAATCGGACAATTATTATATACTAATCCAACATACATAATGTGTTGTTCTAAAAAATTAGAATTATTTTTAAAAGGTCTTTTAAAGTGATAAACATAAAATTAATTAATTATTTTGCATCTATTTTAAAAGGTCCTTTGTCTCTATTTTATAACTTTTTTGTCCAAAAGATTCTCTGTCATCATTTTCCATAAATATTTTTTGAGATAAAATTGTACGGACTAAATTCCTAGAAATGTAACGTGCTAAGCATACTTTTCTTCCTCTTTATTTTTCCTAACTTTTTTCTCAACACAATGTAATGTGCTTAGCAAAATAATTAGTCCAAACAAATTTTCTCTCTCCTCATGTTTACAAAAAAAATCTAGAGATGAAAATGTATAGAAAACAACCGTAAAATGCGAAGTGCTAAGCATAGATCATAAGAGGAAGAAGTTGCTAACCTTGTAGATAGCAAAGATTTGTGTATTATCACCAAAACAAAATCACAAAAATTTTGGCAGCACCTCCTCTAGCTAGAGAAAAATTTTGAACACAAGTGTAGCGGCTCGGGCCGGAGGAGGAAGGAGTATAAAAGCAAGCCATCTTTAGTCCGGTTGGTGTTACCAACCGGCACTAAAGATGGCGCCGAGGTCGAGAACCTGTTAGAGCACCGGGCATCTTTAGTCCCGGTTGGTAACACCAACCGGGACAAAAAACAGCATCTTTAGTCCCGGTTGGTGTTACCAACCGGGACTAAAGATGCCCGGTGCTCTGACAGGTTCTTACAATATTCAAACCGGGACTAAAGATACTAAAGATGATCTTTAGTCCCAGTTCGTCTCACGAACTGGGACTAATGTTCCTAGAAATCCGTAGACTTTTTAAACCGGGACTAGAGATATTCTTTAGTCCCGGGTGCAACTCAAACCGGGACTATTGTGGATTTTGGCACTTCAACCGAAAATGGTTTCTCCAGTAGTGTAAGCTTATCCCTCTGCTTGATGTACTATTAACCCAAGGATGTAATCGTCAGAATGCTACTAGATCTTGCGTGCTCACTGTTCACAGAGAGAGGGGCGGAGATGTCTTCTGCATGACATGTGTGTCCTAGCGGGGAATAATTTCTTTCGAGTTGACGTCCAGATTCCGACGTGGTGGGAGGAGACCACTCGCCACTATCGATGCGAAAACATAACAGCCTGATAGTTCTGCTTAGCTCGAGTATAGGTCCAAAAAACATAGGTGAAAAACATGGGCATGCCAGTTGGTTTGATCATGCAACCAATAAGACATGGTAAACATTAGAAGACGATGGTCGATCGGCTGATAGGCCGATGATGTATCGTGATGACCTAGCCAATGCGGCCAAGTCGAATCGGCTGTAAGGTAGAAGATACTGTTCATGAACTAGATTTAAGTTAGACATAACTATAAACAACTTTTCCTTAACAAAATCAATCCTGTAGGTCAAACCTAATCGATGCAACATAAAATTAAGATTATTAAGGTCAATTGTTATATGATTATATAATCTTAGATAAATAGCCAATGGACACATATTAAAGATTAAACCCAAAACAATCATGATCTGATGAAAGAGCTTGGGAGATTAGATAACGTATCAGTTAAAACTCCGATATAGCCTTATATAAGGTTATCAATCTTGATTAAATCTACTAAACAGATTATAACCTCAATAGATCAGACCTAACCGAAGTAGTGCAAGGCTGATAACCAGCCTAGTAGATTTAAAGGGTTGATAAATCTAAATAAGATGATAGATATAACCGGTTAAGCAGAATGAATCATATAACTTAAAGCAAAACAGTTATACCAAGTAAGATTGGCTGAAACTCTGATACTACCCTTATTGGCAATCCAAGGCAGGTTAGCTTTTATCATTCTAAGCATGACTTAGTAAGTCAAACTTAATTGACGCAACACTACGTATGAAAAGAAGCATAAAATCTAAACAATCAAGCCGTTGATTGACTTTCAGGGTGGTGGATACCTTGGTTAATCTAGATCGACAAAACGGTTTAAGATACCAGCAAAACCCTACCGAAGGTTTAGCCGATACAAGTAAACTGAACTGTCGGTTTAGATTAATTAATATATATGATAAATAGGCAGATACATAAGTTAGATTAGAGTGTCGAAATGATATAAGCACTAATCCCGCTAATACAAACCGCCATGACAAGCCTTACCTCTTGTCGGAGATCGAAGCTGATACAGCCCAACTCGAAACAAGAACTCGTCGAGACGAAAACCTAGAAAATTAGGATGGCGATGCGCCGAAAGTGTGTATTGAACTGTTGTTGACTTTCCAAGACCTTGGGTGTACATATTTATACCCATATACAAACTTATCCATGCTGAACACGACTCAAACTCCTAAATTACAAAAAACACACGAACAAGTTCTGTAGACCCCCGTTTTTGTAACAGGAATCATTCGTGTTCATAATCATTTCCCTGGATCGAGATCTGGTACCCACGATTACATTACTGAATCATCAAGCGTGCATACACCAATTGTCTTACGCAAAATATTATAATATAGCGCCCGGAGACATTATCTAGAACATAGGGCCAAACAGTCTGGAATACAAGCAAAAGCAGAATACAGATAAGGCAGCGGATATAAGGCATCGACATGCCATCGCCACAGGCAGCGACCGAGTCTAAGACCTACTGAGCGCCATCGTCTTCCATGCCCTCCTGGTAGTACTCGTATGGGTCTTCAGGGTCTTCATCGCCCACCTTTGAATGTTTTGCGTAAAGCAAGGGTGAGTACGAACCGTACTCAGCAAGCCACCACAGCAACGATGCATATGATATGGGATAATCAAGGAACGATTGTGGTTCTTTTGCATAAAGCTAGTTTTTGCAATTCTTTTCACAAGCCTAAGACCTAAGACTGGTCAAGTTTTATTTTCATAGTTTGTTTAATCAACGACGGTTCTATCCACTATCCATTGTGATCCCAAGGATAACTTCCCGCCACTGGATCATCATGATTTTCAGGGGTCTACCCCTTCTCGCCTCCCGAGAAGTTGAGCCACCAGCAAAAAAATCTTTATGCATGCCCATCCCATCATTTTAAAATTTAGAGTCTAGCCAAGCGAAAAATTGTCCCGATGCTCCGTATCCACGAGCACGGTTATTCGAATAGATTGCTTTACTCACACTGCAGTGGATGTACACTTTATCCGTACTCCGTGACTTGCCCAACACATGAGCCGAAGTCCCAACGAATGAGGCGTGTCACGACAAAGCCTTTCAATAACCTCACTTTGGCTGTACCCGCTCCATTAACTTGAGCCCTCCTGCAGTATAGTCGTACACAGTTTCTAGCAGTGGGAGGAGTTCTGGCGTTCCCGAGAGGGGAAAACTCACTAATTCTTTAAGTTGTAATTAAGTCCAGTTTCAGTTTGATTACCCACCGATGGTTACCCACCTGGAGGCTTCCTACCTATTCACACACCTAAGTGAACCACTATACAGGGGTACCGCCTTCGTTCGGCTATTTACTTCGCTAGGTCTATACCCATCGAGAAGTACGGCTATACTAGCTTGTTTCATGTTTATCTCATGGCTTGGTCCTTAATTGACCAGGGACGATGCTAGCCTTAACTAGATTCCACCCAAATCATCCAGCTGCCCCGGTCTAAAACATTTGTTTGGTGTTTAGTTTTTATCCATAAACGATTTCATCATTGTCATGGCAATGTGGCGCTCATGTCTCCACATGCCACATGTCAACCACCTTCCCCAAGGTAGTTGCCCAAGCATATAGCATTTGATAAATATGAATGTGCATGAATCTAATTTAGCATAAGCTAAGCATTGTCAAAGATTGACTACGCACACATGATACTATAGGATACAAGGAATATACAAGTATTCAATATCATGGCATGACATATAACAAGTAGGGGAGTTCTCATGTATATAGCATGCATATTTGATTTAAAAACTACATAAGTTCGCAAAAGGGGTTCAACATGCTCAAGGGTAGTGATGACTTGCCTTGCTCGTAACCTCGCTGACCTGGGTCTTCGGCACACTCAACGGCTCCCTCGGACTCTATAAATACGTGCGAGAGATCCGATTGAATTCGATTAGAATTCAAATAAAATCATCAAGATGCCAAATAAATCACAAAAGTAGCTCCTAAAACTAGACTATGATTTTAGGTGAATTTGGATTCAAGTTTCATTAAAATCCGGGTTAAAATAAGCGAGTTACATTAGTTTGAAATTTCACATTTAAACCGATTCAATTAATTATGAGGTGGTATTATTTCAATTAAAAAATACTGTGATCGATAATTCAAAAATATTTCACCTGGAATAATTGTTAATCTCTAAGTTATTCCTAATTTTATGGGACCCACAAGTCGTAGAGCTAAAGTTAATTAAATTCTAAATAGTTCACCCCAAAACTTAATACTATATTTAATAATTTAGATCTTAGGATTATGCTAATATTTCCTAATATTATAATTAATCTTTATCCTACAATTGTCTTCCAACAATTTTCATTCTAGAAATTTAAATAGATTATCATTCAAAAATTTTCCTAAATAGAGCGGCCCACTAGCCATAGATTATCCCTAATTATTTTCCTATTTTTTTTCTTTCCCATTTTATTTTCTTTTTCTTCTTTTCTTTTTCTCTCTCTTTCTTTTCTTTTTCTCTCCCTCCCTCTCTTCTTCCTCTCTTCCTCGGCTCGGCCGAGCCGAGGCTTGGGCACGCGCGCTTGGCGCGACGTGGCGGCGTGGCGAGGGGAGGGGAGGGGACTCACCGGCGGCGACGGGCGACGAGGGACGACGACGTGACGGCTGGGTCATGGCGCCGCGGCGGCGCTCGGCGCGGCGACGACGCTCGGCATGCGGACGACGCTCTACGTGGGAAGAAGGGAAAAGTGGGAGTGGGGGAGGAGTGCAGGGAGGAAGACCGGATGGGGGGCTTTTATAGGCGATGCCGGGGGTGACATGATGGCGACGACGGCCGGTACGGTGGACGAGACGTGCAACACACGGTGACGCGGTGGCACGAGGGCGAGGGGACGGCGACGGCGACGCGCCCGGCGTGGCAGAGGGGAGGGGCACGAGGCACGAGGCGCGGGGATGCAGCAACGACGACGGGTGGCAGCGGCGGCAGAGGCACGGCAGTAGCGACGGAACCGGCACGCGGCGGCGCGGGTGCGAGGGCGAGGACGGCGACGCGTGACGCGCGTGGCGCGGCAGAGGGAGGGCACGGGGTGCTAGACGTAGGGATGCGGTGACGATGATGCGCGACTGCGGCGACGCGACGGGGGGCAGTCTAACAGTCTGAAAATGTTTCAAAAATGAATAAAAAAGGTGAAGAAAATTTTTGCGAATAAGTTTTGTAATATGTTCAGTGTTAAAGTATTTAAAATCCACTAAATATTTATGTTTTTCAATGTCAAGTTAGCAAATCAAATGGTATTAATGATTATTTTTATTTATGAAAAATCTTAATTTAGTTTTTAAATTCAGAAAATTCCCAAAGTTAAATTTAAATTAATTTTAAAAACCTAAATTAAATTTTATTAAACCATTTCCCAAAAGTTTTCCTTTTTCTTTTTAATCCTATTTTTCCTTATTTTTCTCATTTTTCTTTTTTCCTCTTTTCTTTTTCTTTTTTTCTTTTCCTCCTCCTTCCTATCTTCTTCAACCTCCCTGTTTTGCCTAACGATGGCTGCCGCCGCTTGTCGGATGCCCTGTGGGTGCCGGCTTCACCCATCGGCGCCAAGAACCGACATAAGGGATCAACTTAACCTTTCCCATGTGCCCACACTACATTGGTCGAGCCACGACATCGTGTTAATCTCCGGCGAACCGACCTACGCCGAACCGCCATGGCCACCGGCCTTATCTTGTGGAGAAACCGACCTAGGAAGGCTATAAATAGACCATGAGAGCGTAAGTCATGTATACCAAAATTAATCGCCATCTTGTCTTCTCTAATTCCCCTAAAAAATCCTTAGCTACCATAACCTATACTCTGAGAATTTCGCGAGAGATTAAAGAAAGGTTCTGAAGAACCCTAGCTCTGCCATAGAGGAGAAACTTCAAAATTGATCGTCCTCGGCCAATTAAACTTCAAATCAAAGGTACCCCTACGTTCTATACGTTCTAGAATTACTTTCTCCTAATTTGTTCAAGGCAATAATCCATTGAAGGACTCCGACGATGTAAGCCGCAGGAATTCCTCTGTTTGGCCGCCGGCGCACGCACGGTGCCAGCCTTCTCCGATGCATCATCAATTAAGCCAGTACTAACACTAGCTTCCCTAGGACCCATGGATACTATTAAGAGCCTTGCTTCGGTCGGAACACCACAGGAGTGCACCAACGACAGGCACCTCCGCCACCGTAATCACCTCACCGTCGCTAGCATATCCCCGAGCCTCACTGGCCTAGCCAAAAAAATGGAACCTTTTACATGCTAGATGGGAGAAAGTAAATTAGATTCCTAAACCTACCAGTCTCCGGCCATGCGCATCCATATTTTCACCGGCGCCGGCTCGGGAGAGTGAAGCAGAGAGAGGAAGAAAATTAAAGCAGAGAGAGAGAAAGGAGAAGGGAGAAAACAAAACAAAAGAAAATTGAAAGAGAGAAAGAAAGCATAGTGCAGTGGTAGAGAGGTTAAGAAAAGAAGCAAGAGGTCCTTGGTTTGAATTCGGCCTTAGGCCATTTTTTTCATTTTTCTATTTTATTTTTTATTTAAAGGATAGAGATAGAAGAAAGAGAGAAAAATAGAAGAAACTTTAGGAAAACCCCTAAAGAAATAATTTTATCTTTTCAATCTCTTTCAAAATCCCATTTTCAAAATTTTATATTCTTTTAAACTTATTTATTTACTATTTTAAACCTTTCAAAAATATTGGTTTTAAAACTCTTTTATATTCACATTTATTCAAACCTTTTTTTAAAAAACTAATGAATAGAAGCTTTCGATTTCAAAATCATCTTTTAAAACCAATTTGAATTCCTTTATTTTTATGATGATTTTTGATATTTATCCGAACTTGTTCAATAATTTCCTTTATTTATTTATCGATAGATCGCGACGTTGAGTTTGCGGAGGAAACCGAACTCGACCAAGAGATAGACGTAAACGCTATTGTTGCCTTCCAACCAAATAAAGATTTTGGGACCGTTGACGCTTAAGGCAAGTCAAACTATTATTGATCATTTAGCTTAAAAATAATAAATTATCATGTTTTAAATAATGTATTTAGTTAGAAATATTTTATGGGATGGGTTAGATAGTCCTAATCTATCATTTCATGTGGTTTTACATATTCTCTAGATTATATATGTTAATATTTCATGTGTAAGAATCTTTTAGTTCATATAAGATATTATTTTATGCATTAGAAACATCTTATTATTTCACGTATAGAAAAAGGAGAAGCTTAGTGTTTCACATGATTAGATATATTCTTCTTCTCCTTAGACAACATTCTGATAGCCTGCATTAATATTTCATGAGAATAATAAAATTCCTATCAATAATAACATTCTGATAGCCTGCATTCTGATAGCCTGCATAAAATCATTCTGATAGCCTGCATTTAGAATAATAACATTCTGATAGCCTGCATAAAATCATGAGAATAATAAAATGAGCATTATGATATGCATTAATATTTCATGCAATGGTCATATGGAATTATATTTCATACAATAGAATGGAAAAATGATCCATTATTTCATGTGATAGGTAAATGAAATTCCTATCAATTCATATGACCTAAATGATTTTGGCTATATGCCAGAAAAACATAAAAACTCTTGTGCCAGAATAAAGACATAGTTTCGTCCATTTGATGGACCGGTTATACCGGCATAGCATTTATATATTTCTCTCCAATCTCCCTGGGGACTCAGGAGATTTATTAATCTGCATAACAACATTGGAGATTTGTAGTGTTGGTAAAGTCTTATTGGTGGTCAGCTATGTAAACAGTAGGTAACAACACCGATACTAACTAGATCGGTACCATATGTTAAGATAGCCCAAGGTTTCACCAAGCCGGGACAAGTGTGTGACGAGCAGCTATTAAATAGGGGTGATGACACCAATTACTGGTTAGAATTGGTGCCCCTATTAAGATAGCCCTTCAGGTCTCATTCACACATCAGAAAAGGATAGAACTATATAAATGCTATGTTATCCTTAGCCTTGCAACCTAGTATCCTCGGGTAAAGCTGGGAAAACGCTGCAGAGTTTATTGTATTCGAATACGCCGTACTCCCGGTTAATGGAGTTGTGTCTATGGGTGAATCCAGCATAATGGCATAAGCACTTTTCTTAAATGCTATTACAAAATTTGAATATTCATATGTAAATACTTTTAAGAAGGGGTATAATATAAAATTAAGGCTAAAGTTAAGTTTATGAATTCGTATTCTTTGATGTCTACATAAAATATTCTAAAAGAAAGATAGGATATATCATCATGCTAAACTTAGATTTACATTTCATATTCTTTTTAAGTTATCATGCATATTTATCCAGATGAAGTTGAACTCAATTTGGCTTGCTGAGTACCATGCATATAACAACTTCAGGAAACACCGAAGCCAAAGAAGAACGCGAACTCTAGGTCGACTCTACACTCAGGCTATCCCTGTGGAAGTATCGCGTCTTTTTGTATTATATAACTTGTATTTGTATACTATTAGTTTGTAATAATAAACGAAGTTCTGTATCCGTACTATCTCATGCATAACCGGACTCCGGGAGGTTATGTGGTATTGTGGGAGTTGACCTCTCGGAGGAGACCCCACAGCGTGCGGGGGCGTGAGGGTGGGAGGATAGGGTCGAACACCAAGGGACGGGTGAACAGTGACATTTCACATTATATATATATATATTATTTATTTCTTTGCATTTCACATATGTATTCAAATGTATGCAATTCTAACCAAATGTAAATTTTATTATGTTTTAGTTTTGCCCGACTTTTTTTTATAATTTTATTTCTATTATATATTTTGAAATTTTATATTTTCCCCTTTCCTTTTTAAATAAATAATATTTTACTATAAACTCGGCAACAAGGGCTAGCAAAAAGAGACAAATAAATATGACACGATGCAAAGATCCAAAAGTTTTTACAAGTTCTGAATTTTAGATTTTGAATTTTACGCCTTCGATTTTTAGGATGTTACAAACCTACCCCCTTAAATAAGTCTCGTCCCAAGATTTATTACCGGTTGTCAAGCAGGTGTGGTGTAACACCATGAGGTGTTTTCCCCTTTTAAAAATCCGAAAGAAAAATAGTAAAAGAAAATCGTTGGAATTAACTGGAGAGAAAAATAATTTTAAAAGCCAAATTCTAAATGGAATGGCATGGTAGGATTTTCTCAAATTCTACATGTCAAAATACACTAACAGGATTTTTAGTGGAAATTTCAGAGCAATACAAATAATTTTTAACCAATTCAAATAAAATTGGAATTAATAAATCCTATAAAATTCTTTTCTCTCTCCTCCTCGTACTTTTTCCGCTCTTTTTCGGCCGTGGCCACGCCGAGCCGATGGCCCATCCTCCCCGCGCGCGCCAAGCCGACGGCCCAGCCGTTCCCGCCCGCGCGCCTCTCTCCTCTCTCCCTCGTGGGCCGGCCGAAGGCCACGGTCTGTTTAACTCTTGCGCCGCGAATAAGTCCATTTCGCCTCCCTTCACCCCGGACGCCGACAGCAGGTGGGGCCCGCTTGTCGAGCCGTTGTCCCCTACCTCCGGCCACCCCGGCGCCATTTCTGCCGCCCCTCTCCGCTCAGATCTCGCGCGCCCGCCTTCCCCGCGCTTCGAGATCCCATCGCCTTAACTCCCCACCGGTCCTGCCGACCTTTAAACCCCCGACCACCGCTCCCGCACGCCCTAATGGCCGGAGTTAATCGCCGGCCATTACTTCCCCAAAATTTACTACGGCGAGCAATTGCGCCCTTATCCGATTGCCGCCGACCTCCCCAGACCCTATTTAAGCATCCCCGCACCCTCGTCATCCTCCCCACACCTTCACTCAAGCCGATCACGCTCTTGTTTGATCCCGCACCGTGCGCCCTTGCTTCGGAGCTCGGACTTCGGCCACGATATCCCGTCGCCCCGAGCCGTCCCGGACCTCGCCGCCGTCTCCTTCCTTCTTCCCGGCACCCGAGCGACCCCGCCCGTCCCTCTCCGTCGCCGCCCATCGCCTCCCTCACCAATCGCGCCGTCTTCTCCCCCAACTCCGGCGGCACCCGCAGTGAGCTTTCCCCCCTTTTTTCCTCTCGGTCCAATCCCGCGTCGCCGTATGCGGGTGCACGCGGTTCCGCTCGCGCGTGAGCCTTGACACTCCGCCCGCGCGCCGCGCCTAATGGCACGGCCGGCCTCCGGCTACCAGCCGACCGCGCCCCTCGTTTTTCCTCTCGACCGTCCGATCGGCTTCAGCCGATCGGCACTGTCCATCCCCGCTCGCCCGCGTAGCACGCCACGTTGTCGCCACCTCGGCACCACGTGTGCGCCATGTGGTGCACCGCCCGTCGGCCGTGGACCGGTCCACCGTGGACCGGCGCTCCGCGGACCGGCGACGTCGGCCTCCATTTCTGAAGCGTCGAGTCTAGGCCAAACTAGCAGCGACGCTCCCGGGCTTTATTGCGCAATAAATCAATAAAGAATTTTTCTGTTTTAGTAAAAAACTCAGAAAACTTCTAAAAATCATATCATTTCAATCCGACCTCCGTTTTAGCCCTTTCAAATTTCATTAAATTCATAAAAATCCCAAGAATCCATTAAAAATGGTTTTGTTCCCTGTTTCAGTAGCTTTTTAGCCTATTTTGTTGAAGTGCTTGTTTGTCGTGTAGATCCCGGTAGTTTCGCCGTTCCGGTTTACTTCGAGGTTGTTGCAGAAGTCCCTCAAGTCGAAGAGCAAGGCAAGTCATACTATATTATTATCATATTGCTCTCATTTTTCTAAAACACCTGTTTTACTCTATTAAACTGCATGTATTTTATAATGTCATTTCATGGGAAATAGTACGCCATACACTTAGTTTATGCCTTAGGTTTGACACTCCAAACCGTTTGATTAAACTTGGGAAAATAATATGTTTAGAATCAGGCCTAGGTTATGCTTAGCCTGGCTTATATTCACTAGCTCACTAAATGGGTCATTCTCACTTAATATGTCTCTCCTGGACATCTGTTCAGAGGATTAATAATTAGAGATTTAGGTGAACCAGATTAATAACTAAAATATGACAAATGTTGGGCTGTGGGCGCTATGGTTTTGGTTAGCGGCGCCCATGGAAATTAAGGACCGGTTCACAGGACCCCTCGGGAGAATGACCGTGCAAACCACAAGCCGAAATGGGTAAGGTAGGTCCCGTAGTGTAGCATCTCCTAGCTGACGAACCCATCAGCAAGGGTGAGCAGGATGGAGTTTCAGTCGGTAGGTTGCTGGGCTGCCGGATTCACCGAGGCACTCGGGGGGCTGCCCACATCCCAGTATCCGGGAGTGGGGGCGAAACCTTGGTGGGGTTCGCTTGGTTAGTGGGGGGTTATACGAAAGGTCCTATCACAGTTTCCTTTCCAGGGTACCATGGTGGTATTCCGGCGCACGGGAGACCGTGTCATGGGGCTATGTCTTGTGGGTACAGTTGTATACCTCTGATCAGAGTAAAACTTTTCGAATAGCCATGCCTGCGGTAATGGGGCGATCAACGGAGCTCACCGTGATTAGTCTCACACTATTACACCCTGATTAATGAAACATGACTAGTATAGGTGGATGGGCTAGGCCTGTCACAACGTGGGGATAACGTTGGACAGTGTTGGATTCAAAATGCTTTAATTACTTAAATTACTGTTGTTTTGACTGTGTTCAAAATCTGTATTGTTTGGAAAACCCTTGTTGTTTGTGCAAAAGCAAACCTTAGCCAAACCCTTGTCTTCCCTGCATTCATTCCTCTCCCCCTTCCGGTGTGACTTGCTGAGTACGTGGAAGTACTCATCCTTGCCTCTTCACTAGAACCTGAGCAAGAAGCCGAAGAAGAAAACAAAGTGGAGTAGGCTTTTTCCTACACTCTGGAAGTTGCCTGTGGAGTGGTCGAAGCCACGTGGCCAGCGTCAAGCGTAGGCTTAGGCCCCTTTTCTTTTTTCAGCTGCTCTTTTGTAATCTTTTTTAATGTTTCTAAGACGTGAAACTGTAATATCAACAATTATCATATGTGTACCCTGGCTATTCCTGGACAGGGATCTTAATACACATATAGCTTCGGAAATTCGGGTCTGAATTTCTGGGCGTGACAAGTTGGTATCAGAGCCAAATTCCAGACCGTAGGAAAAGCCAAATGGAAAAACCTTAGGAGCCCTCTAAACCTTTTCATGTGCATAAGTCCTGGCTTTTGGACCGCTTCGGTAAAATGGGTCTTGTTTCCTCGAGATTGGGAAGAATTTTGAGTCTCTTTCAAAACGGAGAATTTTGAAAAACCAGGTTAGTCTAAGTGATAGGATTTTGAAGCTAAAATTTGGAAAAAAATCATCTGCACTCTTATTCGACCGTCAGTCGGGATTTTCTAAGGGATCAAAGTCCTAAGTCGAGATAGGAGGGAATGGTCGCCGATTTTATATTATAACTAAGCATATATTTTTAAGCATTACCACATCATCTAGGGGATGTCGTTAAGAAGCGTTACTTAGCCTCATAAAAATGTTTCTCAAAAACCCTCTTTTTCTCATTTACTTTACTTGAGTCCTTTACCATTTATCTAACTTGGGTTTGAGCATACATTGATCCCCTACCTTGTCTTCTCTAGATGGCAGGCCGTCCAGTCATCCACAACGGTCAGGGCTTGAAGGGTTTCGTCGTAGAGCTGGCGAGGATGGCCTTTGCAGTGGACTATCCGGATGCACCCGAGTACACTGTCGTCTCACCGTTCGGCAGTGAGTTGCCTCACCAAGTCTGCCTGGAGATGCACGGGTTCGTCGGCACCAACATCCCGAACATGGTAGTCACTGCTTCGGGAGGAACAGATGAGCATGCCTGCCAAGAGGCTGCATATCTGATGCTGGCTCGGATGAGGGAGATGCATGACTATCATCTCCGCCACTCTGCCTACCGGTACCATCCCCGGCGTGGAAGTTCAACAGTGGTCAACTCCTTCCAATCTGCCGAAGGGGAGAACGACACCACCTTCTCTCACATGAGGACTGTGATTGAAGGGCTGGATAAGATGCACGCAGATCTCCACATGGCAAAAGACCACGAATGACCGAAGATCCTAAGGATCAAGAGCTTGAAGGATGAAGTGGATCATCTCAAGAGAGAAATCGCTAGTTTGAAGGGACTTCCACCTCCCAACATCCTTCGGATCAGGATCATGCCGCGGAAGAACACCAAGGCCCCGGTGCGGATGCAGCTGGCGCCCAGGGTTCCACTTCCTGCACCGCCACCTTCCCGGTTCCTGCCCCGGTGCCGAGATCCTACTCTGCTCTGGTCCCCGCCCGGCGAGAGGAGGAGGATGGATCTCGTGTCAGCGGCGGCAAAGGCGTGCGCGCGGCTCAAGAGCCCGGGAGAAAAGAAGAGTTAGCAAGCTCTCGAAGCCGCTCGAAGGAAAAGGAAGACGGGAACTCCCAAAGAAGTGGTTTCAACTCCTCCGACCGTGGAAGCCGCTCCGACCCCTAGAGTGTCGCCACCCTTAGTTTACCGTTTTCCTAGTTTTCCTGTTTGCTTAGTTGATATGTGTTAGGAGTGTTGTGCGTGGGTAGTGGTCAACCTGTACCAAGTGTGGGTATGGGTTGTCCAATTAAGGATGTTGAGTGTGTTTTAAGTGTTTTAAATAAAGAACATTTCAAAACAAGTAATAAAGATCAGCTTCTCTGTCCAATCTGTTTTACTCCTTCTCCCCGCCTTGTTTCCGCTCCTTCAGATGGTGAACACCAGGAACGGCAGTGCCAACACCAGCACTTAGTCAGCTGAGAACAACACCAGGACCAATGTCAACAACCCATTGCCTCCACCCGAGAACATCACTTTGGCTCAAGTCTTAGCCAACCAGATCCAGATGATGGTTGCAATGATGCAGCAAATGCAACAGCAGCATCAATAGATGCAGCTGCAAATGATGCAACAGTTTCAACAGCAGAACCAGAATTAGCACGACCATTTCGCACCACCACCTTCCCCACAAAACAAACTGTCAGAGTTCCTTCGTGTTCGACCCCCAACTTTCTCCAGAACCACCAACCCCATGGAGGCTAATGATTAGATCATCGCCATAGAAAAGAAGTTGGAACTTCTCCAGTGCACGGACCAAGAACGGGTGTCCTTCGCCACCCACCAACTCCAAGGCCCCGCCTCCGCCTGGTGGGACAACTTCTTGGTTACCCGTCGGGCAAATGCACCTGCGGTTACTTGGGCAGAGTTCTGCCACCAATTCCGAAAAGCGCACATCCCCGAGGGCATAGTAGCCCAGAAAAAGAGGGAGTTCAGATCCCTGGAGCAAGGCACTCGGACGGTCACCGAGTATCTGCACGAGTTTAATCGCTTAGAGCGATACGCTCCAGAGGACGTACACACTGACGCCGAGCGTCAAGAAAAGTTCTTGGCCGGGGGCTGGACGATGAGTTAACAGACAAACTCATCTCCGGGGAATATGTCGACTTCGAGAAGCTAGTCGACAAAGCCATCCGTCAAGAAGATCAAAGCAATAAAATGCTCAGAAAATGGAAGGCTACTCAGTTTAGGCCACAACCTCAGCAGGGGAATCCCCAACGGCCGCGTTTCACTCCGGGTGGTCAAAGTGGACCTACCACTATGATCGTCCGTCAACATCGCCCATACCCCCGGGAATTTCCAACCCAGTGGAAGCCGTCCCGGACAGCCGCAACGGAACCCGGCTCCGCGTCCGCCAACGGCGCAGCCGCCACCTCAATCCAAGCCAGTGCCGCCAAAGAAGGACTCGGGATTCAAACCGGGCAACTATTTCAACTGTGGAGAACCTGGACATTTCGCACACAAGTGTCCAAGACCAAAACGCGCGCCCTAGTTCATCCAGGCAAGAGTGAATCATGCTTCGGCAGAGGAGGCACAGGACGCACCGGATGTCATACTGGGTATGTTCTGTGTGAACTCCTTTAATGCATCAGTCCTGTTTGATTCGGGTGCAACCCATTCTTTCATATCAAAAGCATTTGTGGGGACACATGGGTTGTCGGTGTTAAAACTTAAGATACTCATGCGGGTCCAAACTCCCGGGAAACATTTGGACACCGCCCACTTTTGCCCTTCAGTGGCAATAGAAATCCAAGGATCCCCCTTTCTAGCCAATCTTATCCTTATAGAATCGAAAGGCCTGGATGTCATCCTTGGGATGGACTGGTTGACCCGTCATAAAGGTCTGATCGATTGCGCAAGCCACACGATCTCCTTGACCAATGACGAGGGGAAGGAAGTGATTTACCGCTCCCCTAAACCATTGAGGGTAGTGGCAAGTCTGAATCGGATCTTGGCTAAGGAGAAACCCGAAGAGAAAGGAAAGGACCAGGCGAAGTTAGAAGATATTCCAGTGGTTTGTGAGTACCCGGAGGTCTTCTCAGAAGACCTAACCATGATGCCACCTGAAAGAGAAATAGAGTTTCGGATTGACCTAGTCCCTGGCACTGCTCCGATCCACAAGAGACCTTATAGAATGGGAGCCAATGAGTCGGCAGAGGTCAAGAAGCAAGTAGATGATTAGTTACAGAAAGGTTATATCCGCCCGAGCACATCACCCTAGGGTGCTCCAGTAATATTTGTGGAGAAAAAGGATAAGACCAAGAGGATGTGCGTCGACTATCGCGCACTCAATGAGGTCACTATCAAGAACAAGTACCCTCTCCCTAGGATTGACGATCCGTTCGATCAATTAAAGGGAGCAAATGTGTTCTCAAAGATAGACCTGCGATCAGGCTATCATCAGCTAAGGATTCGAGAGGACATTCCCAAGACCGCTTTTATCACTCTCTAAGGTCTGTACGAGTGCACGGTCATATCCTTTGGACTTACCAATGCCCCAGCCTTTTTCATGACTTGATGAACAAAGTGTTCATGGAATTCCTAGACAAGTTCGTCGTAGTGTTCATCGACGACATCTTGATCTACTCCCAGTCGGAAGAGGAACACGAGCACCATCTCCGGTTGGTACTTGAAAAGTTAAGAGACCACCAGCTCTATGCTAAGTTTAGCAAATGTGCCTTCTGGTTGAAGGAAGTGCAATTCCTCGGACATATCGTGAATGCCCAAGGAGTCACAGTGGACCCTTCCAATATGGAAGCAGTAACCAAATGGACTCCACCCAAAACCGTTACTCAGATCAGAAGTTTTCTAGGACTTGCGGGATATTACCGTCGGTTCATTGAGAACTTCTCAAAGATTGCCAAGCCATTGACGCAGTTGTTAAAGAAGGATGAAAAGTTTATATGGACTGCCGAGCGCAACCAGAGTTTTGAAACTCTCAAGAGAAAACTGGTGTCCGCACCCGTACTGATCTTGCCAGATCAAACCAAGGATTTCCAAGTCTATTGCAACACATTTCATCAAGGGGTTAGGCTGTGTGTTGATGCAAGAAGGAAAAGTGGTCGCTTATGCTTCCCGCCAGTTTAGACCTCATGAGTCTAACTACCCAACACATGACTTGGAACTAGCAGTAGTCGTCCATGCTTTGAAAATATGGCGACATTACCTCGTCGGTAATCGATGTAAAATATATACGGATCATAAGAGCCTAAAATACATTTTCACCCAACCGGATTTGAACCTCCGTCAGCGAAGGTTGTTGGAGTTGATCAAGGATTATGATCTAAGTATACACTATCACCTTGGCAAAGCTAACGTGGTAGCTGATGCTTTGAGCCGAAAGAGTTACTGCAACTCTATTCACATAGAAGGGAAATGTGAACAGTTACTATAGGACCTACAGCACCTAAACCTGGGAATTGTCGAACCCGGTTTTGTTGTCGCTCTTGAAGCCCAACCTACACTCTTGGATCAAATTCGCATAGCTCAAGCCCCAGATCCTGACATAACTGAGCTTAAGAAGAACATGAGGGTTGGAAAAGCTCGTGACTTCACGGAAGATGAGAACGGAACCATATGGATGGGCAACCAAATGTACCAGAAGATAAGGAATTAAAGAAGTTAATCCTTACTGAAGCCCATCGGAGTTAGTATTCTATCCACCCGGGAAGTACCAAGATGTACCAGGACCTTAAGGAGAAATTTTGGTGGGTTAGCATGAAAAGAGAAATAGCAGAGTTCGTGGCACTATGCGATGTATGCCAGCGAGTGAAGGCAGAACACCAGAGGCCTGCTGGATTATTACAACCACTCCAAATCCCGGAATGGAAGTGGGAGGAAATCGGGATGGATTTCATCACCGGTTTACCTCGGACATTGTCAGGACACGATTCTATCTGGGTTATCATCGACCGCCTCACTAAAGTGGCTCATTTTATCCCAGTGCTTACCACCTATACGGGCAGAAGGTTAGCAGAATTGTACCTTGCAAGGATTGTGTGTATTCATGGGGTACCCAAGAAGATAGTGTCTGATCATGGTAGTCAGTTCACCTCCAAGTTTTGGCAGAAGCTACAAGAGGAACTTGACACCCGGTTGAATTTTAGCACGGCCTATCACCCACAAATCGATGGTCAGACGGAGCATGTAAACAGGTTTTGAAAGATATGCTGCGAGCTTGTGCTCTGGATTTTGGAGGAGCTATGGATAAGAGCCTGCCCTATGCAGAGTTCTCCTATAACAACAGCTATCAAGCCAGTTTATAGATGGCACCTTTCGAAGCGCTTTATGGACGAAAGTGTCGTACCCCGCTTTTCTGGGATCAGACCAACGAACATCAGTTGTTTGGGACTGAAGTGTTAAGTGATGCCGAAGAGAAAGTCAGAATCATAAGAGAAAGGCTGAAAGTTGCACAGTCTCATCAGAAGAGTTATGTAGACAACCACCGTAGAGAGCTAGCTTTCGAAGTCGAAGACTATGTATATCTTCGTGTCACCCCACTTCGGGGAGTACACCGATTCCAAACCAAGGGCAAGTTGGCACCACGCTATGTGGGACCATATCGGATTCAAGAGCGATGAGGTGAAGTAGCATACCAACTCGAACTGCCACCCACCATGGCGGGATTCCATGACGTTTTCCACGTCTCCCAACTCAAGAAGTGTCTGAGAGTTTCGGAAGAACAGGCCAGTCCAGATCAGATCGAAATCCAGGAAGATCTGACTTATGTGGAGAAACCAGCACATACCCTCGAAACCAGTGAGCGGAGAATTCGGAACAAGGTTATCAGGTTCTGCCGAGTTCAATGGACTCATCACTCCGAAGAAGAAGCCACCTGGGAAAGGGAAGATGAGCTAAAGGTCGCTCATCCCTATATGTTCACTAGTACCTCCGAATCTCGGAGTCGAGATTTCGTTTAAGGGGGCTAGGTTTGTAAGACCCTGAGGTGTTTTCCCCTTTTAAAAATCCGAAAGAAAAATCGTAAAAGAAAATCGTTGGAATTAACTGGAGAGAACAGATAATTTTAAAAAGCTAAATTCTAAATGGAAATGGCATGGTAGGATTTTTCTTAAATTCTACATGTCAAAATACACTAACATGATTTTTAGTGGAATTTTCGAGCACTAGAAATAATTTGTAACCAATTAAAATCAAAACCACAATTAATAAATCCCAAGAAATTCTTTTCTCTCTCCTCCCGTACCTTTTCCCGCTCTTTTTCGGGCGTGGGCCACTAGCCCGAGCCGACAGCCCATCCCCTTCCCGCGCACGCCAGGCCGACAGCGCAGCCGTTCCTGCCCGCGCGCCTCTCTCCTCTCTCCCTCGCGGGTCGGCCGAAGGCCGCGGCCCGTTTAACCCTTGTGCCACGAATAAGTCCGTTTCGCCTCCCCTTCACCCCGGGATGCCGATAGGTGGGGCCGGCTTGTCAGGCCGTCGTCCCCTACCTTCGGCCGCCCCGGTGCCATTTCCGCCGCCCCTCTCCACTCGGATCTCGCGCGCCCGCGTTCCCCGTGCTCCGGGATCCCGCCGCCTTAACTCCCCACCGGTCCCGCCGACCTTTAAACCCCCGGCCGCCGCTCCCGCACGCCCTAATGGCCCGAGTTAATCGCTGGCCATTACTTCCCCAAAATTTACTCCGGCAAGCAATTGCGCCCTTATCCGGTCACTGCCGACCTCCCTATCCCCTATTTAAGCATCCCCCGCACCCTCGCCGTCCTTCCCACACTTTCACTCAAGCCGATCTCGCTCTCGTTTGATCCCGCACCATGCGCCCTTGCTTCGGAGCTCGCCACCGGACTTCGGCCGTGATATCCCGTCGCCCCGAGCCGTCCCGGACCTCGCCGCCGTCTCCTTCCTTCTTCCCGACACCCGAGCGACCCCGGCCGTCCCTCTCCGTCACCGCCCGCCGCCTTCCTCACCAATCGCGCCGTCTTATCCCCAACTCCGGCGGCACCTCCGGTGAGCTTTCCCCCTTTTTTTCCTCTCGGTCCAATCCCGCATCGCCGTGTGCGGGTGCGCGCGGTTCCGCTCGCGCGTGAGCCGCGGCACTCCGCCGCCTCGTGCCGCCGCTCGAATAGCACCGGCCGGCCTCCGGCCACCGGCCGCCGCCGCCGGCCGACCGTGGCCCGCACCTTTCCTCTCGGCCGTCCGATCGGCTTCAGCCGATCGGCACCATGCATCCCCACTCGCCCGCGTGGCATGCCACGTGGTCGCCACCTCGGCACCACGTGTGCGCCACGTGGTGCACCGCCCCGTCCGACCCGTGGACCCAGTCCACCGTGGATCGGCACCCCCGCGGACCGCTGACGTCAGCCCTAGCTGTTGACGCCTCCGCGGGCTTTATTGCGCAATAAATCAATTAAGGATTTTCCGTTTTAGTAAAAAAACCCAGAAAACTTCTAAAAATCATATCTTTTCAACCCGACCTCCATTTTAGCCCATTCAAATTTTATTAAATTCATAAAAATGCCAAGAATCCATTAAAAATGGTTTTGTTCCCTGTTTCAGTAGCTTTTTAGCCTGTTTTTTTGAAGTGCTTGTTTGCCGTGTAGATCCCGGTAGTTGTGCCGTTCCGGTTTACTTCGAGGTTGTTGCAGAAGTCCCTCAAGTCGAAGAGCAAGGCAAGTCGTACTATATTATTATCATATTGCTTCCATTTTGCTAAAACACCTATTTTACTCTATTAAACTGCATGTATTTTATAATATCATTTCATGGGAAATAGTACACCATATACTTAGTTTATGCCTTAGGTTTGACACTCCAAACCCTTTGATTAAACTTGGAAAAATAATATGTTTAGATTCAGGACTAGGTTAGGCTTAGCCTGGCTTAGATTCACTAGCTCACTAAATGGGTCATTCTCACTTAATATGTCTCTCCTGGACATCTTTTCAGAGGATTAATAATTAGAGATTTAGGTGAAGCGGATTAATAACTAAAATATGACAAATGGTGGGCTGTGGGCGCTATAGTTTTGGTTAGCGGCGCCCATGGCAATTAAGGACCGGTTCACGGGACCCCTCGGGAGAATCACCGTGCAAACCACAAGCCGAAATCGGCAAGTGTGAGTGTGATGGAGTTTCAGTCGGTCCCGGTATAAGGGTTGCTGGGCTGCCAGATTCACCGAGGCACTCGGGGGGGGGGGGCTGCCCACATCCTAGGATCCGGTAGTGGGGGCGAAACATTGGTGGGGTTCGCTTGGTTAGTGGGGTGTTATACGAAAGGTCCTATCACATTTTCCTTTCCGGGGTACCTTGGTGGTATTCCAGCGCACGGGAGACCATGTCGTGGGGCTGTGTAATTGGGCGATCAACCGAGCTCACCGTGATTAGTCTCACACTATTACACCCTCATTAATGGAACATGACTAGTATAGTTGGATGGGCTGGGCCATCACAACGTGGGGATAACGTTGAACAGTGTTGGATTCAAAATGCTTTAATTACTTAAATTACTGTTGTTTTGACTGTGTTCAAAATCTGTATTGTTTGGAAAACCCTTGCTGTTTGCGCAAAAGCAAACCTTAGCCAAACCCTTGTCTTCCCTGCATTCATTTCTCAATCCCTTCCGGTGTGACTTGCTGAGTACGTGGAAGTACTCATCCTTGCCTCTTCACCAGAACCTGAGCAAGAAGCTGAATAAGAAGATGAAGTGGAGTAGGCTTTGTCCTACACTCTGGAAGTTGCCTGTGTAGTGGTCGAAGCCACGTGGCCAGCGTCAAGCGTAGGCTTAGGCCCCTTTTCTTTTTTCTGCTGATCTTTTGTAATCTTTTTGTAATGTTTCCAAGTCATGGAACTGTAATATCAACAATTATTGTATGTGTACCCTGGCTGGTCCTGGACAGGGATCTTAATACACATATAACTTCGGAAATTCGGGTCTAAATTTCTGGGCGTGACATGTGGGCACTCGGTCCATAGAAAATCTTCGCTCTCCCAACTGGCCTCCTCTTTGATGTGATTGCTCCATTGCACTTTGTACATGCGCCATGACTTGGTTCGGGTTTTCTTCTCTTCCTCGTCCAATATTTTTACCGGATGTTCAGGGTATGTGAGATCGCTGTTGATTTGGATATCGTCAAAGGGAGCTATCTCTTCCGGCACACGCATACACTTCTTCAATTGTGACACATGAAACACTTGGTGCACATCAGAGATATTTCCTGGTAGCTCTAGCTGATAGGCCACTTTGCCTCTTCTTGCGTTTATCGGGAATGGTCCCACGTATCTTGGTGCAAGCCTTCCTTGAACCTCTAGGTTCCTCATAGTGGGGAGATTTTAAGGTACACATAGTTTCCTACATTAAACTCCAAGTCCCTTCATCGAGTATCCGCGTTGCTCTTATGTAGACCCCTGTTTTTGAGGACGGGAATCATTCATGTTCATAGTACCTTATCCCTGGATCGAGTAGTTTGGTACCCACGAATACAGTTCTGAATTACCAGGTGCAAAGTGCACGAATAGTCTTACAACGAAATTATTACAATAATAGGCCCGAAGACAATATCCAATACATAAAGGACCTACCGGTCCGGATACATCCGAAAAAGAAATTAGATAAGATAGCAGACGGAAGGCAACAGCATGCCGATTGCCACAGGCAACGACTGGGGACTAAGACCTATTGTGCTCCATTGTCTTCATTCCTCCTGGTAGTAGGCGTAGGGGTCCTCCAGTTCTTCGTTTCCTTCATCTGAAGTTTGTGCGTATAGCAAGGGTGAGTACCCAACGTACTCAGCAAGCCAACACGGAATGATGCACATGATAGGGTCATTCAAAGGATGGCTATGATTTATTTGCGCAAAGCCAATTTTCACAAATCATTTCACAAACCTAACATCTAGCCAGTCAAGTTTTAGGTCCATAGTATATTAAGTCGGCGACGGTTCTGTCCACCATCCATTGTGATCCCAAGGATAGCTTCCCGCCTCCGATTCGTCATGGTTTTCATGGGGTGTCTTCCCCCTTCTCTCAGATAGAGAAGTTGGTTTCCCCAGCACATAAAGTCATTATGCAATCCCACCCATCATTTTAAAATTTATGAGTCTAGCCACGAAAGAAACTTGTCACATCGCTCATTAACCGCGAGCACGGCTATTCGAATAGATTGATTGACTCACACTGCAGTGGATGTACACTTTACCCGTACTCCGCAACTACTCATTGAATGAGCTTACATCCTCTATATGGGACGGTCACGGCAAAGTCTTTCGATAACCTCACTTTGGCGACTCGCTCCATGAACTTAAACCCTCATGCACTCTAGCCGTCATTTCCTAGCGGTGAGAGGAGTTCGCGTTCCGGGTAAGAGAAAGAATTGCTCTATCTTGAACTTTCCATCTTTATGTCCTTTTCTTCATGTCTTCATTTCTTCTTGTTGATCGCATGCCCGATCTCTCGCCGAGTACCAACCAGGACACCTCTCGCCGTAGGCCCTTAACTTTCGTCCAGGCACCCACCAGTGGTACACCCCCACCGGCAAGCCCTTACCTCAACGCCAACACCTGAACCTACTACGCAAGGATACTGCCTCCGCTCGGATATTTAATCAGCTAGGTCTATACCCATTCGAGAAGTACGGTTGTACTAGCTCGTTCTAAGTTGTAGTCTCATGGCTCGGTCCTTAACTGACCAGGGACGGTACTAGCCTTTCCCAGAATCCACCCAAATCTATCCATCCGCCCCGGTCTAAAAACGTTGGTTTCATATTTTTTTGTTTTTCCATCAAAATCATTTTCATCATGTTCAAAGCAATGTGGCGCTCATGTCTCCACTTGCCGTAGCTCAACTACCTTCCCTACGGTAGCTGCCCAAGCATAAAGCTCTTTATAAAATCATGAGTATGCATGAATCTAAGAATAGCATGGCTAAGCATTTTACCGAAGATATTCTTCGGTTGTATGTATCACATCGAAGGTTACAAAGAATATTTCTAAGGGTATTCAGTATCAAGGCAGGATATATCAAGAATAGGTACTCATTTGTGTATAGCATGCAATTTGTAATTGAAAACAACATCATTTTATAAAGTAGGATCAATATGTTCAAAGGGATGTGTTGACTTGCCTTGCTCGCACACTTGTTGGTTGGGGTCTTCTGTGTACTCAACGCCTTCCTCGGACGCTAATCGTACGTGCGAGAAACCAAATTTGAATTCGATTAGAATTCAAGTAGAGTCCAGTAAGATCCAAAAGAAAACCAAGTCAATCGCAATAGCGGCTCCTAACACTAGGCTATGACTCTATGCGAACCTAGGCTCGAGTTTCGACGAAATCCGGGTTAGAGCGAAAGGGTTATAAGGATTCGAAGTTTTGTAATGAATTCGATTTTGTTAAGAAGGATGTGATATTTATTTTAATATGCTTAAAGTTTGAGAAATACTAGAGTTGATGATTCAATTAATAAAAAGAAGTGATTACCTTTCAATTTTATCAAGTTATTTCTCGGTCGAGAAGTCCTAGGGTTAATAATAACCGGATCTCGAAATATTTGATAAACCTTGAAGCTTAGATGCCAAATAACTAACGTGAATTTTTTTGAGTTTAGAAACTCCACGTATCTATATATATAATAATAATATTTAGGTGAATAATGGGTTTCACAAAAGATAGGAATTTTCTTTGGAGAGGGAATATGTTAAGAAGTTTGACTATAAGTTTATAATTATTTGCAAAAGAAATTTTGGAAAAGAATAAATAATAATCTCTTGGTAAAAATGTAAAATTCATTGTAAATAGGATTTAGAAATTAAAAAGGGTAAATATAATTTTGTTATGATTTTACTAGGCTTATCCTTGCTTTTAAATCCTCATAGAAAAATAAAAGAAAAATTTTCAGAAAATGTTGCCCAAGCCGGGGATCGAACTAGCAACCTCACACTTATCTGCCCAGCGCTCTCTCCACTGGGCTAGCGGCCCGTTCTCGTTTTCTCTTTTTTATTTTCTGCTTGTTCCCTCTCTTCCCTGGCAAAAGGAAAGCAGAAGAGAAAAGCAAAATAAAATGGCACGGGGAGGGATTCGAACCCGCGACCTCACTCTTCTCTCTCTCGTTTCTCCCCACTGCGCCAACCAGTTTTTCTCGTTTCCTTCTCTCCTTTCACTCTTTTTCTTCCTTCTTCACTCCCTTCTTCTTCTCCGAAGCCTGGGGTGAAATGCAACGCATGGCGGCGCTCGGGAGGGGGCCTGGCGCGGCGAGCGGCACACGGCGGCGCTCGGGGCAGGGTCCGGGCGCGGGCGGCGCGGGCACGGGCGTGGCCGACGCACGGCGTGACGTGGAACAGTGTGCGCGACGTAACAGCGACTCCTGTGTGGGCAGGAGGGTGAAGCCGGCGAGAACGTGCGTGCACGAGGCCCCTGGTACGGCGAGTGACGCGCGGTGGCGAGGCGGTCCGGGTCCGGGTACGGCGTCGAACAGTGGCGCGCAATGAATAGTGACTTTTCCGATTTTCCCAAATTAAATTTCCTATTTTCCCAATTTTATTTCCTTTCACCCCCAAAATTCAAAATAAAATATAAAACATCTAAAAATAAGTTGTAAAATATATGTCCAACCTTTTCACCCACTTTTATTATTTTAAAAATATATTTTACATAATTAATTTAATCCTTTTCCTCAATTCCGAAAAATGTGATTTTGATTCAAATAAATTTCTAGATTTCATATATATACCCTAAAATATTTTATTACTCATTTTTTATTTTTCACTAATTAATATTACTCAAGCACCTAAATAATGTTTTGCTCCCAATTCTAAACTCCGAAAATTTTGTCCCAGCAGAAATTCGAATCGTTTGGTTTTTCACAAACACCGAGATGAATCGCTCGCGTATAAATTTATGCAACCAAGCTGTCAAATAAGAAGCGAAAACTCGATCAAGAAACAACAATCAAAAGGTTTTTGTAAGTTCATATTTTTGATTCCGGTTTTAAATTCCTCGATTTTTCAGGATGTTACAAACCTACCCCCTAACAATAAATCTCGTCCCCGAGATTTGGGTCGGGTCGTGATTGGGAGTCGGTCGGTACAAACATATAGGATGGATCCATGGGACTCCTTCTTAATAGGACGACGAATAGATTGGCTGCTCCGGGTGACGCAGGAATCTATCACCGAGTTTCTAAGGGTGGTCCACTTCAATTATTTGTTTCAGATAACATGATGTTGTCATCTCTTAATCCTTGGGAATCCTTCAAGCATGCAGGATTCAGTAGGTCTCTAATTTTCCTTAAGTTGTATAATAGACTTGTTGTTCTAAACTGTTGGAACCTTTAGCTGTGGGCGGATGGTGATCCTGGTAGGATTGCAGTCGTGTGATTTTGATGGGCGACAAGAGGTTATCTAGGGAAGTTCGGTTCTACCAAGCTCTAACATAGTGTCCAATCTAAGAGTCCGGAGTTATGTCACTCTACCCCCTAACAATAAGTTCAAGCTTGGCTTTTTAGGATAAGGCCTATATTGGTGCCTGTGTGGGGTACATCTATATCTCTTCCCGTTGAATATACTATTATGGGTTTCCTAGGGTTTACCTGACATAGGTTATGTTCTGCGCTTGTTTCTGAGGTTATGAAAGAATGCGAAGTTTTGAAACTGAACAAAACTTTAACTTAGTGCAGAATGGATGGAGAACGTACCCATTAGCACGATCTGGTCCTCTTGGGCCTCTTCAGCACGCGCATGGTTCACTTGGCCATGGCGGATTCCTGTGGTGGCCTCCTTTGGTGGGGTGTCCCGAGCAGATCTGCGTCAGTGCAGGCGGGGTCCCTCTTACGGCTATGGCGTTGGCTCCGATACGGACGGGGTGTTACGTGGCTTAGGGCGTGATTGGCGAAATGTCCATATTCCCCACGTTGAAGCGGTTCACGTTCTTAAGTCTTGGGGTCGCCAAGGTAGGTGCCGGGAGCGGAAAGGGGTGGCAGGTGGCTGTGGCTTTGCTGGGTGCAACGGGGATTGGTCATTGTGACGGCGGCTTCCAACTCTGTTGGTGTTGCTCCTTTGGGTCGTGGGCGTTCCTTGAATCGGGCGGGCTAGAGCAAGTCTTCTCTTCCGGTTGTTTTCAACCGTCCTTTGATCATGCTCGAGCCTTACGACCTTGTTGATGAGGCTCGAAAGCTAGCGTGGTCCCGACCGATCATCGGTCCTCTTAACTCATCGTTCGATCCTTCGATAAACTTGTCCATCTTTTCCTCTTCATCGCGGATCGCTTGTGGCGTAACGGGCAAGCTGCGTGAACTTGTTAAGATACTCTTGTACCGTGGTGTTTCCTTGGCGCAGCCTACGGAACTCATTTTTCTTCATCCTCATAACCGCGGCTGGTACGAAATTTTCACGGAAGGCAGCCGTGAATTCTTCCCATGTCGGTTCTCCGGCATCTTCTGCCCGTGTCTCTTTGTAGGTGTCCCACCAGTCACTTGCGGGACCTTCCAGCTGATTAGTGGTGAAGATGACTCTGTCAGCTTCCCATACTCGGACGAGAGTCAACTTCTTCTCTATTACCCTCAACCAATCTTCAGCATTCATTGGTTCCTCTGCCATGGAGAACGTTGGCGGCTTGGCTCGCATAAACTCGCCTAGGCTTGATCCTCCGCGTTGTCCTTGGTTGTTGGCAATGGCTTGAAGCAGTTGGGTTTGCGAAGCCATGACTTCCGCTAGGGTGGAGGGGTTAGGCTCAGGCGGGTTCTCCGTAGCTGCTGAGGCTCTGCGACGATGCACCATCTGAGGAATATAGATGAGGTAAATGATTGGATCGACTAATGTCATGGTTCTAATCGATTTTTGAGTGATCTCCAAGTTGTTCTTAAGTGATCTTTTGCACACAACAAGCATGGTGGAATAAACTCGTTTTAAATATAACATAGGACTTTATATTAGTTCATAAACGTTACATCATAGGAGGGGTACATCGGACTGCCATGCACAGTCCCACACAACATAATACAATGACAACAACATCGGTCTAGGATCTTCATATATAAAGGGAAAGGGTACGGTCATTGCTGTCTTGACTCCATCCAAAGCAAGACCGAGTTGATGCGACTCCTTGTCTAGTTGTTTGAGCTATCGCCGATCCGGGGTTGCCACCTATGGCATTGCATTGGCACCGGTAAGAGGAGGGGTGCTTGTGTGGCTTGGGGCATTGGTTGGCATAGTGCCCAAATTCTTCACGATTGAAGCAAGTCACATTCCTTTTCCTTGAGGCTACCGGGATAGGTGTTGGAGTGCGAAACGGTGCGGCGTTGTCCTAGGGCGTCATTGGCATAATGCCCTAACTCTCCACGTTGAAGCGAGGCACATTCCTCTTTAGACGTCGGGAATCTCCTCGGCATCTTCGGGGTACACACTATGCTCGTGATGATCATCCTGCCGGTACCACCTGTGGTCCATTTTGGTGACTTCCTCTTCCTGAAGTTGGATGGCGAACTGAGCCCTTGGCCGGTCATTGGATTGAATTCCTTGTCCTTCCTTCCGCACTGTATCTCTCCCTCGATCGGGGTTCCGGTGTGTTTTTCCCCGACTGTTCCTTATTCCATATCCTTGTTTCATGAAGCCGTAGCGGGGCCAAGTGTTTCCTTCCCTCCTAATGGTGGATTTGGCGTTTCGCTCCTGTGGGCTTGACAGATATTCGTAGGAGTCATCAAGGCTTGAGTCGGAACGTGCCGATGTTGCTCTGGACACGAACCCAAAACTTGAAGGTGTCGTTGCATTTGCTGCACCATCATGATCATCAATTGTGTCTTGCTAGCCATTATCTGGGCTAAGGTCGGATTCATAGGGAAAGAGGGTGGAATGTCCATAGGGTCGCTCTGTGTTGATCCATGAGATTGCTGAGATCTTGATTTCCTGCCCTTGTTCTTTCCCATCTATTGTCAGAGAGAGAAAGAAGTCAGAAGAAAGGTTAAGCTCTGGTTGGGACCTTATTCCTGTGTATTCTTATTGCTTTAGCGGGTGGAATAAACAATCTCCTAAGCTTTAACAGGGTCACAGTTCTATATCTATTTTTGAAGATAGTTTAAGATTTAGAGAAAAGTAAAATCAAATGTTTGTAGAGAAATTGGGGTGAGAGAGAAAATATGTTTGTTTTGTGAAAATAGTTTGTATTTTCAAAATAATCCTATGTAGGGATATTTCCCTTTGACCAGCTATAAATGGGTGGGGTGCCAGTTGGTCTTATCCTACAGTCGCACTGCTCTGATACCAGCTCTGTAGACCCCCGTTTTTGAGGACGGGAATCATTCGTGTTCATAGTACCTTATCCCTGGATCGAGTAGTTTGGTACCCACGAATACAGTTCTGAATTACCAGGTACAAAGTGCACGAATAGTCTTACAACGAAATTATTACAATAATAGGCCCGAAGACAATATCCAATACATAAAGGACTCTACCGTCCTGGATACATCCGAAAATGTAAATTAGATAAGATAGCAGACGGAAGCGCAGATGCCGATTGCCACAGCAACGACCGGGGACTAAGACATATTGTGCTCCATTGTCTTCATTCCTCCTGGTAGTAGGCGTAGGGGTCCTCCAGTTCTTCGTTTCCTTCATCTGAAGTTTGTGCGTATAGCTAGGGTGAGTACCCAACGTACTCAGCAAGCCAACACGGAATGATGCACATGATAGGGTCATTCAAAGGATGGCTATGATTTATTTGCGCAAAGCCAATTTTCACAAATCATTTCACAAACCTAACATCTAGCCAGTCAAGTTTTAGGTCCATAGTATATTAAGTCGGCGACGGTTCTGTCCACCATCCATTGTGATCCCAAGGATAGCTTCCCGCCTCCGATTCGTCATGGTTTTCTGGGGTGTCTTCCCCTTCTCTCGATAGAGAAGTTGGTTTCCCAAAGACATAAAGTCATTATGCAATCCCACCCATCATTTTAAAATTTATGAGTCTAGCCACGGAAGAAACTTGTCACATCGCTCATTAACCGCGAGCACGGCTATTCGAATAGATTGATTGACTCACACTGCAGTGGATGTACACTTTACCCGTACTCCGCAACTACTCATTGAATGAGCTTACATCCCTCTATATGGGACGGTCACGGCAAAGTCTTTCGATAACCTCACTTTGGCAGTACCGCTCCATGAACTTAAGCCCTCATGCACTCTAGCCGTCATTTCCTAGCGGTGAGAGGAGTTCGGCGTTCCGGGGTAAGAGAAAGAATTGCTCTATCTTGAACTTTCCATCTTTATGTCCTTTTCTTCATGTCTTCATTTCTTCTTGTTGATCGCATGCCCGATCTCTCGCCGTACCAACCAGCGGTACACCCCCGCCGTAGGCCCTTAACTTTCGTCCGTGGCACCCACCGGTGGTACACCCCCACCGGCAAGCCCTTACCTCAACGCCAACACCCGAACCTACTACGCAAGGATACCGCCTCCGCTCGGATATTTAATCAGCTAGGTCTATACCCATTCGAGAAGTACGGTTGTACTAGCTCGTTCTAAGTTGTAGTCTCATGGCTCGGCCCTTAACTGACCAGGGACGGTACTAGCCTTTCCCGGAATCCACCCAAATCTATCCATCCGCCCCGGTCTAAAAACGTTGGTTTCATATTTTTTTTGTTTTTCCATCAAAATCATTTTCATCATGTTCAAAGCAATGTGGCGCTCATGTCTCCACTTGCCCTAGCTCAACTACCTTCCCTACAGTAGCTGCCCAAGCATAAAGCTCTTTATAAAATCATGAGTATGCATGAATCTAAGAATATCATGGCTAAGCATTTTACCGAAGATATTCTTCGGTTGTATGTATCACATCGAAGGTTACAAAGAATATTTCTAAGGGTATTCAATATCAAGGCAGGATATATCAAGAATAGGTACTCATTTGTGTATAGCATGCAATTTGTAATTGAAAACAACATCATTTCACAAAGTAGGATCAATATGTTCAAAGCGGCTCCTAACACTAGGCTATGACTCTATGCGAACCTAGGCTCGAGTTTCGACGAAATCCGGGTTAGAGCGAAAGGGTTATAAGGATTCGAAGTTTTGTAATGAATTCGATTTTGTTAAGAAGGATGTGATATTTATTTTAATATGCTTAAAGTTTGAGAAATACTAGAGTTGATGATTCAATTAATAAAAAGAAGTGATTACCTTTCAATTTTATCAAGTTATTTCTCGGGTCGAGAAGTCCTAGGGTTAATAATAACCGGATCTCGAAATATTTGATAAACCTTGAAGCTTAGATGCCAAATAACTAACGTGAATTTTTTTGAGTTTAGAAACTCCACGTATCTATATATATAATAATAATATTTAGGTGAATAATGGGTTTCACAAAAGATAGGAATTTTCTTTGGAGAGGGAATATGTTAAGAAGTTTGACTATAAGTTTATAATTATTTGCAAAAGAAATTTTGGAAAAGAATAAATAATAATCTCTTGGTAAAAATGTAAAATTCATTGTAAATAGGATTTAGAAATTAAAAAGGGTAAATATAATTTTGTTATGATTTTACTAGGCTTATCCTTGCTTTTAAATCCTCATAGAAAAATAAAAGAAAAATTTTCAGAAAATGTTGCCCAAGCCGGGGATCGAACTAGCAACCTCACACTTCTCTGCCCAGTGCTCTCTCCACTGGGCTAGCGGCTCGTTCTTGTTTTCTCTTTTTTATTTTCTGCTTGTTCCCTCTCTTCCCTGGCAAAAGGAAAGCATAAGAGGAAAGCAAAATAAAATGGCACTGGGAGGGATTCGAACCCACGACCTCACTCTTCTCTCTCTCGTTTCTCCCCACTGCGCCAACCAGTTTTTCTCGTTTCCTTCTCTCCTTTCACTCTTTTTCTTCCTTCTTCACTCCCTTCTTCTTCTCCGAAGCCAACGGCCATGGCACCACCGAACGACGGCGAGGGGGACCGGAGCGCGGGGGATAAAGGGCTACGCACCATCTACGAACCACGGGGACCCTATTTTGAGACACGGCCGGACCGGAGAGGCGGTGGGATGGGCCGGCGACGGCGAGGCGGCCATGGCGACGACGGCGCACGTTGCGGCGGCTAACCGGCGACGGAACGGCCACGGAGAGGGGACTGGGAGCATCAAAAGGGTACGGAGAAGCTAGCTAGGGGACTTGTTCAGCCGAGGAAACGCTACGGCGAGCTGGCACCGTGCACATGGCAGCATCCGAAGCAGGGGAAACACGGCGGGCTCATCGCCGGCGAACTCCGGTGGCTAATCGGCTCGGGAAACATGAGGGAAATATAGTTTAGAGCACAGAGATCGTGTAAGTGCCTTCAATTTGGGAAGAACTCGACCGAGGGCGACGAATTTTGGATTGTGCCTCGGGCGGCTGGCGCTAGGGTTCTTCGGTGTTCTTCAAAATTCGACCCGCACACCGCATGATTTTTGGGGAAATTTGGGGAGGGGCTAGATGAGGTAATTGCGCATAGCTTTTGTGTTTCAAGTTGTGGCTAAGGAGCGCTATTTATAGCGGGATGTTTTCGGCTTGAGCTCGGCGGCAATGGCGGTGCGGCACGGGAGTAGCGGGCACGCGCGGGGAGGGGGCCTGGGGTGAAATGCGACGCATGGCGGCGCTCGGGGCGGGGTCCGGGCGCGGGCGGCGCGGGCACGAGCGTGGCCGACGCACGGCGCGACGTGGAACGCAGTGTGCGCGACGTACGGCGACTCTGTGTGCACGGAGGGTGAAGCCAGCGAGAACGTGCGTGCACGAGGCCCCGTACGGCGAGTGACGCTCGGCGTGCGGTGGCGAGGCGGTCCGGTCCGGGTACGGCGTCGAACAGTGGCGCGCAATGAATAGTGACTTTTCCGATTTTCCCGAATTAAATTTCCTATTTTCCCAATTTTATTTCCTTTCACCCCCAAAATTCAAAATAAAATATAAAACATCTAAAAATAAGTTGTAAAATATATGTCCAACCTTTTCACCCACTTTTATTATTTTAAAAATATATTTTACATAATTAATTTAATCCTTTTCCTCAATTCCAAAAATGTGATTTTGATTCAAATAAATTTCTAGATTTCATATATATACCCTAAATATTTTATTACTCATTTTTTCTTTTTCACTAATTAATATTACTCAAGCACCTAAATAATGTTTTGCTCCCAATTCTAAACTCGAAAATTTTGTCCCAAGCGAAAATTCGAATCGTTTGGTTTTTCACAAACACCGAGATGAATCGCTCGCGTATAAATTTATGCAACCAAGTCGAAATAAGAAGCGAAAACTCAATCAAGAAGCAACAATCAAAAGGTTTTTGTAAGTTCAGATTTTTGATTCCCGGTTTTAAATTCCTTGATTTTCAGGATGTTACATCTTATGTCGAGATTGGGCTACCTTTGGTTGATCTCAGATCATACAGACCTTTTCCTCAGCTTCTTTGATTATGTTAAGTCCAAACACGGCTCGTTCACCGGTTTCTGACCACATCAATGGGGTTCGGCATCGCCGACCAAACAATGCTTCATTCGGCGACATCTTCAGACTTGCTTGATAACTGTTGTTGTAGGAAAATTCAGCGTAAGGTAGGCATCTTTCCCAATCCTTGGTGAAGTCCAACGCGCAAGCTCTCAGCATGTCCTCAAGAACTTGATTTGTCCTTCCAGTCTGCCCGTCGATCTACGGGTGGTACGCGGTACTGAAGGCAAGGTGACTCCCAAGCGCCTCATGAACTTTGCTCTAGAAATGGGACGTAAATTGAGTACCGCAATCCGATATAATCCTTTTGGGTACTCCATGAAGGCACACGATCCTAGACATGTATAATTCCGCCAACTTAGCACTATTATAATTGGTCTTGACGGGGATAAACTTGGCAGTCTTGGTAAGTCGATCTACGATCACCCAAATAGAGTCATATCCCACGGCAGTCTTGGGTAATCCGACAATGAAATCCATGCCTATCTTATCCCATTTCCATTCGGGAATCTTGAGCGGTTGCAATAAGCCTGTCGGTCGTTCATGCTCAGCTTTTACCCTTTGACATACATCGCATATGGCCACGTATTCAGCTATGTCCCTCTTCCTATTGGGCCACCAGTATTCCTCCTTCAAATCCTAGTACATCTTCGTGCTGCCAAGGTGTAGCGAATATGCCGATTCGTGGGCTTCTTTCAGAATCAACCCTCTCAAACCACCTTGCTTAGGCACATAGATCCTTTTCTTATATCACAAGATTCCATTGTCATCTGTCGAGAATTCCTTTGCGCGCCCAGCGGCCATGCTCTTCTTGATCATTTGGATCTCTCCATTATCCTTTTGAGCTTCTTCTATTTGGGTCCTCAGAAGAGGTTGGATTTCCAGCAAGTTTAATTCTCCGCAAGGAATCAGGTGCAAATTAAGTCGAGCCATTTCTCCTCGGAGCTCAATGGCCATGCCTTCCAATCTCATATGGTTGCATTGGGCTTTGCGACTTAAAGTGTCGGCCACTACATTCGCCTTACCGGGGTGGTAATGGATTCCTAGATCATAATCCTTGATCAATTCCAGCCACCGTCTCTATCGTAGGTTGAGATCAGTCTGAGTAAAGATGTATTTGAGGCTCTTGTGGTCAGTGTATACATTGCAATGATTCCCGATCAGATAGTGTCTCCAAATTTTTAACACATGAGCAACTGCTGCCAATTCTAAATCATGTGTGGGGTAGTTTTCATCGTGGGGTCGCAGTTGTCTCGAGGCATATGTCACGACCTTTCCATCTTGCATCAGTACCCTTCCCAGTCCTTGTCGGGACACATCACAATATATCACAAAGTCCTTACGGTTGTCAGGTAGGACTAGAATTGGGGCAGAGGTTAACTTTTCTTTCAGTTGATCAAAAGTTCGCTGACACTGCTTGGTCCAAGCGAATTTCTTCTCTTTCTTTAAGAGTTGGGTCATGGGTCTGGCTATTGTGGAAAATTCTTCAATGAATCTCCGGTAATACCTGGCCAATCCCAAGAAACTCTGGACCTCTGTTACCGACTTGGGTGCTTTCCATTCCGTAACAGCTTTGACCTTGGCAGGATCTACTACTACTCCTCCAGTTGAGATTACATGGCCAAGAAAAGCAACTTCCTTAAGCCAGAACTCACATTTACTAAATTTTGCATACAACTGATGCTCTCGTAGCTTCTCCAGCACTAGACGTAGGTGCTCTGCATGTTCCTCATCGTCCTTGGAATAGATAAGAATGTCATCGATAAACACCACCATGAACTTATCCAGATATTCCATGAATACCTTGTTCATAAGGTTCATGAAATATGTCCAGGGCATTGGTCAATCCGAAAGACATTACTGTGAACTCATATAATCCACAGCGCGTAGAGAACGCAGTCTTGGGAATATCTTCGGCCCTAATCTTCAACTGATGGTATCCTGACCGAAGATCAATCTTTGGGAACACTTTGGCACCCTTGAGTTGATAAAATAAGTCATCGATTTGGGGTAATAGGTACTTGTTCTTGATGGTCACTTCGTTCAATGACCGATAGTCCACGCACATCCTCATACGTCCATCCTTCTTCTTGACAAACAATACTGGGGCTCCCTAAGAAGAAGAACTAGGGGAGTATGAATCCCTTTTCTTGCAATTCTCTGATATGCTTCTTGAGTTCCTCTAGCTCGTTAGCCAACATCTGGTAGGGCCTCTTGGATATGGGGGCAGTACCAGGCATTAGGTCAATAATAAATTCTATGTCATGGTCAGGGGGCATTCCGGGCAAATCCTCAGGAAATACGTCCGGGTATTCCTGTACTACTGGCATCCCGCTCTTGGGTAGCATGGTAAATACTCCTGCAGCTCGCTCACATAACATCGGGTCCCGATCCATGGCTATGTTCATTAGTGATCCCCATGGGGTGAAGACAGTTACCTCCCTTCAGCCATAGTCTATGACTCCCTTGTTCTTAGTCAACCAGTCCATTCCCAGTATGATATCGAGAGTTTGTGGCGGTTGTACCATAAGGTTCAAGAGAAATACCACGTCTCTAATTCGGATGAGCACGTTGAAGCGAGCATGAGGTACAGTTATATCTCCCCAGGTGAGTGCTCTAACATGGGTCTCTTAAGTTCCACCCGATGTAGGTTGTGTCGTTTGCTTATTTTTGATGATATCAATGAATGCAATGCTCCGGAATCAAATAATACTTTAACAAGGGCAGAGTTGATAGAAAACATACCCATTAGTACACTCTGATCTTCTTGTGCCTCTTCGGGCGCACATGGTTCACCTGTCCGCGACGAAACCCGGTAGCCGACTCGTTGGGTTGCGGCTTCCTGAACAGACCGCGTCCAGTAGTAGGGGTAGCAGTCCCATGTACAGCCGTTGCATTGGCACCGGTACGAATAGGGGTGCTGCGTGGCTTGGGGCAATTGTTGGCGTAATGCCCAAATTCTCCATAGTTGAAGCAGTCCACATTCTTCTTTCCCAGAGCGGTCAGGGTCGGTGCCGAAGTATAGAACTAGGTCGCAGTCGATCTGTTGACATTGCTAGGTGCACTAGGATGGCTGGTTGCCATGGCAGTTGGCTTCCATCCAAATGGAGTGGCTCCCTTAGGATGCTGAGACGCTCCCTGAAGTGGACGGGTCATAGCGAGTCTCCTCTTGCGGTTGTTCTCCACCGTCTCTTGGTCGTGCTCCAGCCTCATAACCTTGTTGATTAAACTCTGGAAGTTGGTATGATCTTGTCCAATCATAGGCCCCCGCAATTCATCATTCAGTCCCTCGATGAACTTGTTGATCTTCTCATCCTTATCTACTAAATCACCAGTTGCATAGCGGGCAAGCTGAGTGAACCGATTTAGGTATTCTTGCATAGTAGTGTTCCCTTGTCGCAGTCTCCTGAACTCATTCTTCTTCATACGCATCACTGCTGCAGGCACGAAGTTCTCGCGAAAGGCGACGGTGAATTCCTCCCATGTGGGTTACGCAGCATCCTCTGCTGGAGTTTCCTTATAGGTATCTCATCAGTCACTAGTAGGTCCTTCCAGGTCGTTCGCGGTAAAGATCACTTTGTTGGCCTCGCGCACACGTACAAGAGTCAGCTTTTTCTCTAAGATGCGCAGCCAATCCTCTGCATCCATAGGTTCCTCTGCCATAGCGAAGGTGGGTGGCTTGGCTCTCATAAACTCACCAAGGCTTGAGCCTCCACGGCCTCCCTGATTGTTGGTGATGGCCTACAACAGCTAGGTTTGTGCAGCCATGACCTCAGCCAAAGTGGTGGGGTTGGGCTCTGGTGGGTTTTAATTGGCGATCGTTGCCCGACGTCGGTAAACCTTCTATAGAGCGTAGATAAGTAAGCGCCTTGACCTACTAAGGTCACAATCCTACTCTTTTTATTTTGGGTGGGTTAAGGTGATCTTTTATGGGGCAAGAATGGTAGAATAAACTCATTCATAACATAACCATAGAACACTACATAGATCCCTAATTAATACATCAACAGCTGATACAACAGACTACATATACGCAGTCCAACAGAATACAACGCAAAGCTAATATCAAATTACTGCCATGCAACCATCACTACTCAGGGAGGGTGTGGTTCTTGCTGTCCCAAAAGCCATCCAAAGCGAGACCAAAGCCAGTGCAGACCTCTCGTCTTGTCATCCAGCCAGCCGCAGGAACCGGGTGCAGGAAGTGGGTGGTCCCTGGCGGGCACGAACCGGAGTCCCCACGGCTCAGAAGTGGTCACTTCAGGGTCAGTCTTGGGCTTCTTGCCCCTGGGTCGTGTGCTCTTGCGAGCAGTCCTGTGAGTGCTGGGTCCTCCTGCAAAGGTGATGCGGTAAGTAGGAGCCTCGTCCTCCGACGAGTCTATGATGTCGGGCTCTCTCTCGACCTCCTCTGGCTCTGTCTCAGTCCCTGGGTCGGTGTCGATCTGGATCGGGGTCTCCACTCCGGAATCGAACTCAGACGAAGCAACTGTGACTATCGGTGTGGGCTCCGTCTCTACAACAGAAGGTTGTGTCGTAGCAGGATCCACCAGGTAGGGTTCGGACTTTGTGCTCAACATGCCAACCTCCTCTAGTAAAGTGTGGAAAGTTGTCAGGCATGGTGGAGTGAGGAAGTAGTAGTGGTCGCGAGCCGATGCAGGAGGTGGTGGTGGTGCGGTGGAAGTAGAGGTAGCCGTAGTGGTAACCGAGACTGTACGGAGCTGCTTCTCCAGCTGACTTACCTGTCTCTGGCTCTTCCTCAGCTACTCCTCGAGGGTGGCCATGGCCTTGCCACGGGCATTGTAGTGGTCTGAGAGCTGCTCAAACTGTGCGCCGTTATCCAGGAGCTGGGCCTTCAGCGAGTCGACCTTGCTGCCCCAGGCGTGGTGCTCCTCCTCGAGCTCGCCCATGCGTCTCTGCTGCTCGTCGATCTCCAGTAGTGCCTCCTCATAGCAGTCGTCTGCGGCCTCAGCTCACCAAGACAGACGTGTCACCATGGGGTTGTAGCAGCATGGGGTAGCCCGCACGATGCAGACGGAGTTGCCATCCTCCCGATACAGGTGATGTGCAAACTCAGTCCTTGTCAACTCAGCTCTGTGGATGGCGTTAAGACGGAGTAATGCCTCTCGGGCAGTTTCTTGAACTGCAGCATCTGCCGAGTCACGTCGGTAGCGCGTCCTGAAGCGGAACTCCGGCTCGCTAGCAACGCGTGACTCGCTTGTCACGGTAGCCTCCCACTCAGGACAGTCTCCAGTACCGAACCTCCTCCTCCTGAAGGTGGGTAAATCAGGGTATTTCAAGCACCATATCAGTTGTCGTAGCTGCAAGACGTATCCATCCTCTCGTGGAACCTTAACCTCCCAGACTCCGTTCTGACCTTGTCCTGCCATCTATATGTAAGAAAACCAGAGTCAGGGAGAAGTGGAAGTAAAACAAATTTTATAAAGAGACAAGGAGACAAGAGTATAGTGGAAAACACATTTTGTTTTATAGACGTAATGTTTTTATTTTCAAAATAATCCTAGATGGGGATTCCTGCCTTTAGCCAACTATAAAGGGGGTGGGGCGCCATTGGTCTTATCCTACAGGTCGCATGCTCTGATACCATGTCGGAGATGACCCGGGCCTCCCATTATATTTGCAGGATGAAATGAAACGCTTCAGTTCATCCAATAAGCATAATGGAACGTCCGACGTCCCGAGAGAGGGATATGTGAGACATTGCTGGGCCTTTAGCATGTCAGTCAACTTCAGCCTGAAGTGTGTCCGTCAAATCACACGAAGGCGGCGACCAGATGTGTTACACACTTAGGAGACTTGACAAAATGGCTAAAGATCTACAACGTCTCAAATATTCCTAACTCATATTCACGTGAATCTAGCCCCCAGGATGTGTTCTAGATTCACACTTTCATCTCAAGCATGATTACACATAGCGAATACACTTAAAACGAAAAGGACTTAAAAGATTACATTATTTAGATAATTACATAGGCCGACCGGCCAAAAAAATATATATCAGAGAGTAGCGAACAATGGTGGCTTAACTACCCATCCACAAGCACACCGACTAGGGGTTTACCCCGTTAAGTTCAATCCTAGAAGAAAAAATCAAACACCCGCATTTCTCAAAAGCTAAAACTAAGTCCTGCAACAAAATGGATATTCCAATAGAAAGTGTCAGTACATTATTAGAAATAATATACTGGCAAGCGCACAATCAAACCTACATACATGATAGCTCTTCAAAGGAAGGCTATTTGTAGACTCAATTTTCAGCACAAAGCTAGTTTTAGTTTTCAAACCATTTACAACGTATTTAAGCAAGGCATTCTTAGCAATGTATAAATATTCACTAAACATGGCATGGCTACAACATAAATGAGTAGATAACAATCTCTTACCCACGTCGGGGAGTAAGGCAAATTCGTTGCATAAATCAACATATTATTTAGCACAAAATATTTTAGTTTTGAGAACATTTCGGAGAACACAAAATCACAAAAATTATACCCATAGCATTTCATTATGTCGCTCATGACCGTGAGCATGGCTAATCGATTAGTTTTTATTAACTCTGCAGAGTTTGTACAGCTTTACCCACATGATATGAACACTCTAGTTTGTTTCGAGTTTGCAAGACTCTACCGCACTCTTCATGTTGAGTGCGATCTAGAGGTCATAACGTAGCCTTTACACTACTTAGTTCCTAGCCTTGCACCAGCACAATACGTGTTTCCTCCATCCTAGGTCATACTGGAATGAGACCTAGAACCGTTAAGTGGCAAGCCCACGCCTTAACTTAATGCCATGGTGGCGGACACGATAGGAACCCACCCACGTGGCACGATATCATTGTATTGGATAGACTGAGTCGCCTAAAATATCACGACGGGGTAAATAGGAAGTTTCTCTAGGTTATCCGAATCCATACACTTCGGCCTACCATAATGCAAGGCTAGGTGCTAAATAGATTACCCGGCTAAGGCTATCCCATACTAGCACATGTGAATGTACGGTATACACAATGGATGATATGTAATTCAGTCCTTAATCGACTCGGGCAAACACTCCCCCTATCGGTATACGAATACATCAATCGCATACCACTTGCCGCCCAAGTCTAAAATTATATTTTATTTAAATTTTATTTCACAAATATTCAGAGGTTCACCTATGGTTCAAAATATCCAAAAATGACTTTCAAATAGAACAATATTTAGTCCATAACCATGTCTTAGTTTACTACTTGAGCAAGGCTAAGCATTTGCAAGACTTGTAAAAGCATACATGGTATAGTCATCCGAGCACAATTAAAGTACTCTAATTAGTCCTAAGTTTCAAATCAGCAAGGATTTGATTTTCAAAAGGGGTTCATGTATTTTCATGACATAGCTATAGATCATAGGTTCAAATTGTCAATAGTGTAAAATACGCATGCAACTTTACAAACAAATCATTTAGCCTGAAAACATGGGATTCAAAGTGTTCAAATGAGGGGAATAAACTTGCCTTGGCCTGGACAAAATTTTAGCATACCATCCGCTTCCCTGTTGCCTGTGCGATTAACTAAACAAAATGTACGGTATGCGATCAAACACCAAAAATAGGCGAAAATCCAAAATTCTCTAAAATGCATGATTTTTATACATTGAGTAGTTAATGATCTAAAATGAATTTAGGTGAAAGAATTTTTAATTTATCTTATTCCAATTAAGAGTTATGATTTTTAGAAGTTTTATCGAGACGTAGCTGCATAGGGTTAGGTGCTGTCTGGACAGGGTTCTTATAATTTGACTTCACAGAAGTGAAGGGTTATATTTTGTAAGACTAATACACTTTGTTTAATAATTTTTGGAGTTATTATGAATTTCTTGGGCATTTTACAATTTACGATGGGTTATAGGCCTATAGTGTTCTATATATGTATATAGCTGTAGGGTTTTGGGCCCATAACTTATTTTATTTGCTAAAGATGCATATAATTGAATAATTTAGTTGACCTTCATAATTTTAGGGTTTAGGTTATTTTACCATTTATTGTGTAGGCTAGAGAGGGTTCTAAGTTAATTCACTTAACATGTTAACCTAGGAAGTGAGGTATGAGCTAGGGGTACTATGTTTTGGTAACTAAGGATGGCTTTTAAGGTTCTACTAGTCTATTATGTTTTATTTATATTTATTTAGAGCTAGGGTACAATTTATACATACATCTATGCATATGTATATATATAGTGCTTAATCTATCTATCATGACTAGCACCTAAATTAACTATTTGAGGTCTTCCTATATTTTTAGTACTTGAGTTGCCATATTTTATTTTACCTGAATGGAGTTTACTCCTTGCTGGTTCTATGGAGACTTAGTTCACTTTAAAAGGATTAAGGATGAATTAACTACAAATTTTTATAAGTTGCAAGATGCATAAAAGGGTTTACTCCTTATTTAAATATTTAGGTGATGTTGCTACACAGTAAGCACATATTTTTATTTTATAGCTTGAAAATATGTGTTTTGGTGAATCTACAGAAATTGAGTCTACTCAAAAAGGAGTTAGGATGAATTTTAAATAAATCCCTAAAGGTTGTCTGCCCTAAAATGTAGCATTTCCTCTAAATTAGTTTTGTAAGCATTTGACCCAAAGAATGTATACCTTTTTATTTTTTTTCCTACTCAGAGAGGGTGAGATGAGGAATCCATAGGCTCTGGGTTTGTCCAAAAATAAGCTAAATTGAATTTTCTAGGGAGTTTATGGTTTGTTCAAGTGTTATGGGTGATTCTCCTTATTTGAATTTTTGAGATAAAATTTGTATGGTGAGGTCAAGTTTTATATTTCTAAAATATAGTTCATCTTGTTATGAGTTCACAGAAATTTGTCCCATTTCAAAATGAGTTATGGTTTATCTTATATAGATTTTATAAGTTTCTTCATTTTGGCTTGGGAAGACATTGGTTTTGGTTATTTACTTTTATTTTCTAGATTTTGAATTTTATGGGTTCCCTCGCTGGTCAATATGCGAAAAGGCCCTTGGACTTTCAGCAAATATAGGCCGCAGTCCCTAGCACGTGGGCAGGCTAAATCTATTAAGAGTCCCGAGTTTTTAACCTATTTGCTAATAGGTCCTTGGTCCCACATGTAAGTCTAACATGTTTTGTACCTAGGACCTCACAAGTTTTAAACTCTCGCTAACCGGTTTTCTTAGTGCTAAATGGTGTGGGGCCCGCATGGCAGTGGCATGGGGGCGAGGAGAGGCAGAGCTCGGCGGCCGGAGGTGCTTGGTGGCAGCGCCGACGGCGAACGGCGGTGTCTCAGCGGGAATGGCCAAAAGAGAAAAGGGAGAGGGTCCCATGGCGAACCTATCGGCGGTGGTTTCAAGTATGGTGCCCGGAGTCGCGACGGCGACGAGCGCATGCAGCGGTGCTGCTTGGCGTGCCAATGCACGTTGGTTCCAGTCCAAATCAGTGCAAATCAAGGCATGCATAAGCTTTCTGAAAGTTGTTAGGGGCTTACCAGTCCTATTCTGGGTCCTGGCGAGGTGCGAGTGGCAGTGGCAATGGTGAGCATGGCACGGCGGCGGCGTATAATGTCGGTTCCACGACGGCAGCTTGTTCCGGCCGTTGTGTCGCTGAGAAAAGGTAGCTGTGAGGTTCCAAGGTCCCCGAGGATCGTTTATGAGGGAGGAATTGAAGTGGGGCTCACTAGAAAAGTGGAAATCGACGGCGGCGGAAATCCACGGGTTGACGTCGCTGGCTCTATCCGGCCTTCGTTCTGCCAAGAGAAAAGAAGAGGTGGCCCAATGATGTCTCAAGGATGCTCCTGGCGCAAGGAATTGATCTGAGTCTCACCGGAGTAGAGGAAACTCTCCGCGGCGGCGACTGGCTGGGGCCGAGGAAGAAGCAAGTCGATCTCCCTTCTCGGTGCATTATCTCGCAGGGTTCTTGAGGGGTTTCGAGGAGGAGGCCGAGGCAATGTAGACGGTGCAGTGGCTCAGCTCGGCTTGGTCCCAAACGTCAGCCACGGTGGTGGCATCTAGGCGGCGGTGCTCGGGTCAGCGTGGGCCATGCTCCGATGATCTTGATCCTCATGACATGGGGGACAAAATGCACGGATGGATCAGGCATAGGGAGAAGATTGTGTTCCAGAGATTAGGTTGCAATGAAGCTCACCAGAGAGGATGTAACATGGATCGAACACCTACGGCCGAGGGGTAAATGGAGTTGTTTCCAGGCGATTCCGAGATGATCTCGCTTGGTTTCTGCGTGGAACACGATGTGGGAGTGATGGAGATCACAGTGGTGAAAGGGGTTTTTCAAATGGTGTGAGTTGAGCTGGCAGTGGTGTGGCGAGGTGGAAGGAGATGGCGCCGACACGTTCCTCCTCCTGTCTTCCTTCCTGGTTTCTCCTTGAGCAGTGGAGTACTCTGCACAATAGGTGAAGCAAGCCACAGTGTCTGTCAAGTGGGGTCACTTCGTGGAAGGTTAGGCAAGGGAGAGGAGTATGGGTAGAATCTTAGGTGCAAATGACTTTAGTTGATTTTCTTGGGATAATTTCTCTTCCTTCACTTTGCAGCTCAATAACTTAATCCGTGGGCATGGTAAATTCATGAAATTTTTACTGGAGGTGGATGCTCACCCCCAGGTTCCATTTTCTTTGGTTGCACTCAAAAAATTCTTAGTGGTTTGTTCTCAGAAATTTCACAAAGATAGGGTATTTATGGATTGGTTTGAATTTTTAGAAGGCCTAAACAGAGGAGAAAAATTCTAGAAAAATTATATTTAACTAGTATAATTAACCTAGTATTTTATTAAATTATTTCAGGTATACACTTATGTGTACCTTAATGGTCTTTTAGTCAAGTTATTCTTTTGGCCGATTAAAGACATTAATTAGCCTAATATTGGACTGCCTTTGTTTAATTTGGTTGGGGCATCAAACCTAGTTATTAAATCTCACAAAAATTATGTTAAGTTGAACATAATATTTGGCACCAACATGAATTTTTTCATGATTTTATCTTGCATGGTTTATTTTAGAAAATTAGGTTAATCCTCCTAGGTTTAGGTGTTTACTCTAGGTGCATACACCTACTATGGTCATTGGGTTCATACTAAGTTCCCTTTTGAGCTGAGGAGGTGAACCTTGGATTAAAATTTTTAAGTTCACATCTAGCATCCAAAATTTGTTGTAGATTTGTTAGAAAATTTGTTTAAATCTTCTGGCTATGCTTATGAGTCCTGACATGAAATGCAAGATCGAGAATCCAATTACACACAAATGACCTAAGTCAAGGTAGGCTTTATGTTAGTATACGTGCATCCACATGAGCTTGCACCTTCGTCCTAGGTTATAAATGAAAGGTTTTTAATTTTTTCTAGAATTGGGTTTACGATGCAAAGGCCTAGGTTGGTCCCTCTTAGTTAGAAAAGAGAAATCTTGGTCCTCACATTTTTAATTGGGCATATAGGCCAAGGTTCTTTAACCTAGGTTAGAAAACGAAAATTTTTGGTTCATAAAATTGAGAAACCTCACTTTTATTTTGTTTGAGCAAAATTTTGTTGACCCTAGATTTTGGGTACATGACAGCTCAGCTCTGTAGACCCTCCGTTTTTGTAACAGGAATCATTCGTGTTCATAGTACCATTTCCCTGGATCGAGTAGTCTGGTACCCACGATTACATTATTGAATCATCAAGCGTGCATACACCAATCATCTTACGTGAAATATTACAATATAGTGCCCGGAAGCATTATCTAGAACATAGGACCAAACGGTCCGAAATACAAGTAAAAGTAGAATACAGATAAGGCAGCGACACGCCATCACCACAAGCAGCGACCGAGTCTAAGACCTAATGAGCGCCATCGTCTTCCATACCCTCCTGGTACTACTCATACGGGTCTTCAGGGTCTTCATCGTCCACCTCTGAATGTTTTGCGTAAAGCAAGGGTGAGTATGAATCATACTCAGCAAGCCACCACAGCAACGATGCATATGATAGGGGATAATCAAGGAATGACTGTGGTTCTTTTGCATAAAGCTAGTTTTTGCAATTCTTTTCATAAGCATAAGACCTAAGACTAGTCAAGTTTTATTTCCATAGTTCGTTTAATCAGCGACGGTTCTGTCTACCATCCATTGTGATCCCAAGGATAGCTTCTCGCCACTGGATCGTCATGATTTTCTGGGGTCTACCCCTCCTCGCCTCCCGAGAAGTTGAGCCACCAGCACAAAAAACTTTATACTTGCCCATCCCATCATTTTAAAATTTAGAATCTAGCCAAGCGAAAAACTTGTTCCGATGCTCCGTATCCACGAGCACGGCAATTCGAATAGATTGCTTTACTCACACTGCAGTGGATGCACACTCTACCCATACTCCCTGACTTGCCCAACACATGAGCCAAAGTCCCATGAATGAGACATGTCACGGCAAAGCTTTTCAAAATCTCACTTTGGCAGTACCCGCTCCATGAACTTGAGCCCTCCTGCACTATAGTCGTACACAGTTTCTAGCAGTGGGAGGAGTTCTGGCGTTCCCGAGAGGGGAAAACTCACTAATTCTTTAAGTTGTAATTAAGTCCAGTTTCAGTTCGATTACCCACCGATGGTTACCCACCTGGAGGCTTCCTGCCTATTCACACACCTAAGTGAACCACTATACAGGGGTACCGCGTTCGTTCGGCTATTTACTCCGCTAGGTCTATACCCATCGAGAAGTACGGTTGTACTAGCTCATTTCATGTTTATCTCATGGCTCGGTCCATAATTGATCAGGGAGGGTGCTAGCCTTAACCAGATTCCACCAAAATCATCCAGCCGCCCGGTCTAAAACATTTGTTTGGTGTTTAGTTTTCATCCATAAACCATTTTATCATTGTCATGGCAATGTGGCGCTCATGTCTCCACATGCCGCATGTTAACCACCTTTCCCAAGGTAGCTGCCCAAGCATATAGCATTTGATAAATATGAATGTGCATGAATCTAATTTAGCATGGGCTAAGCATTGTCAAAGATTGACTATGGACACACGATACTATAGGGTACAAGGGATATACAAGTATTCAATATCATGGCATGGCATATAACAAGTAGGCGAATTCTCATGTATATAGCATGCATATTTGATTTAAAAACAACATAAGTTCGCAAAAGGGGTTCAACATGCTCAAGGGTAGTGATGACTTGTCTTGCTCGCAACCTCGCTGACCTGGGTCTTCGGCACACTCAACGTCTCCCTGACTCTATAAATACGTGCGAAAGATCCGATTGAATTCGATTAGAATTCAAATAAAATCACCAAGATGCCAAATAAATCACAAAAGTAGCTCCAAAACTAGACTATGATTTTAGGTGAATTTGGATTCAAGTTTCATTAAAATCCGGGTTAAAATAAGCGAGTTACATTAGTTTGAAATTTTGCATTTAAACTGATTCAATTAATTATGAGGTGGTATTATTTCAAGTTAATTTATTTCAATTAAAAAATATTGTGATCGACAATTCAAAAATATTTCACCTGGAATAATTGTTAATCTCTAATTTATTCCTAATTTTACGGGACCCACAAGTCGTAGAGTTAAGGTTAATTAAATTCTAAATAATTCACCCCAAAACTTATACTATATTTAATAATTTAGATCTTAGGATTATACTAATATTTCCTAATATTATAATTAATCTTTATCCTATAATTTTCTTCCAACAATTTTCATTCGAGAAATTTAAATAGATTATTATTTCAAATTTTTCCTAAATAGAGCGACCCACTAGCCATAGATTATCCCTAATTATTTTCCTCTTTTTTCTTTCCCAATTTTGTTTATCTTTTTTCTTCTTTTCTGTTTCCCTTTCTTTTCTTTTTCTCTCCCTCTCTCTCTTCTTCCTCTCTTCCCTCGCCTCGGCTCAGCCAAGGCTTGGGCGCACGTGCGCTCGACGCGGCGAGGCAGCGATTGGCGAAGGGGAGGGGAGGGGGACTCACCGGCGGCGACAGGCGATGAGGGGCAACGACGCGATGGCTGGGTTGTGGCGCGGTGGCGACGCTCGGCGCGGCGACGACGCTCGGCGTGCGGACGACGCTCGGCGCGGGAAGAATGGAAAAGGGGCAGTGGGGGAGGGAGTGCAGGGAGGAAGAGCTGATAGGGGGCTTTTATAGGCGATGGGGAGGAGGGAGATGACGACGGCGACGACCGAACGGCGGACGAGACGTGCGACACACAGCGGCGTGGAGCGCGAGGGCAAGGGGACGGCGACGGAACGCGCGTGGCGCGGCAGGGAGGGGCGCGGGGCACGAGGCACGGGGAATGCAGTGACGGCGACACACGACAACGATGACGCAATGGGTGGCAGCGCGGCAGAGGCGCAGAAGCGACGATGGAACCGGCACGCGGCAGTGCAGGGCGCGAGAGCGAGGGGACGGCAACGGCGACGCGCGCGGCGCGGCAGAGGGGAGGGGCGTGAGACGCGAGGATGCGGCGACGACGATGCGCGACAGCGGCGACGCGACGGGAGGGAGGCGAGGGGCGGCGTGGGGCGCGAGGGCGGGGGACAGGGTCGAACATTTCACATTATATATATATTATTTATTTCTTTGCATTTCACACATGTATTCAAATATATGCAATTCTAACCAAATGTTTTGCCCGACTTTTATTTTTATAATTTTATTTCTATTATATATTTTGAAATTTTCTATTTTCCCCTTTTCTTTTTAAATAAATAATATTTTACTATAAACTAGGCAACAAGGGCTACCAAAAAGAGGCAAATAAATACGACACGATGCAAAGATCTAAAAGTTTTTACAAGTTCCGAATTTTAGATTTTGAATTTTACGCCTTCGATTTTTAGGATGTTACAAGTTCCTTAGTCGGATTCTTATCAAAATATCCCTAATGAATATGACTCATTAATATTCGTAATTAACAAATACAATTGCCTATAATAGACTCTATACCTGTCCGGCAATAACTTCAAATCCTTAAATCGAGCCCAACTTGAATCCAAAACTAGCTGTATTGGCTGCCTTGTCTATATCGGTTGGCCAAGTCCAATTCTGTATCGGCCGATACAACCCTTTAGCCGATGCAGTCTTCAACCAATGCGCAGTTTAATTTGGCAACAACCCTTTCTCCCACCAAATCCACCTCGATCTGTTCTTCGACTCCAAATACCTCGCCAAATTTTGCTGTTAACATATGCCCCCAATTCTGGAGTATTATATAATGCTTCGGAATTATCTCTTTCAATCCCGCAAAATCCTAGGGTTTCTGTTTTGGCCGTTAGAAGCAACTCATAAATAGTAGCAACCTCTCTCGAAACTTCACGCCACCAAAACTTTTCGCCAATGCCTAAACCACAGTAACCTTCTCTCTCATCTCCGGCGACTCCATCAACAACACAGCTCCCCGGAGGCAACCCAAATCATCCTCCATAAACCCTTCGCATCAAGCTCCACGACGACCACCTCCAATGTCCCCGAGGTAATTTTCTCATCATCTCCTTCCTATCATCTTCTCTTTTTCAATATATATCGGCTTCAATCAATTTAGCTCCTAGATCCCCCTGTTTGTTAAAGTTTCAATTTTCTCTTTCTTTTCTTGCTTTAACAACACCTGAGAGAGCAAATCATGATTCCTTTTCCAAGAACCAACTCATTATTTTCTTAGGTCAATGGGCGATACAGACCCCACTCACTTTATAAACGCAGAAACCATTAGAATCCCTTTTAAACATACCAAGCCAAATTTAGCCGACTGGCAATCCACCTTCAGATCCTGGCCTTCTGCTCTCAAGGGTTGGAGGAATTGGTATAAGAGAATATCAGCTTCCAAGCAAATCCATTGGGAAGAAATCGGGATAGCTCAGTGCCTAGCTTTGTTTTTAGCCGATAAGAAGAAAGATGAACCCATGCTATCAACCGCTTCTTACTTTTGGTCAGATACCATCAACTACTTCATGTTTAACCAAGGACCGATGACCCCTACTTTATTGGATATCAAGATGCTTACTGGTATGGATATCATCACATTAGCCAACCCTTTTAATCTGAAGATCAAATGTACCAACAAGCTAAAACCCAAAAATGTGGATGGTTGATCAGGGTACCTAACAGAGCACATTGGCACGGGTTCTGTTTCTGAGAAGGAGCATACAGCTTTCCTATCCTTGTGGCTAGAAAGATTTGTTTTCTGTGGATCTACATGTGGCCCAACAGCAAACTTTCAATATTTTGCTGAAGCCTTGGTAGAGAAGAAAACATTTCCTCTAGGCAAATATCTGCTTGGAGCGTTTACCAGATGATGCACCAAGCCAAAAACAACCTGTTGATGGGCAAACCCCTATGGACTATGGAGGCCCTTGGTGGTTCACACAGATCTGGCTAAATTTATATACCACAATAGCTGCTGAAAGAACTCCTCCCTCTTTATCAGTTTTCCCTACTAATTATGTCGATTATGAAGACCCTAGCACTCGCAGGTGTATGTCCTTCGGAGAGGCAGTGTCAGTCTACCCCGGGTCAGGTCCATCGGTTGAAACATTTCAAGAGTGGTTCTACAAGTTCTATGATGGCTTTGCTCTTAATGACAAAATTTTGTTTCCTTACGACAACTTCTCAGATTTTGAGCTGCTAGCCCATCTTAGACTCATTGACTTGAATTGTGAAGCTGACTCTAGAGACAACTTTGTTTCGGCCATACCCCCAGCATTATTCCAACTGGACTATCTCAAGGCCGCAACATTCAAGTATCTTATGAATTCTACCACCCTATATCAGCAGTAAGAAAGCTTGGAATGGGTCAGCTCCCCCATCGGCTTGTATTTGTTAGAAAAATTGAGACCAGAGGCATTGTAACATCGGCTCTGTTGATGAATAAAGTCCTTACTCTTGAAGGCCCCACTCTAGGATCTTTTGAACATATTAGCCTTCATCTCCCAAGAAATTTGTTGTTTGACCGATGGTTGAGTGAATAGAAAAAACACCTCTTTCATCGATCATCAAGCTTCTATCTGACCACCATCATTCCTTCTATCAGCCCTCAAGTAAGTTGAATTTCTCCCTTCTAATTATTTTTCAAACTTTCTCATCCATCAGCATTTTCACATACTTTATCTTACAGGCTTCTAGCTCTCCTCCACCTTCCACAAGCAACAGTGGTCAGCCGATTGTATGCGCACCAGCCATCATGTCATCTGGAGAAGACGTTGCCCTATCCATCATTGGCTTCGCTGCCCCCAGTGGGATCTTTGCTTCACGGCCAGGTCAGGGAATCAATTCCTAAAACTTCAATAAAACACAAGCAATCCACCAGGAATAACTCCAAGAAATCCAAGCCCACCAAATCGAAGAAAGCAGTCGATGATGAACTCTCCCCAATTGTCCCAGAAGTCAATCAATACTTAAAGGATCAAGTGACGGAAGAAGAAGTTGATGAAGCTGTTAGTGCTATGAGCGACAACGAACCGGCTGATAGAGCACAAGAAGCATCCGATACTGAAGCAGTAGGCCCTGATGATCAAGGTAGTGAAGCTGATGATCAACCTCCATCACCTCCATGCAAACGCAGATCACTTCGCAAAGTTGAGATAAAATCCATGATTTCTCTTATTTATTCTTCAATCATCTTGAGATTCATTAACACTTATCTCTTTCTTACAATCAAAATTAGCATTAGCTTTAGCCAAGGACAAGCATTTCCCAATGCCACCATCATCTCCAAGTCGTCATGCTTCTTCAGTTGCATCGGTAAATCTTCTCAATCTCATCAATATTTAAATTTCTCAATCGATACCTAATTAGCCGATGATGCCTTTTAACACTTGTACTATTTCAGCCTAAAGCTCCATCGGCTTCTCCTCATCGGCCCGCTTCAAGTGACCATACTCCTTCCGCCAGCCTCCATCATGAAGAAGAAATAATTGTTGTTGCTGCTCCACAAGTAAGAGTAAATTTTCCCAAGATAATTTCATATGGATCAATTCTCACTCGACTTTTGATTCATATGTTCTTCTGCAGACATTAGTCGATATGTTCTCCTTTGACATAAGGCAATTTCTTGATGAGGATGAGGAAGAGGAAGAAACCACTAGCAAAACTAAATCTCCCATCTCTGAAGATCTAAGAACAAAGCTACAAGATAGTTGATTGGCTCAATTCCTCCTTGGACACCTTAGTAACAGATTGTGGACCGACCAGAACTAGATTTCAAGAGATACAAGATCAACTTCCTAACGAGCTCAACGACACCATCTCCTTAGCAGTCTTCCTTGAGCAACATCAATTCAAGCTCTAAAGGACAAAACAAAGACTATCTGATCATCCTGAATGCAAATCTATAGAATCGGCTATTCAAACCAGTTGTCAACAAGTCAATGAAGATAAGACCAAACTTGATGAGCTAGTTGTTGGCCTTGAAGCAACTCAGAAAGAGCTTGATGCATTAAAGCAGGAAGAAGTTGATCTATAGGTCAAGTTGAGGAAAACACGCTTGAAGATCACCGAAGTTGAGCAAAAACTAGCCAATTTCTCACAAGCCATTAAAGATCATAAATCAAAACTGAAAGCATCGGCTAAAACTAGCCAATTTCTCACAAGCCATTAAAGCCCTCAACAAGACCTTGAAACCGATTCCAAGTTCTGAAGCCGATGACAAGCGCATTATTGAACAAGTTGATCAAATTCGCCTACGTGTGATTTCGGCAATCCAAAATTACCTGGGTTGATGTAATAATTTAAGTCTCCAAACTCTAGCTGAAAAACTCTTTTGCTCAAACATTTAGTATACTTATGCAATGTATCTATTGACCATCGAGCCGATTTACTTCTGCTTCCCAACACTTGGATATTTCATGAAATTTTGGTCTAAGGACGATATAACATACATATATCAGTCATCTTGAGGCGATGTCATAAACATCGGCTTTACCATAAATTGGCTAAACAACCGATTATGAATTAATCCAAACACTCGGATAATATTCTTCAAATATTTTTCATAAGTGCTTTGTCAAAAACATCTCCATCCAATCAATCAAGCATGTAAGCATTTTTTGGCACACAACGATGAATCTGAAAGGGTCCTTCCCAATTTGGCGATTATTTTCCAAACTTATTATCCCTTGTCCCTATCGGCAATTTCAATTTCCAAACAAGATCTCTTCTTCAAAAGACTTTGGCACAAATTTTTTGTTATAATGACAAGAAACCTTTTCTTTATCTCTTTTAGTTTTCTCTAAAGCACACAATCGAACCTATGCCAAATCTTCTAAACCATCAATCATCAAGTTAAGATAATCATCCCGATAGTTTATTTTGTAATGAAATCCATCTTGAGCCGAAGTTAGTTCTCCAATGAAAAATAGCTTCATGCCCATATACAAGTCGGTAAGGTGGTATTTATGTAGCTCCATGATAAGACATCTGATAAGTCCATAATGAATCGGCTAAAGTAGTGTGCCACCTCCTTGATTGCTCTGCAATTTTTCTCTTAATCAACTTGATCAAGTTCTTGTTTGATGCCTCTGTCAGCCCATTGGCTTGTGCATAATAAGGAGATGAATTCAACAACTTAATTCTCATACTATCGGCAAACTGAACAAACTCATTCGATATAAAAATAGAACCCTGATATGTAGTTATAGTCTGTGGAATCCCAAACCGATAGGTTATATGCTCCTTCACAAACTTAATAGCATCCTTAGACTCAACTTTCTTCAATGGAACAACCTCAACCCACTTTTTAAAATAATTTGTTGTCACCAAAATATACTTATGTCCCTTGCTTCATGGTGGATTGATCCGGCCGATCATATCGATTCCCCAACCTCTGAATGGCCATGCCTTGATGATAGGATTCATAACCGATGCTGGTGCTCTCTGAACTGCTCCAAATTTCTGACAATCTTGACATTCTTTATAATACCTGAAACAATCTTCCAACATTGTCGGCCAAAAATATCCAACCCATGAAATAACCATATCATCTTATAAGCCGATTTATGTGTTTCACAAATGCCTTCATGTACTTCACACATAACAACTTTAGCTTCCTCTAAACTCAAACATTTAAGCAAAATTCCATCAATCATCCGATAATATAGACTATCATCAAGCAAAACATACTTAAGAGCTTTGTACTTCAACTTTATTGACATCGATTGAGAAGGGTTTCTCAAATATTCAACAATCTCATATCTCCAATGATCGGCATCAAGACTAGCAACTTCAATCCCGACATCTTTCAACATTGGCTTATAACCCGTTGCACCCTAGGCTAAATCATTGGCCTCATTATTTTGTTCCCTAAGAATATGCTTCATAATTATGATTTTGAAACTCTTCATCAACTCTCGACACTTCTTATTCTAAACTCTCAGAATTTCACTTTTGCATTCATACTCACCTGACAATTGCTTGATAACCAACAATGAATCACTAATAATCTATATTGCATCAGCTTCTATCTCTTTTAACAATTGAAGTCCCCTGACAACTTCCTCATATTCTGCTTGATTATTTGTAAAATATGGCTTGATTCTAAATGCAAACTCAAAACTTGCCCCCCGAGGAAAAACAATAACTAAGCCGATACCACATCCATGTGTACAAACAGACTCATCAAAAAATAGTGTCCAAGGCATCGAATCAACATACCGAATTGACTCATCCCGATCTTGAACAATGAAATCGGCAATAGCTTAACCTTTAACGGCTTTAGACGATTCATATTGCAAATCAAACTTTGTTAAAGCAAAAATCCACTTTCCAATCCTTCCTTTCAATACTAGAGCTGACAACATATATTTCACCACATCGGATTTGCAAACCACAGTGCACTCATTGGACAATAGATAATGCCTTAACTTGGTACATGAAAAATATAAACATAAACATAATTTCTCCACTAGAGTATATCTTGATTTAGTATCCAAAAGCCTCCTGTTGAGATAAAATATAGCCCTCTCCATAACTTCAAATTCCTGAATCAAGACTGATCCGATGGACTTCTCATCGGCTAACAAGTATAACATGAATGGAACCTCTTTTTGTGGTGTCATTAAAACTGGAGGAGAGCTCAAATATTCCTTGATATTATGCAAAGGTTTCTGTTGTTTTTCTCCCTATATAAAATCTTGATCGCCTTTCAACTATAATAATGGAGTAAATAGCTCAATTCTCCTTGACAAGTTTGATATAAATCTTTTGACAAAACTAATCTACTTCAGTTACTGATATCAATCCCTCTTTCATGGAAAATAAAACCCAAAAACTATCCGGCCAATACACTAAAGACACATTTATTAGGATTCATCTTTAATCCATATTTCCTGATTCTTTCCAATACCTTCCGCAAATCGGCTAAATGTCCATTAACTTCCTTCGATTTCACAACCACATCATCTATATAAATTTCAACCAGCAATTGGATAAGATCATGAAATATATAATTCAGAGCTCTTTGATATGTAGCACAATCACTTTTCAAAGCAAAATTCACAACAGCCCACTCATACAAGCCGATTGCGCCAGAACATCTAAAAGCAGTCTTATGAATATCCTCTTAAGCCATAAAAAATTGATTATATCATGCATTGTCCTCCATAAAACTTATAATTTTATGTCCAGAAGCTGCATCAACCAATAAATCAGCAATCAACATTGGGTATTCATCCTTACATGTGACTTTATCTAAATCTCTAAAATCAACAGAAACCCTCAACTTCCTGTTTTTCTTCATTACTGGTACTATGTTAGAAATCCACTCAACATATCGGCAAGGCCTAATAAAATTAGCATCATAGAGTCTTGTGAACTTTGATTTGGTAGCATCATACATCTCAGGTTTGAATCACCTTGATGGCTGTTTGTATGGTCGATATTCTGGTTTAATAGGCAACCGATGTTCAACAATCGTTCGGCTAAGTCCTGGCATCTCATGATATTCCCAAGAAAAATAATCTCTATATTCTTTTAATAACCCTACCAATTCCCTTTTAAACTCATCAGACAACTTAACACTTACAAATGTCGGGCGACATAAAACCCTGTCCTAACTCATCGGGCGACATAAAACACTTCTTCCAACTCATCGGGCGACATAAAACCCTGTCCTAACTTGCCTTCAAAATCATTTGTGGTGTCCTTAGAGTAAAAGTTGAGGTCCTCCATCATATATTGGTTGTATATCATAGTTGGATACTTTTAAAAAATCACCTTCCCACACTTTTCCTGATAAGCAATCAATTCCATCCATCTCTCAAATTTGGCAGTAGCAACATTAACTGACATGTCAGCTTGCACGATTTCTACCTGATCTCCTTGCCATTGTATGAAGCTTTGATGCAATGTAGATGGAATACAAAAATTAGCATGAATCCAATCTCTTCCCTGCAACAAGCTATATGAACCCCTTCCATCAATAACAAAAAACAAAGTAGGAATAGTCTTACTGCCTACTGTCAACTTTACATTCAAAACTCCTCTGGCATCCGATGAATTCCCACCAAAATCCTTGAACACCATATTGGTCTTGATCAAACATTCTGTGGTCTTACCAAGCTTTCTAAATGTAGTATAAGGCATCAATTCACTGCAGCCCCTCCATCAACTAACATCTTAGACATCAGCTTCCCATTAAACAATCTCTTTACATATAATGGTCTTAAATGCCGATGTTCTATTCTTTAGGCTTCTCAAATACTGCTTGTTTAGGAGACAAAACCAACTATGCTGTCGATTCTTTACAAACTTCCTCATTAGATGTAGAAATCCTATATTCTGCAGCCAATATAAACACCATATTGATATACAATAGAGCTTCAACATTATCATCCCTAATAGTTTTTACTTTGACAGAGGTCAAGATCTTTTTTCTATCGGCTTCAACATCATTGATTTTTAACAATTTTTCTTTTTACTTGCCACTCCTTCCTTATATTCCTCAACCGATGATTGATCTCTTATCTCAACTTTTTCCATCTGTTCGTTATTTCTCAAACGTTGAACTCTTCTCTTCTGATTTTTAGTGAATACTCCAGTTGGACAACATTGGGGATTTTGAACTTGCCAACTTTGATTTTCTCCGTAATTTTCAAAATAATCTTCATGAATCTGCCCTAATCGTTGATGTGCTGGCAATTTCTTTTGTATTGCCGATATGAATCCCTTTGTCTTCGCCGATATGAATCCCTTTGTCTTGGCCGATATGACCCCTGTAATCATAAGCCAATTCAATATTACTGCATCCTAGGCAATCTTCGATTGAAGGCAATCTCATCCATTTATTCCAACAAAATCGAAAAAACTCGCAATCCCAGTGTGGATTGAAATAAGACATATCTTCATCATAATAATTATGTCTATCTCTATCAGCCCACTTTTGATATTTTTTAATCAAACTAGTTGAGCCAATTTTAGACTTATAATTTATTTCATCGGATTCATCTGTAGATCTCCTTGGATAAACCATATTTATTGGAAAAGTATGTCCGTCGATCTTCATTGGCTTTATATTATCATGAAACTTAATTCTTCCTTGTTCTACGGCCGATTGAATCTGTTGTCTGAACACCTTGCATTCATTAGTACTATGAGATCCTGTATTATGTCACTTACAATATTTACATTTCTTTAACTCCTCAGCCGATTAAATAACATGATTTTGGGGTAATACAATCTGCTTCCCTTGTAATAAAAGATCAAAAATCCTATCTGCTTTATTAATATCAAAATCAAACATTTATTCTTTCACAATCTTTAACCCATTGACAAACAACTATTTTCTTATTTCTTGCCTACTCTGCCAAGCCGATTTCTTGATCTTTATCTTGATTTGAGTCAAAAGCATAATTGTAAACATTATTAGCATTATTGGCCTTTTTGGTAAACCTTTCCCTTTTTGACTCCTGGAATCGTTGCTCATGAGCCGATATTTTCTGTACTAACTGAGATAAACTCTCAAAGTCTTGTGAAGAATGTTTTATCGACCCCAACGACTCCTGATGTGCCAAATCAGCCAATTGTGAATTGGTCAAGCTTAAACTATAACACCTGCTCCTTATATCTCCAAACCTTTGAATAAAATCTGGAACTGATTCATCAGCTCTTTGCCTGACTAATGTCATAACCGATAGATTCATCTCTTGAACTCCATCAAAGAAATATTTGTGAAATTGCTTCTCTAGATCGGTCCATCCTCTAATAGAATTAGGTGGTAGAGAAGAAAACCATGTGAATGTCGATCCAGATAATGACAAAGGGAAAAATCTCACCCTTAAAGCTTCTTCAGCCAACGCCTCCCCACACTGAGCTAAAAATCGGCTGATGTGTTCTATTGTAGAAACATCGTCCTGCCCTAAGAATTTTGAGAAATCCAAAATTCTATATTTTTAGGTAGTGGAACTCTATAAAAATGCTCTAGATTAGGATGTCAATACATAATCCCAGTGTCCTTTGGCTTTAATCCAAACTGTTCCCTCATGACTTCAGCAATCATATCGGCCCATTCTTGACTCTCATGATTTCCAAACTATTGAGATGGAACTCTTTGAGGAAACTAGTTCATTTGAGGTTGATATTGACTAGCTTCTCCTTGCCGATATCGATGAGGTGATGATGGCTTCCGTTGCTGAGAGTTAAAATATTGATGCACCTGTTGTTGATGTGGATTTGACTGACTTTGATATCCATGTATATATTGTTGTCCGATTGGTTGCCCTCTAGTAGATGATTGATTTCTTTTGCTCTGAATCCTCAGTCTTAATTGTCATGTATGCTGGGAATATATGATATGGAAGATAAACTAGTACCTTAGCTTGTTCTTCAGCAATAGTCCCATCCACTACCTTTTTTATCATAGATGTCAATGTGTTGACTAACATCCCAGATTGATTTATCAAAGCATGATGAACACAATCATATCTTGCAAAGTCAAGAGAGGAGGTTCTTCCTTAGATTCTATATTATTTGTATCTTCCGGTTTGCTACTTCCTTCATCTTTGAGCCTTGGCATAACAATTTTGGATTTTTGTATTGTTTTCTCTTGCCGAATAACACTAAAGGATTCCAAATACATCTTCTGAAATTCCTGAGTAAGTTGTTCCATCTATGCCTTTTGTTCATCAGTCAATTTGTCAATAGTGATCGAAATGATATTTTCTCCTTTAATTTCTGACATGATGAAGATCTTGATGTCCCACTGGGCGTGCCAAAAGAGTGTCGATGCGAAAAGATGGCGGCTTGAGAGTTCTGCTTAACTCTAGTGCAGGTCCAAAAAATGTTGGTGAAAAACGCGGGCGTGCCAGTTGGTTTGATCCTGCAACCAACAACACATGGTAAACATTAGAAGTTGATAGCCGATCGGATGATAGGCCGATGACGTATTGTGATGACCTAGCTGATGCGGTCGAGTCAAATCGGGTGTAAGGTAGAAGATACTGTTCATAAGTTAGATATAACCATAAACAACTTTTCCTTAACAAAATCAATCTTGTAGGTCGAACCCAATCGATGTAGCATAAAATTGAGATTATTAAGGTCAATTGTTATATGATTATATAATCTTATATAACTAGCCAATGGACATATATTGAATATTAAACCCAAAACAATCATGATCCGCTATAGATTAAAATGACATGTAATTACTAATTTAATATTTCTCTTAGCTACAAGTAATTATGACAAATCGGACCTAACCGAGACAATATTAATTGCTTATAACCAAGATTAAACAGATTAACAATTATATGGACTTAGATCATAGCCAATGAAAGAGCTTGGGAGATTAGATAACGTATCGGCTAAAACTTCGATATAGCCTTATATAAGATTATCGACCTTGATTAGATCTACTAAATGGATTATAACCTCAACAGATCAGACCTAACCAAAATAGTGCGAGGTTGATAACCAACCAAGTAGATTTAAAGGGTTGATAAACCTAAATAAGATGATAGATATAACCGGTTAAGCAAAATGAATCATATGACTTAAAGCAAAATAGTTATACCAAGTAAGATCGGTTGAAACCCCGATACTACCCTTATTGGCAATCCAAGGCAGATTAGCTTTTGTGATTCTAAGCACGACTTAGTAGGTCAAAATTAATTGATGCATCACTAAGTATAAAAAGAAATCATAAAATCTAAACAATCAAGTCTTTGACTGATTTTCAGGGTGGTGGATACCTTGGTTAATCTAGATCGACAAAAATGGTTTAATTGATATCAGTAAAACCTTAAAGAAGGTTTAGTCGATACAAGTAAATAGAAATATCAGTTTATATTAATTAGAATATATGATAAATAGTCAGTTGCATAAGTTAGATTAGAGTGTCGAAACAATGTAAGCACTAATCCCGCCAATACAAACCGCTATGACAAGCCTTATCCCTTGTCGGAGATTGAGGTTGATGCAGCCCAACTAGAAACAAGAACTCATCGAGATGAAAACCTAGAAAACTAGGGTGGCGATGCGCTGAAAGTGTGTATTGAATTGTTGTTGTTTACAACCCTGGGTATACATGTTTATACAGATATACAAACTTATCCATCCATGCTACACACTACTCAATCTCCTAGATTACAAAAACACACGAATAAGTTCCTTAGTCGGACTCTTATTAAAATATCCCTAATGAATTCGAATCATTAATATTCCTAATTAACAGATGCAATTGTCTGTAATAGACTCTATCCCTGTCTGGCAATAACTTCAAATCCTTAATCCAAGCCCAACTTGAACCCAAAACTAGTTGTATCGGCTACCTTGTCCATATCGGCTGGCCGAGTCCGATTCTGTATCGGCCGATACAACCCTTTAGCCGATGCAGCCTTCAGCCGATGCACAGTCAAATTTGGCAACAACCCTTTCTCCCGTCAAATCCGCTTTGATCTGGTCTTCGACTCCGAATACCTTGCCAATTTTTTCTATTAATAGCTACATCCATGTGTTGGGCATGCTAATTAAGAATGAACTCTTCCTAATATCAAAGAAGTTTATTCCTCTACTTGATGTACTATTAACCTAAGGATGTGATCGTCAGAATGCTAGTAGATCCTGCGTGCTCACTGCTCACCGAGAAAGGGGGGAGGGAGATGGGGAAAGTGTTGCTTTTTTATTAAAACACACACGACCACTTGATTGAGTGGTTTGATCTCACCGTAAGGATGTTTAGCATGAAGATGACGCAGGAGCCAACATCAACTTTTAAAATAAACTAGAAAGGAAGGCCGCACAGATGTGCGGGCAAATTTTTTATTGTTTATGGAAAGAATACTAAAAGAAGTCATATCTCACTATATTCACTATAAGAATATATCCTAGATTAACTTATAATTGTAAAAGAAAGAAATATTTATACTATTAAATAAACCATAGACTTTGATATACTAAATGATAATGTCTATCATATACAAACAAAAATCACTTTGTATCGGTTATATGTAAACTCGTGTATCACTATCCTTCGAAAACATAATATGGGTTCTGATTTTTTTTAATTATACATCTAATTCACTTATGCATGTTCATTGGTAATATATGAAGGAATAATTTATATTATCAAAATTATTTGTGCTAACCGTTAACACTATTTACTTGAGAATGATATATTTAAAAAGGATATAATGTGGTTCCATATGACATTTTTCATTGTACATATGTATGTATTTTTTTCTAACGAATAGTAATATCTTGTATGTACATACTTTTTCCGTTTTTGTGGGGACAAATATTTTTCTATCAGGGGGGTAGGTTGTGCATATATGTATTCATAGACTGGGTGTGCACACGTTTATATGAGAACCTATGATTGCCTTTTACATTATTAGTAAAAAATACTTTCAAGAAAATTAGTGGGATGGCTTGAAGCGGCGTCACGGCGGCATGGCTTCTTTGACAACATCGCCAGAAGTGGTCACTACATATATGCACAATTTGAGGAAAACCTTAGGGCTGCAAAGAAAGAAATGGAAAACTACCAAACGGACGGATCATATGAAGTCTTCTTTTTTTTCTTCTTTTTATATCTCTTGGGTACGTATGTACGTAGAGTTGGATTAGATGTTTTTTAGGAGCAAGGGATTAGAATTGATCTAATCTAATAGTTGACAAATAATGGATGCATCGGTTTAAATGTAAATTAATGGCTAAATATTTTGCTTTTTCTTATAATTTTTTAAGATTTTCTCCTATTTATTAGAGCGTCATGTAGCATCTTAGGAGGGTTTGTAGGAGTGTAGGAATACTATTACTCATACTCACAATCTACTTGTAGTCAGCTATTATTTGATGTGGCTTGGTGTTACCTATCGTTTGTTGATAGTTGCCCACTTATTATCATCCTTTATCTTCGGTGCTTAACGACACGTGCTCATTGGATGTCAGATAATTATTAGACGCATTGTGCATGGATATCATGTAAGCAGCATGATTTGGCGATTGATGGATAGTGGTTTCTATATATAACTTATATACATAGGGATTAATTAGTGGGGACATTCGATTGATATATTAGGCCATTCTTGATTGACAAAGTATATTGTATACTTCATATTAAGCGTTCTAGTACATGAGTAATAAATTTAAGGTTAAGTTCTAACGTCCTTATCCGATTGGCTACTCCCTTATTTATTGTGACTATGTTTACCAAATTGCTAAATGGTGTGTATTTGTAATATTTTCTATATAAAGTTTTTTAAATCAAATAAATCCATTTTTGAGTTTTTAATATTTAATTAATTAATCTTGCGCTAATGACCTTTGCTTTTTCACGTGCCCTAGAGAAGCTCAGCCATGAAATAAAACCTAAGTAGGAGACAAAGGACATCGACATGGTGTCAAAAGAATATATTTGATATTTAATTTTCTAATAATATATGAATAGAGGAAACACATAATGCATGAAAATACATTTATGATAAATTTAGTAGTGTCATTATGATATATGAGTATTTTTTAAGTTGGAGTTGTTTTTATTTTTCGAAATATAAGTCTAATTTAACTGTTATATAATCTACATTTTTAATTCATTTATATTTTTCATGGGTTTTTCGATGACATACGTCTAATTAGAATACAACTCAAATAACTCAAAATAGCGTACTCCCTCCATTCCAAAATGTAAGGATAGCGATGGATCTAGACTATAGCTTGTTCAAATTCGTACCTAAAAGTTACTATATATTTTGAGACAAAGGTAATGAAGCTAGTATATTTTTATAAATTAAAGCATATTTAAGATGGGTTGAATTATTAGTTTGATTTTCATCTAATCTAAATGAGAAAGAAAAAAAGAAAACTAAGGACGTGGGACGAGTACATGCGTACGTATGTACATACTCTTTTTGGGAGGAATGCTACCTACTTACGTGGTTATACATGGCATTATAATGTGAGGATCTTTTAAAGATAAATTTAATTGGTATTTTTAAGATAGATCTAATGGTGAAAATTGTAGGATCGAACAAGACCAAACAAACCTACCAGAGGGGGGTGAATAGTAGGGAAACCAAAAAAAACCAAATCTTTTGCGGAATTAAAAGATTTACCTCTTACCGATGAAACCAATCTAAAAAGCGACAATGAACAGGAACTGTTGAAGCCGCCGCCGGTCACACCGTCTTATCTGCCCCGGTCAGACCGCCCCTCCTGGCCGGTCAGACCGCCGCCTAGCCTCTGGTTGGACCGTCGTCGCAACCCGTCGGTCAGACCGCGCGCACACCTGCGGTCAGACCGCGAGATCCAGAAAACACCGAAAGATGAACTCTCGAAGAAGTAGATCAAACTATTTCAACTTTATTGCATCTAAAAGTGTTTACAAAGTGCAACAACAACACTCCTCACCAAAATCTCAACCTAATTCAAAACCCTAGATATTCTCTCAAGTTTCGCTCTTGAAAATCGATGTCTAGGAGGCACACCCTCCCTCTCTATTTATACATGCAAAATCCTCCTACTCAAAGTAGGAGTAGAACTCCTATTCACAATAGGACTCAACCTCTCACTCATAATAGAAGTAGAACTCCTATTCCTAATAGGACTCAACCTCCCACTCATAGCAGAAATAAAACTCCTATTCCTAATAGGACTCCTATTCCCAATAGGACTCATTCAACCTAACTTTCCGAATTTAGACTCCCTTCCAAATTCGACTCCGCATACGATCCCTCTCGTATGCCATATAACTTCTTCATCTTCCATGTGCATTATCCTCTAGCCTTTTAGTATCCCGCGTGCTGGACGTCTACTTCTCCCAAGTCGACTCCGATCCGGCACCGGCAATACTATCCGAGGCCTCAAGCAATACCTGCACATATACGACAAAGAAACAATATACCGAGCACAAGTTTGTCCAAACTTGACTCACATTAGCTTGTCAACAGTAACAACATGCACAGAAATCATCTAGAAATTAAATCCACAAAGAAACAATTCAAAACCGAGAAAACAAACCGAAATCAGAGACGGTCGGTCGACCATGCCGCCAATCACAAATCCAATGTTTCATCACATAAACTATAAATCAAACTCACTTGATTCAACAATCTCCCCCTTGATGAAACCATTGGCAAACCCAACAAAACAATTAGTTTGTGATGTTTTGTAAAGCAACCCAAAAAGCATTTTTGAATGCAAGAAAATTCATTGAAAATTCATCTTTGAAAAATGAATGCACAATTGCATAAATTTTGATGCACAATTTTGTTTCTTTGTTCTCCCCTTTTGACAATGAGTTCATCAATTATCGAAAGCATGGAAGAGCTTTGCATTATATCAAAAGTAACTCAAGTACATGTTTTGCGGTAACAAGGTAGAAAAAGTGACTAGCTAATTAACAAGCATGCACTAGAGTAAAGACATAAACCTAAAACATTACAATTAAGATCAAGTCAACATTAATGATTCATGATTTCAACGATTTAACATGCAACATATTCACAAGTGCAAAGACTGAAAGAAAAACTTAAGTATATATACTTATGACATTGATACTCTTTCTCAAATTAATGCCTTCTCCAAAAATAACCGAGAGAACTTTTAACTCATTCTTTTGAACCTCTTTTTTACTTTTCTCTCAATTATTGCGGGTACGTCCTTGTCGTCAAGACTGTTTCCAAGGATTCGGTACCTTTTTTTTATCTCACCGTGAATACGTCCTTGTCGTCAAGACTGTTTCCAAGGATTCGGTATTCATTTTTTTCTCTCATATAAATAAGCATTCATGTACTCTTGCGGTGATTGGAACAAAAGGATTAATATGAGGAATAACAACTCATAAAGCATATACAAAAGCATTAATCATTCAACCTAAGCACTTGCTTCAACATTGCATATTTCATTAATTCAAGTAAAAGAATTATGTGTCTTGTATCATATCTCTTAAAAGCAATATCAAAAGTTCAAGTAATTACTAAAATGCACACAAGCTAATATAGTAATCAATTTATCTAACAAGCATTGCTAGCAAGTACTAGAATATACTAAAGATATAAGACATAGCTCATCCACCTTTTATTTTCTTTTCCTTTTTCTCCCTTTTTTTATCACACCATACATGAATTAAAACATGAATGCAAAAGAAGAAGGAAAATATGCATATAACAAAGAGTCAATAACTCTCCCCGAATTGATGCCAAAAGGATGAATAACACATAATTCTCCCTAAGAAAAGCAAAGCGAGAAGAATCCAAAGGTTTGGTGAAAATATTCGCAAGTTGCAACTTTGTATCCACAAATTTCAATTCAATGTCTCCCTTTTCAACATGAACCCTCGAGAAAAACATAAACTCCCCTCAAATTAACCTCCAATTTTCTAAAAAAATCAAGAAGAAATCAAGGATTTTTGAAGAAACCATCCAATTGCCAAAGATATCACCAAGATTCTCATAAATTGACATATATCCACTTGTACTAACAAAAACTACTACCTCTAACACTAGCATATGAAAAGCTAATAATCAAGAGAGTAGAACAAAATTATGTCAATCCAAATTTACCTTGATGTTACCTTGAAAAGCAATCGTTGTCTCTACATTGCACACACATGGGAAGTATGCCATCAAAATACCTACAAACAAGAAGATGTCGAGGCCTCCGTGTTGGGGTTATAAATAAGAAATTTTGGAATCCAACACCGAGTCACATGACCAGTAGAACCAGTAGGTACATATGCACATACAAAATCAAAAACAGACTTACCTGAAATCTTACCTTGTCGTTTCACAAAAGTCTGATTTGAATTATGCACAAAACTACCCTGGCCGGTCGACCGCCGTTGTATCTGCGGTCTAACCGAGCCCGGCGCGGTCGGACTGGTTTACCGTGGTCGACCGCGGCCGGCCCGACTCGACCGGTCGTGTCCTGCGACCGAGCTCCTTGAACCAAGACCCGATTTTGCCATCGTCGTTTCGCAAAAGCAATTTCACTTTCCTTTTCTGTTTACGGGCAAGTCTAAAACAAAATCCAACCAAATGTCCATCTTTTCCACAAAACGAACAAGTGTATTTCTCACGATGATTAGAAGCACAAGTAGAAACAGATGGTTTAGCAAATGTAGTAGCAACAAGAGGTTTTGCAATCACAGGATTGGTTTTAGAAGATGAAGCATTCAAAGAAGTCATGATACCAGCAGATTTAAACACAAGTATTTTTAGATTCAGGTTTAATTAAAATTTCTCCACTTCTAGCACCAACACCTAGAACAACGGGAGGATGTCTAGTATGATGAGCATAAGGATCAAAACCTAAACCATGATTATCTCGTGTTAATTCTTGATTTGTCTAAGATCATGTTGAGGTTCTTTTTACCATCGAAAAACGTTGCAAAGAACTTTTTAAGTAAGAAACCTCTTGAGTCAAAACAGCACAATTTTTGCAATTATCCAAAAGACCTTTCTGTTTTCTACAAGTTTGACAAGAAAGCACTTCATCTTGCTTAACAGTTTCTTCCATATGCCTAACATGACCTAAGGCATCCTTTAATTTCAATTCATTAGCAAGACATGATAAGCAAGGTTTTGCACTAGATTGTTTTAACCTTTTAGCGCTAATTGCATTAAATATAGAGCTAGCAAACAAGGCAACTTGACATTTCTTTAAAGCTCCTTTTGTTAAAAATAATTCATCACCAATTTAGTGTTCATGGAAAAGCTAAGAGCAAGACAAGATTCAAATTTTCGAGTTTTCTTAGATTCAATATCAAGCTTCTTGGCGTAAACATCTCTAATTGACTTAATTTCAGCAAATAAAACCTCACAAGATTTACAGTCATCATCATCGAAGCAAGAGATCTTAATCTATTATTTTCAGCTTTAAGGGAATCAATAACTACTTCATGTTGATTAATCTTCTTTTCAAATTTAGAAATCTTGTAACCAAGTCTAGCAATAACATCTTGAAGATATTCAACACTAGGAGCAGGAGTTACCTCATTATCATCTTCAGAATCTTCATCAATGCTGCTGGCCATGAAACAAACCCCAGCAATGTTCTTCTCCTTGTCATCATCTTCATCACTTTCAAAATCAACATCACTTGATTCTCGAATCGCATCATATGCTGCATCAATTGCCTTTTGGTAGAACTTCTTCATCTTCATATTTTTCGTCCGCTTCTTGCTCGCTTAGCGTCTTTGGTGCCATCTTGAGCTTTTACCTCCTCCCGTGTCCCTTTTCCACCTTGGGACATTGAGAGCGGATATGTCCTGGTTGTCCACATCCAAAGCACCGGATTGGTCCTCCTCTTCTCCTGGTCCTGACATTACTCACAGCTCTAGAAATTCTATTAGCAAGAGATACCAAGTCCTCCTCACTGATTTCCTCCAGTTGATCATCGGACATGGCATAAAAAGAAGCAAAAATCGACTGTGAGGAAGAATCAGAAGAGGCAGAAGAAGACACCAAAGCAGTAGATTTTGAATCAGCTCTTTTAGAAAGAATGTTCATCTCATAGGTTTTTAATTTAGTGTAAAGAACATCCAAAGTCAAGGTATTCATATCGACCGATTCTTGAATTGAGGTAACCTTAACTTCCCAAACTTTCATATCAAGACCATTCAAAAATGACGAGCAACCTCGATTGAGAATAATTAGCATTGTAAGAAGAATCAACAGATCTAAGATTGCTCAAAATTTTGTTAAAACGGCCCAAATAGTCATCCAAAGACTCCCCATGTGTCATCTCAAATTTTATGTACTCCTTTTTGAAAACATCTTTTCGCAATTCTTTAATGTTTGAAGATCCAAGATGAAAATCATTCAAAGCTTTCCAAATTTCATTAGCGGTTGAAAGATGCGAAACACGATCAAAATCGGAGCGAGAAATTGCATTAAGAATGATGTTCCTAGCTTTGCAATTATTTTCATAATCTAATTTGAGAGTAGGAGTATCAATGCGTTCAGAATCTCATAAGATTGAGAAACTTTTAGCCAAATATCATAACCTTGAGATGTGATATAAGATTCCATTTTTTTCTTCCAATAGTCAAAGTCGGTTCCATTGAAAACATGAGGTTTATTTGAAAACTTTTCAGCCATGGCAAAAGATCGAAAAGCAAATAAAGAACGAGGCTCGATACCACTTGTAGGATCGAACAAGACCAAACAAACCTACCGAGGGGGTGAATGGTAGGGAAACCAAAAAAACCAAATCTTTTGCGGAATTAAAAGATTTACCTCTTACCGATGAAACCAATTTAAAAACGACAATGAACAGAACTGTTGAAGCCGCCGCGTCACACCGTCTTATCGCCCGGCCGACCGCCCTCCCGCCGGCCGACCGCCGCCTAGCCTCGGTTGGACCGTCGCCGCAACCCGTCGGTCGGACCACGCGCACACTGCGGTCGACCGCGAGATCCGAAAACACCGAAAGATGAACTCTCGAAGAAGTAGATCAAACTATTTCAACTTTATTGCATCTAAAAGTGTTTACAAAGTGCAACAACAACACTCCTCACCAAAATCTCAACCTAATTCAAAACCCTAGATATTCTCTCAAGTTTCGCTCTTGAAAATCGATGTCTAGGAGGCACACCCTCCCTCTCTATTTATACATGCAAAATCCTCCTACTCAAAGTAGGAGTAGAACTCCTATTCACAATAGGACTCAACCTCTCACTCATAATAGAAGTAGAACTCCTATTCCTAATAGGACTCAACCTCCCACTCATAGTAGAAATAAAACTCCTATTCCTAATAGGACTCCTATTCCCAATAGGACTCATTCAACCTAACTTTCCGAATTTAGACTCCCTTCCAAATTCGACTCCGCATACGATCCCTCTCGTATGCCATATAACTTCTTCATCTTCCATGTGCATTATCCTCTAGCCTTTTAGTATCCCGCGTGCTAGACGTCTACTTCTCCCAAGTCGACTCCGATCCGGCACCGGCAATACTATCCGAGGCCTCAAGCAATACCTGCACATATACGACAAAGAAACAATATACCGAGCACAAGTTTGTCCAAACTTGACTCACATTAGCTTGTCAACAGTAACAACATGCACAGAAATCATCTAGAAATTAAATCCACAAAGAAACAATTCAAAACCGAGAAAACAAACCGAAATCAGAGATGGTCGGTCAGACCATGCCGGCCAATCACAAATCCAATGTTTCATCACATAAACTATAAATCAAACTCACTTGATTCAACAAAAATAATATGTTCATCAGTTTAAATGAAAACCGATGATTAGATGTTTTTTAAATTTCTACGAAATATTAAAGCGCCACGTGAGGGTGCAAGATCTTTGGGAGGAATACCTGTGTACCTACTTATGTGTGGTTGTATACGTCATTATAATATAGGAGCATTTTAGAGATAAATTTAATTCGTAGTTTTTAAGATAGATCTAATGGTTGAAAATAATGGGTCGAGTAGATTAAATGAAAATCGATTGTAAGATGTTTTGCTTTTTTTCTTAGAATTTATTATTAGAGCGTTACATGGTGGTAAAAAAACATTTGTAGGGGTGCTATGTATGGTTTAGGATTATTTGTAGAAAGTCTAATGGATTTTTAAGTATATAATAGATTTAAATTATGGCCTTGCTTGGTTGTACTTGCTGCAGCTACAGCCCATTCCGCTGCAAGCGGTAATCGTTGGTCCTGTTACTTGTGTAATTGTGTATTTGGCAGCCAATGCAACCAAGCTGGTCCTTTAAAACTTTCCTCCTAAAAATAGATTTATGAATCTTCAGTTCAAATTTAGCATACTATGGCTGGTTATTCCGGCCGGTGCTGTCATTGGCTTCGAACTGATTACTAATATTTTGAACAAATAACGCCACCTTACAGAGAAAACTGTTCTCGAGAGGGCATCCTCTCTTATTTGTATATTATCCAAATAATTATAAAAATTTTAAAAATCAATAAAATAAATTCATATGTGATAAATCACTCTACAAACATATAACTTTTATAACTCTACAAACCTACTTTTATAAGTTGCAACATAACTTTTATAACTCTACAAACCTATAACTTTTATAAGTTACAACGAAAAAACAAATTTGACTGTGAATATATACTAACTAACCATAGATTAATTTACCATAGATTAATTTATTTTTTTATAATTTGTATAAGTTAAATTTTAACATGTATATTTGTGAAGTGATCTACTATATATTAATATATCTTTATTGATTTTTTTAAATTTTTTAATTATTTAGATGACACATAAACAACAAAGGAAATGTTTCATCGAAAGTTCAAAATCCATCCTTCCCATATGCATGGCCTAGAAGGTATTTAGGCAAGGTTTTCTCAACTGAGCTGCATCTATTCATGTTGTACGGCACAGCCGTGACTAAGTTTGCGATCTTATGGAAAAGCTATTTGACGTAGAGGCGCCTTACAGACTTTTAGGCCCAACATATATGGAACTTTTTAAAGTTCTTTTCCTTATTACGTGTTTATAACAGATTGTAAGTTATCCAAAATTTGTTTTGTAAAGTTCTTTTTATAAATTTTATTTGTTTTATACAAGTTGTTTCTATTTTTTTGTCGGTTTTTCGCGGTAACGTGAATTTTAGTGTAGGTTAGTGTTTTATGCACGATGTTTTTTTATACGGATACGGGGCAGTGCGATGGTTGGAGAGGATGATGACTCTGTTTTTAAAATAGTAGAGATATAACATATAGAACATATGTGTCGATGGATTATGTTCGTCTACGATATTTATAGGGTATATGTATGGTTGGTATCAGGATATACGTGAGATTGAGTTAAAAGAGACAGAAGACAACGATTTTTATACAGGTTCAGGTCTCTTAACTGACAAGTAATAGTCTTACTCCTATTGGCCGAAGGCCGTGTTGTATTTATACCAATATCTTACGAATATAATATTGGAGATGACCTAATCTAACCTATGTCAGCCTAACAGCGTAAAGATCTCACATATGTCGATGGCTAATGTAGTTTGTCTTCTCAAATATAAACTTGGCAAGATTGGAGTTGTCTTGTATGGACATGTCTAGATCTGTCTTGGTCTGTATTAGCTTTTATTCGCTTTCTGTGTCCTCTCTCCTCCTGGGGTTCTTGTATTTGTACCATCGGGTGTCCTCTTGTCCAAGTAGAACTAAAAAACCAAGTATGGATATGATTCGAGTGGTCCTTGTCGTGCATAAGTAGGACTCTATTTTTCTTTACTTATCCGAAACACATTTCATATACGAGACATGATTCTATATAGTACTTGGTATATGGTAGGTCTCATCAACTCTAACACAAAACTATTATGTATATCTTATCTATAACACTAATAGTAGCCCCCAACCTCAATGCAAATGACCGGACTAACATTCTCGACTATGTAGCCCAAAGACCTGACCTTGTTGGAAGTACCTAGCCGTTATCAGATGACCGAGTAGGCATATAATTATCTATAAGTCCTCTTTTTGGCCATGACAAAGAACATGACCATAATTTGAATTTGGATTGAGATATAAAAATATCATCTTGGTGGGTAAACCTTCGCTTTGTCCAATCTTTATTTCTCCATATGTAGGTTCTTAGATCCATACAAGATATGTGATCATGCTATAGCGTTGTTGTTATGAGTTTCTTATAGTCGGCAAAAAGTGCGACCACCAGATAACTCTTCGACTCTGCTCTGTCATAGGACTTCTTCTTATATATACTGAAACTTGAAGTCACTAATCCGGCTTCTGTGTGCTTTGGGACCAATATATGTCTTTGGTCTGTTATCTAATTTTCCTGAAAACAATTACTCAAAACAAATTATTAAATAAAAATCCCACAATCAAATGCTCAAGAGTAGCATGATATGAACTGAAAATATTGAAAACAAATTATATCTATGTCTAACAATAAACGAGTACTACCGCCAGAGCTACCCTCAGCTAAATGGAGTTATGTACTCTTCCTAGCCCCCAGTTGGATTTTAGGAGGTTTCCCTCAAAAGCAGTTTGAATCTCATAACAAACTGTCGACAGGCTATACCCGCCAACGGTATTTGTAGAGTATAGAGATCATTGGTGCCAGGGTATACGCCAGATTGAGATAAAAGAGATGGGATACAGAAATTTTTAGACAAGTTCAGGCCCCTTAACTGACAGGTAATAGCCCTACTCACGTTGGCCGATGCTAGTATTGCCTTTATATATCAGTATCTCACGAACATAATATTTGGGATGACCTAATCTAGTCTCTATCAGCTTGGCGGCATGGAGATCTCACACGTAGTCGACTGTTAGTGTAGTCTTCTTGCTTGAACATGATCCCGATGAGATTGGAGGTAGCTCTAGATTTCTCATGGCGGCCTTTGTGGCTCCATATTAGGTTTGTTTAGGCTTGCCTCGGTATATATTGGCTTGTCTTGGATTGTCTAGATCTATATTGTTCTCTTTCCTCTCCTCCTGGATCTTGTATTTATACCCTCGGGTATTTTCTTGTTCAAGTAGAACTAGGGAACCAAGTATAATATGATCCGAGTAGTCCTTCTAATGTCCGAATAGGACTCTGCTTCTCTTTCCTTATTCGGAACACCTTCTGTGCATGAGTCTTGATTCCATATAAGTCTTGATATATGGTGGGCCCATCGAATCTAACACAAAAGTATTAGATATGCATTATCTATAACACTGACACAAACTATGCTGAAGTAGCGAATTCCTAGCCCCTAGCTACGAAGTTGGAAAAACCAATTCCTGATTACACGGTTAGTTAATACGTTACATTGGTACTCTGACTTGACTAATTCTGACATGTTCGTTCGACCCTCAGCACCTGACTAATACAATAGTACCAGGCATCCCCGATCAAGGTTTTGAGACCTGGTGATTAGTTAGGCTTAACGTAATAGGATGATAAGAAACGACTTCAACTAGTAGCAATATGAGAACAAGGATCAACGAACAAATATTGCACACTTGATATGTATAAAAACTTACATAGATTAATGCATGGAGATGGTAGGATCGCTAACCGCTGGCCTAGGACTAGGGTAGTCATAAGTCGACCACTCGTAGAGGTGGTGGATGGATCGCTACCACGCTGATCGAAGACCAGGCATAGTCATACCTTGACCACTCATAGATGTGGTGGGAGGATCGCTATCATGTTGGTCGAGGACCAAGCGTATTTATACCTCGACCACTCATAGAGGTGACGGGAGGATCGCTACCACGCTGGTCAAGGACCACGCGTAGTAATACCTCGACCACTCGTAGAAGCGCCTGAGTCGATTATTAGATGTATATCTTATGTGACCAGCATGACTTCACTTACATTTTTTTAACCAACTTACAAGTATATTGGACATCCACTTGCAATCATGTCGGGTGATCAAGCTGACATCATTCGCAAGAAGACTGTTCGTAGCAACCTCTTCATAAATATACTGAGTGTGACCGGTACTAGATGTGAGGTAGGTTGTCGGTCTTTGTTGGTAGGTTTGGTCTGATGTTACTATTTGATGCAATCACAAATAAACCAACAGTGCATGAATACCACTGTAGCAATTCACCTCAGAGTATTCCAAGGGTGTTGAATCACAGTGAACGTGTGTTTATAATCTAGGAACAGAATTCAACCCAGGACAACAATGAATGGTAGGCTAGGCTAGAGAAAATTCCTATGAGTTAATTAACTAGACGTAAGTTAAAGTAAAACTCTATCCATTGCTTTGGGCACCAGCTCTCCCCTGCTCTGCCAAGCTGAGTTCGACTTATGGCTCTATGATGTACCCTAACGTGGAGAAATACGAAGGACGGACAGGGCTGTCACCACCAGGGTTTGCAATACCACAAAGACCGCCACGGTTTTCGTAGTTTTTGCGCGTATCGCGGGGGTTTGTTTTTATAATTTTGTGCGAATTCAAAAATTTAAAAAAATTCATTTTATCATAAAAATATATTTATTAGTAATCCACAAAAATAAATTTCTCTCTGTCCACCGCAAAAACCGTGGTATGTGGTGCGGTTTGAGCAAAAACCGCGGGATGAATTTGGTTCAAATTTAAATTCTGTCACTGTGCACTTCGTCATGGTTTTCGCGCTACCGCAGGGGAGCAGCACGGCATAGCTACATGAAAAGGGAAACCCTAGTCACCACCTATCGCCTACCTCATTTTCCCTGAGGCACATAACAAATGAAGGTAACCAAAACCTAGAGACCACGCCTAAGTTATTGATTACTACTCTAGCCTCGTGCAGGAACTTCCTTTTTTATGCAGAGTCCTAGTACTATAGCACATAACATAAATACTAAGCAATGGACCCGTAACAATGAGAATCTGTCTTACTTAAATAAGAAAATATATATCAAAAGAAATCACGAATTCTTACTTATACAAAAGAAGCATTCGTCGAGGTACAATATCAGAGAGAGGGCCAACAACTTCCGTGGTCCTCCAGGAGTCCTCCGGAGATAGGCCAACATCCCCGAAGAGAAAGCTGACATTTGGGGCACTTCTTCCGGAGCTTCCCCTCACACTCTTCCCATATTCTGACTCTACTAGAGAGTGGCCTAAATATGTAACTGAGTTATACTCCACTTGTCGATTCTAGGGATCAGCAATAAAACTTCTGGGGTTTACAAAATTAAGGAGAGATGGTGACATAGGGATAGTACTGGTTCAGGCACTCAGTGAGAGGTAATACCCTAGTCCACTAGAGTAGATTGGATCTGTGTAGAGAATTTTGCAATACGGCGTTATGGGAGCACGTAGCGATCACCCGGATCAGTGTATGGTGTGCATGCCACTGTTGTGGTGTGCTATGTCGTGTTGTGAGAAGTTGTGTGGAGTTCTCTGGCGGTGTCTAGTCATCTCCTGATCTCAAGATCCCTACCCCCTCTTGTATAGGTTAAGGGAGGGGGTTACAAGGAAAGTATATAGTCGATTATAACTAAATCTTCGTATTCTATCTATAAAATATATGCATGATCCTCAGAATTTATATCTTATCCCAAAAATCTCTCTTGTATTACAAGTGAGTCGCATGGGCTTAGGGTACTTGGCCCACCCCATGTTATTTGGCACAAAGGCCCAACATGAGGTACCCGAGTACCGTGTACCCCACATTTGTTATGCAATTTGAGAGTGAAGTGAGCTCCTCTTTTTATAATATGCAATGACGGTTGGAAATGGTTATTTCCAAAGATGGTTCACCTATAACCGTCGTTGGGAGTCTATTGGGAGCCACCACGTGGAAGCTGCTGGCTAGGGGCCACTTGGGTGGTTCGGCCGAACCAGCCCACCACCTCTAGCCACCGACCTTCTTCTGTGAGGATGATAGGTGGGCCCCTATAACGGTGCATCATGGATTGGATCAATTTTAGTTGGTTTTGACTTTCATGTAGGCCCTCCGATTCTTTTGATCTCTTCTAATTGGTCGGAGGTACATTTTGTTGTATGCTGGGTGATTTTTGTCCATAATTCACCTGCATACAAATATTCACCAATACATGTGAAAATGATTAGCAATAAACCCGATCACTAGGTTTGATGATTTATTTCAATTGGTTTTATGTAGGAATTGATGCTCGGATTGGTATTTAAGGACGATCAACATCTGACAACTCTGCGTTTATTAGAGAATGTTCTTGATAATGTGGTGTCTTGACCTCTATCTACTAGAGTATTCGATTATTTTTGAAAAACTATTTTCTAGAAAACAAAATATATAATAGAGAATATTGAGTGTGTACTGAAAGCTATAAAAATCTTCTAAGTAGAATTAGATAAAATATAAGGGATTATTTTACCATAGACAAGCATGATTTATACCGAGGACCTAGGATTTTAGATTTGGGTGGGCCGAGGACGACGATGGCGAGGTGAGGGTCAAGGGGGTGGTTCGAGTCGGAAAAATTAACATGTCACATATATAATGGCCAATATATATGTATAGAATTTACTAAAAGGCACCAAACAGAGTATTTAAAACTAAATTTGATACAAAGAAACTAACCTGATCTTGGTTGCAGACTATGGCTTCTTGTTAGTTCTGTGCTTTCTCATGGCCATAAAAGTATCTATTATATCCTCTTCATCCACTTTGAAAAAATATCACGCTCGATAAATGTGACTAGACAATCATCCAAAACGCTATCTCCCATTTTGTTTCTCAGCTTATTCTTGATGAAATTCATAGCAGAAAATGCTCTCCCAACACTTGTTGTTGCCACCGGTAGAATCAATACCAATTTGAGAAGTAGATACATCAAATCATAAACTTTATCCCTCTTGGTTTCAGCAAGCTTAACTGAAAGCTCAACAAGACTGTTTAGACCTTTGAAGATATCTTCTCTTCTCATGTCATCAATATAATTATCGAGTTGCATTTCAAGTCTTGATAATTCAGAACCTTTGATATCATTTGGATAGAAATCAGCAAGTCGGCGTACCTAATGTGTAACAAAAGAAATAGTTGAGTCAAAGAAAAGAAATTAAGGCTACCATATAATAAATCAGGAAGTACACATACCTTAGATGCATCAAAAGATGCATATGAGTTAGCAGGACTCAAAGCTGCCATAGAGGAAAGCAACTTCATATTAACCTCATCAAAGCGATTATCAAGCTATTGACTAATTTGATCAATGATCCCAATATATACTTCTCTTCTGAAGTGGTCATCATTTGTTTGGCTTGGTGCAAACCTTCTTTATCTACCATATGGCACATAATTGCTTTCCATTGCAGGAACTTCAATATTATGTTTACTACAAAATGTGGTGACCTTTCAAGGAATGCAGCCCACCATCAGATCTTAATTGTTCCATTCTACTCTTTGACACCCTAACAAGTGATATAGCATTTAGAATATCTTGGTCTCTTCTTTGAAAACACTCAAGTGATATAGCATTTAGAATATCTTGGTATCCAAGAATGACATGCATCAAGTGTGCACTGAAAATAAAATCAAATGACTCAAACACTCCAACCATAGTATATACCTTTGGCCAATCAAACTTTTGTGAAAAATCTTTTCCAAGACTTATGAGTACATCATGAATTGTTGGGTACATACAAATCATGTTCAGAATATTTTTGTAATGAGAGCCCCATCGAGTGTCACCGGGTCTTGGTAACCCCATCTCTTGATTTAATCCACTTCCGGTTTCTAGGTCACCACATTCAATTGCTTTCATGACATTTTGAAGTCTTGTATTTTGAAGCATGTCATGTCGCTTTGAAGAAACCCCAACAATATTCAACAAGAGAGACACTTGATCAAAAAACCACACACAATCATTATTTCCCTTGGCAACAGCAACCAATACTAATTAGAGTTGATGTGCAAAACAATGGACATAATAAGCTAAAGGAGACTCTTTCATTATCAATGTTTTCAACCCTTCGATTTGTCCTTTCATATTGCTACCTCCATCATAACCTTGACCACGAATTTGAGTTATAGTGAGATGATGACTAACAAGTAAAGCTTCAATGGCTTCCTTAAGTGCTAATGAAGTGGTACTATCAACATGCACGACTCCAAGAAACCGCTCACATGGCCTTCCCAATTTGTCAATATAACGCAAACAAAGAGCTAGTTGTTCTTTATGAGATATATCACTAGACTCATCACTAGAATTGCATAATGCTCATCACCAAGTTCATCAATAATTGTTTCCTAGTTTCCATAGCACAACATTGAATAATTTGCTTTTGTATCATTGGGCAAGTCAAGGTACAATTACCTCGAGCATTCTTCAAAACAAATTTATCCAGTTCTTTACTACTTGATGCCAACCATTTCAAAACTTCAATGAAGTTTCCTCTATTGCTAGATTCTTCACTTTCATCATGTCCACGGAATGCCAACCCTTGATGCAGAATAAATTTCAAACATCTAAATGAATATCTCAATCTGATTTTATAAAGGTGTAACTCCTCACTGCTGACCTTTTCAAGTTGTTCATCAATGGCTGCAGTAGGATTTAAATATAAACTATATTTCTCTTGAGCTGCATTATGCACACTTCCCACACCTCCCACATGTTTATCAAGTGCATCATCTCTATTCCAATTTCTCCAACCACCTTTGGTAAAAGCATCATTTCTACTGCCCTTGCCTTTTTCCTTTTTGAATAAGTAGCATACAAAAAGAAATGTAGCTTCATTCTTAATACTATATTCAAGCCAATTATATCTATGAAACCATAAAGAATTGAATTATCGATATCTAATCCCAACATTTCTTTTCTCAAATTCATTTGCCCAAGGTTGGCACGGACCGTTAATAATATATGCTCTCCACCAGGGTTTTCGATTTCGCGAAAACCACCGCGGTTTTCATGGTTTTCAGCCGTATCGCGGGGGTGCAATATGTCAGCCGCACGGTTTCATTTGAATAATTTCGTGCGGATTCAAAAAATTTGGAAAAATTCATTGAAAAAAATCGTGGTTGTAGATCTAGATTTTACAAGTATTATGGCAATTTTTTCCATGAAATACACAAATTATTGTCATTAAAAAATCATTTTTAGTGTGGGGGAAAAAGAAAAACTAAACTTCACTGTGCATGCGTACTGTTCACAAAAGCCTATCTGAGGCCCATCAAATTTCCTCCACATAAACCCTACTTCTTCCTCCTTTATTAAGCCGCAGCTAGCTCAACTTCTCCCCCTTTCATCCTCCCCCTTTCAAGCCGTCGCCAGATCTAAAGAAGTCGCCGTCCGCGAAGGGAAAACTGTGCGCTTTGAGGCGGAAACCGCGGCGGCAGCGGCGATAATCGTGAACAGAGGTATGTCATCTTCGCGTTGGTCTCATGCTCGGTTTTCGCGTGATATGGTTGTATTACCGTCCGGATCTATGCATTTTTCACGGTTGGCGAGTCAGCACGGTTTGTGCGGCCCGTTGCACGGTTAGCCGTGAAAACCGTGACCTCTGCGCATGCATACCGTGCGGTTAGGAGCGATTGTCGTCGATTATTTGATGTGTATGCATGGATGTTGCGCCGCTCTGTTAGGTGTGAAAACCGCGGTCTTGCGCATGCTTACCGTGCGGTTAGGCACGATTTTCGGGCACATGCGTTCATAAATATCTATTGGGAAATTAATTAGTTAGAGGACAGGTGTTTCTTATGCATTTTCCAACATTTTCCAACAATTCTACATTTTCCAACATATGTATGGTTATGTATATTGAGTGACATCTTGACTTACATGTTCAATTTGACCATTTTAGGTTCGAAATGGCAGACAGAGACCCAGTATGGGAACATGGATAGAAGGTGGGGGATGGATTCGTATGCAAATATTGTCGTACGAAGAAGAGTGGGGGTGGAGCCACAAGATTTAAGTATCATATGGCTCATTGAGGTAAGGGAGTAAAGTATTGCAACTCCGTTCCCCCCGATGTCAGGGATTACTTTCACTGGAAATTGGACAGAATTCAGGAGGCTGCTTGTCACACCCTGAGTCTTGCCCCTTTTAAAATCATTCTAGTAATCCCCCAAAAAAGAATTGGAATTTCTGGAATTATGGAGGAGCAAACAATTAATTTTAAAATACAATTAATAAGTGGAAATGGTATGGTATGATTTTTTCTAAATTCTACATGTCAAAATACATTAACTAGATTTTTCATGGAATTTTCAGTGCACTAGAAATATTTTTAATCAATTAAATAAATTATTCGCAATTAAATTAAGTCCTCGAATTAATTTCCTAATTTCCTATTCATCCGTACATTTTCCCGCCCAGTCCGTATGGGCCACCGACCCGTTTCTCCCCCGCGCGAGCACGCACCTTCTCCCCTCGGCCGTTGGCCATGGCCCACGAGCCGTCGCCGCTCCACGCCAAAGTCCGAGGCCCTCCCCTTCTCCCCTGCCGCCGACGATAGGGCCCACCTATCGGGCCCATCACCCCCGTGCCCGACCGGCCGCCGCCGCGCCATTCGCGCCGCCCGTGCTCGAGCCGCATCACACCGCCCGCGCCGCACCCGCTCCGTGCCCCGCACCGCCAAGTCCGAGCCCGCGCCGGCCCAAAACCCTAACCAAATCCGTCGCTATATCTATCTTTCTCTTTCTTTCTCCGATACCAAGTTCAACAATGAGCTTTTCGCGGCCGATTCGTGCCCTATCTAGTCTCCTGAGCCCACTATAAAACTCCCCGCGTCGTCCGCCACATTGCCCCTTTTGTCGCTCGTCGTTTTAGCCCCCAAATCGCCGCTCACTGCCACTCGCCGCCGCCGGCCGCCGTCTTCCCCTCCAACTCCGATGAGTCGCGCCCTCCCTCTCCCTTCCTTTCCGTGCCTAAACCGAATCGCTCATGTGCCGCCCCGCCGTCACCGCGCGCGTCCGCGCGCCCGCCGCCGCCGCGCGCCGCTCGTCTCGCCTCGCCCCACGCCGCCGGGAGCCGGCCGGCCGCCACGCGCCATGGCGCCGAGCCAAGCCCGGCCGCCGCCCCACGCAACCCTAACCCTAGTGCCGCCCGACCGTCCAATCCCACCGCCCACGCTCGCTCGATCACGCCACGTGTCACCGCGCGCACCGCCGTTGCGATGCCGCCACGTGGCACGTCGCCGCCACGCCCGTCCATGGACTCGGTCCACGTGGGACCGAGCCCGTGCGCCGCTTGTGTCAGCCCTAGCTGACGTCGGCCCTCGCATCAGCCGCCGACGATAGCGCTTGCGCATTGCTAACGTCAGCCCTACCCGACCCGCGCGCATTGCTTGCATAAGCAAGGGACTTAATTACGCAATAATTAATTTAGGCTTTTCTGTTTAGTTTAAAAATCATAATTAAACTTCTAAAATATATATCTTTGTAATCCGAGCTCTGTTTTAGTCCACTCAAATTTCATTAAATCCAGAAAAATGTCAAGAATCCATTAAAAATAGTTCTTTGTGTTGTTTATAGAATTTTAGTATGTTTTGTTGAGTGCTTTGTTTGTCATGTAGATTCTGATAATTTCGGCGGTCCCATTTTCTTTGAAGTAGTCACCGAGGTTCCCTAATCTTCAGAGCTGGGCAAGTCATACTTTACATTGACCATATTGTACCTATTTTATTTAAATATATCATTTTTCTCAAATACTGCATATGTTTTAGAATGTCATTTTGTGGGACTATTATACGTATTGTACTCAACCATAGGGAATTGAATATCTTATACCATTGATAACTTGGGTTTAATATGACTAGATATTGGTTTAGGACATGCTTAGTTTGGCTTAGATTAATTAGCTCACTTAAGGGAATCACACTATCCAAATATTATAGTGGAGATTAATATTCAGGTGATGTCAAGTATGTGACACTATACTGATAACATTAAAATATGATAATGGTGGGTTTGAGCACGTGGTTGGATGATTTTGTTAGAGTGCTCATGGCAATAATGGACTGGTTCTCGGGAAACCCTGGAAGAATTATCGTGCATACCACAAGCCAGCATGGGTAATGGCTGGATCTGTAGTGTAGCTGTCTCTAGCCAACGTACCCTAGTTAGCATGGGTGTGATGGAGTTGGGTCGGCCCCGATTTTAAGGGTTGATCGGCTTCCGGATTCACCACGCCACGCGGAGGGGATCGTTAACAGCTTCCCATTGCCCTGATGGGAGTGGGGGCGAAAACCTTAGTGTGGTACAATTGGTTAGAGGGGGTTATGCGAAGGGTCCTGTCACTATTCCTTTCCGAGGTATCATGGTGATACACCGGCACGTGGTAACATGTTGTGGGACTGTGTCTTGTGGGTATAGTTGTACACCTCTGATCAGAGTAAAACTATTCGAATAGCCGTGCCCGCGGTTATGAGCGATCAACCAGATTCACCGTTAGTCTCATTTAAGTAAATAATATGACTAATGGGACTTGACTAGTTTAGATGGATGGTTGGGCCTGTTGCAACGTGAGTTTAACGTTGGACAATATTTATTTAATATTGCTTTATTATTATTACTGTTTTACTGCTTTCAACTACTATTATTCCTATTATTATTTCTGAAATGTTGTTTATGCAAATGAGACCCTATCCCTTCCTTGTGAATTATCCTGCATCATACCTTCTCTTTCGGTATGACTTATTGAGTGCAGTGGGTATTACTCAGTTTTGATTAATTTTCCCCACCAGAGCCAGAGGTTGAAGAAGAGGAAAGTTTCGACAAGGTTTAGGCTTGTGTCTGACGTCAAGGTTGCCTATGGTGTGTTGGAGTTCCGTCGCAAGAGTTAGAGTTTCAGTTTAGTTAGTCTTTTCTTTTCTGTTGCATTTCTGTAATCTTTTATACTGTTTCTAAGACATGGATTCTGTAATATCAATAATTATCGATTTGTGTACCTCGGTTGATTCCTGGACGAGGATTGAATGCACAAATTAGCTGTGGAAATTCTAGCTTGAATTTCTGGGCATGACACTGCTGATGAGCGAAAACTTGAGAATGCTTGAAAGGAGGATGCAACTGCCAGAAGATATCATCTGTTGACTGGAGATGCTAATGAGGAAGAATAGATGGAGGCGGCGATGGCGGCATCACGCCGCGAGGCGGAATTCAGAAGGGATGTGGAGGGACGAGGAGGTGTCTATGAACATGGAGGGGAAAGTGGCCACGCTGCACCTTCCTAATCACAGAGGCAATCTAGGGGGAGGTAATCCCATCACAGATTTTATGAGGCGGTCATCTTCAACCAGAGAAGCACTTTCACAGGATGTGGGAGACTACAACATAGTTGCTTCAAGGTCTACTGTGCAGCCTAGGATTGATACAAGTTGGTGGTCGAAGAAGGGAAAACTAGCTAAGGACGCTATTGGAATGGCATGAGCTAAATTCTATTACACTGTCGACATTGCTCCGAGGCAAGCAGACAATCACTACTTTGTTAGCGTTGTTCGGGAAACCCTGAAGTGGGTGAGAATTTGTTTTGTATGTTACATTGCATTTAGACATTTAGTGAATTTATGTGGGATGAAAAGTTTATTCATGTATGCAATGCAGGTGAAGGCGTCATTTCACCAACTGGTCATGATATCGATGGCAAGTACCTTGACGCCACTGTGACCGACATGCAAAAGCAATTTCAGAAGTTCAAGGAGGACTGACCAACATACGGTGTGACCCTTATGTGCGGTTCCTGGACAGGACCTACTGGGATGGCAGTCATAAATTTTTTGATCTATTGAAATGGCACCATGTTTTTCCATAAGTCCGTGGATGCGTCTTCCTTCAGCCAGGACGCCGACAACCTACATTTGGTAAGCACCACATCGCGCCATTAATGTTATGTTGCAATGATTTCTTTGATATGAATGCTTAGTTTCTTACTAGCGCACGTTCATCGACTGATTGCTTGTTTGTTGATGTAGGGGATAAGAAAGGTAGTTAGTGATATTGGCTCCGAGCATGTTGTTCAGATTATCATGGACAATGGTGCAAACTACAAGAAGACATGCAAGTTGGTAAGGCGTGAATATCCACATATAGTGTGGCAGCCTTGTGTGGCGCACACTAAAAATCTCGCCTTGAAAGATATTAGAAAAATGTCTGACCATTCGTCGGTACTTGAGAGTGCAAGAAAGATATGTCGATGGTTGTATAACCACACAAAGTTGCACGCTATGATGAAATAAAACATTGGTGGAGAGCTTGTTAGGTGGAACATCACACGGTTCGGAACAAATTACATGTTCCTTGATAGCTTCCGCAAGAAAAAAAACAGTTTATGCAATGGGTTGCCTCTCCAAGCTTTTTGCAAAGCAAATTCGTTGTGACTGCAGAACGTCGCTATGCTCATGCTTGCCTCTCTAGCATGGATTGGTGGGACGGATTGGAGTTTGTCGTTCGAGCGGTGCAACCACTCTATGCATTTCTTCGATACGCTGATCAAGATTAGATGCCCAATATTATTGAGGTTTTAATTCAATTTGAAATTTTGAAAGGAGAGTGGGAAAGCTTGTTCGCAAATGACATGGCCAATTATAACATGTACATCACTATTGTCAAGAGACGTATGGACGACGACGCGAGGGACACTCTCCTATGGGCCGGTATGTGCTTACTAACTTTCTTTTTTCCCCTATGAATACACTCTCATATACACATGTACATCGATGTAATTTTGCAGCTGCTGCGTTGAGTCCTAGGACCCACTACAGATTTATGACGACAGATCAATGCTTTCTTAGCCTACGCAAGGCCTTTGAGTGGATGACCGATGGAATACAGCAGTCGCGGCGTTGTCAGAGGTGGAGTTTTATCGACAAAAGATGGGGGAATTTAGCACGCCCCTAGAAGAGAGGATGGCATTAGATGGCAAGACATTGAAGGGTTACGCGGAGGCTACGCTAGCCGAAAACAAAAACTTTTCCCGCGCAAACCAGGAACACTTGCAAGTAAGGGCCGATAGATCGTTACCGATTGGAGTAGAGTGCAGCGGAATAGCCAATCAGGGCAATCCGATCTGGAACAGTGTAGCCGATTCCCGGAGACAGTCGATTCGCCAATCAGCCGATTCGAGTCGTTCGGCCGCGTTCTCACGCCTCGCTCCGATGCGCCCGACCGCAGCCGATTCCACCACACTCGATCGCTCCGACATTACGCCCGATCCGAAGCCGATCAACAGCGCGCAACGTAGCAGCGCCTCTACCGGTATCCACACGTCGGGGACAACGCCGTACACCCGTGTGCTAGCACGCGATGCAAGGCTAGGGTTTGGCTCGAAAGTGGGGAGGGTTTCCGTGGAGATTGATCTCGGCGACTTCTGTTGCACGCGATGCAATTGATGTGTCACAGCTCTCCACCCCTCCCTCCTTTATATAGAGTTGGCCGACTAGGACTAGTGGCCGATCAGGACTCTATTTTTGAACCGGATCTCATCCGTATCTCATAGAGTTGGCCGCCCATACGTCGTAAGCCTATAGGACTCTATCCGATCGGATCCCTATCCGATCGAGCCGTATCCGAGTCCAACTCGAATATCTATTCTATCCCCTTAAGCGTGCGACCGTAGGTTCAGGTATACTCGGTTTCGGCTATAGTCTAACTTAGCCGATCGTCGGCTCGAGTCTAACTCAGCCGACTGCACAACAACGGCGCCTAGCAAGCACATATTGACACCATAATATACAAGAATAATATCGGCTCAACCTGTAATGTGTACACAAATCCCTTTGCCTCACGATACCGGTTAAGCTATAGGCAAGATGTGTGCCATCCCTTCAATAGCTTAACCATTCACTCGAACCGTATTGGATTATCCGTCTCGTTGATTGACTCCTCAATCAACTTAGCATGGCCATGCATTTTCATAATCCATTACCTCGAGGGCCCAGAGATATCTCTCCAAAGGAGGGGCAAATTCCATCTTGATCACTCACATCCCACTCCATGTTTCATAGCAAACCCAAAAACTACCTTTATAACTACCCGCCACGGAATAGCGTTTGGTAGTCCCAAAGTAGGCTACTACACATGTTGGAATCCATGGTGATCTCAGGTCTAAGGACTTTGTACCAACACTACCTGAGACCAACTAATGGCACATTAATTCCTGTAGTGTCTCATGGTGGGTCTATCCAACAATGTGTTCTCTAACACATATGTCCATGTTTATTGATTTGGTATCTCCATACCCATGATCTATGACATGATCATCAATCAATAAACATGCCGATCTTAGAATCATATTTGTTCCAACAATATGACATATGATCAGGGATCGTTTAGAAATAGATTCATACATAAAGAGTCTCATAAATAAGTCACGTACTTATTGATCAATACAAGATGTCTATTTCATGGAACTGAATAACACTTTATTCATAAATACATAAACATTAACGTGATATCCAACATCTCCATGTTGCCTCTAGGGCATATCACTAACACCTATGTACCACTCAACAGGTGAGACTTACTTCGACCACGTAACTCAGGATACAGACCTTGGCCCTCATGAAGTTCCGACATCTCCACGCCACACTACAATGAGGCAGGCGGGACAATATCTATGGCCAGAGTATCCATCCCAATCGAGCTATACCGACTTCAGCTCATCTAGTGTAGACAATGCTTATCCAACCTACAACTACCATACACCGAATGCAGCTGATAGTTCTCTAGTCACTTGGGTGTATGAGTGGCAAGAGCCGCAGTGGTACGCTCAAATCTACAGCCAGTGGCAAACCACTGCTGCCTGGACCGGTCAGAGTTGGAACGAGTACAAGGCAGAGTTGCTGCGAACAAATGGATTGATGGTAATGCGTTGGCTTATAGACATTGGAATGAGTAGACTGCACATCTACAGCCATGAAGGTATCCTCTCCATCATTTTTACAACATATACAATTTTTCGTAGTATATTCTAATTGCATTGTGACTTTGTGATATGTTCGTGACCTATGTGAATTATGTTGTTGTGATATATTGGTGAATTATGAAGTTGTGAATTTGTGATATGTTGGCTGGGAATGTATAATCATTGTGCATATGTCTTATAGCCAACTATTAGCAAAGGTCATGCCGAAATTTTCAACAAATTTCGTACTTAGCCAAATTCATTGAGTAGTTGTAATTTTTCCCACAACAAAATATTAATTATTGCTGACATATCTCTATTTGTGTCAAATGTTTCATCTATCAAGTGTGCCGGACTCGTGCGAAATATGCGGGTGCTCACCTTTTTGGACATGAAGCCTGCAACGACTTACTCCTTTATTTATTTATGAAAAACGTATTGTCTCCTCAATATGTAACTCTATACTCCATCTGAGTATCTGTACGAACTTTAAATTGCTATAATTTTATCTTGTTTATTACTTCTATTTGCATCTCATTCTAATTTGTTCTATTAAATGTCACAAAATCATTTTTATCACACAAATATATTAATGTACATATCATACATATTTATCACTATTTTTAGTATTTTTTTCAAAAATTTTAACACATCACAAAAATAAATTTCTCCTGTCCGAGATGAAAACTGCGGTTTTGAAGCGGTTTTCGTGCGGTTTGAGCAAAAACAGTGACACGACAAATTGATTTGAAATCGATTCAAATTTAAATCTGTTTACTATTCACTTTATCACGGTTTTCACGGTATTTGAGCGAAAACCCCGCTACCACGCGGGGCGGTACGGCAGGCCTTCACGAAATGGAAACCCTGCTCTCCACACTGCATCTTGATCATTGAATGGATAGCTTTTAATGGGTTTTCTTTCTACCAGATCATATGGAAGACGATTAATATCATAAATAGGCGGATCGAAACGGCGTGGCCGTGGCGTGGCTTTTGTGGTGGTGGCGGTAGTGGCAGCGGCAACATCGGTGAGACATCTTCCGCCGGATCTTGGTGTGGAGTCTTCTCTTGTATCACAATCGGAGAAGGTGGAGATGGCGAAGATGTAGAAGCAAGCTTCTTTGTTGCGTGTTTCTGAAACATAGAAGCAATATCTCCATCTCTCATCTTTCAATAAATCTGCCACAACAAAATATCAATTTTTAAAGCAAAGACTTCTTAATTACAAGGACTAATAGTAACATGATGGCCTTCCTAAATTGCTAGATCAGAAGATTGGAAAAGAAGATAACAACAGACATAGTCATATACACGGGTGTCACCGGGTCTCTGGATTGCAAGTCAATCTCAGCCTGAGTCTGGTGATGAAGTTTCCGCTTAGCAGAGTGATGATTTAGATCGTTTTGTTTTCTAGAAAAGGAAGTCCAGGGAAGCATCTAATGAAGAAGGTGTCCCTACGGCGACGCAAATCACACAACCTTTTGGTTTCTGAAACCGAAAGCAGTCAAGCAACTGATCTGTAGGAACCTCTCGATTGTCAGGAAAATCCAGCTCGCAAGATATTGAAGTCGAAAGAAGCTTCTGAAGGGGGACAAACTAATGCAAGGCAAGCGAGGGAACCTTCTGAAACTGAGAGTAGGCCAGCAATTGATCAGCAGGAGCCTCTTCGTTGTCAGGAAAGCACTGTTCGCAAGAAAACGAAGTCCGGAGAAGTTTCTAATCGCGAAGAAACTACGGCAATGCAAGATTCAGACTGGTTACCTACTACCTCACCAGGAAGACCATGGACGCCACCTTTACCTCCGTCGCCGTCCACAACGTCGACCTCTTAAGCTGACGGAACGGTCAACGGGATCGCAGCGATCGTCAGTCACGTGGCGCAGGAGACGAACCGTCGAGCCGGGTATCACGCGACGCAGGAGATGAACCGTCGAGCCATGGGCCGATCGCTGAAAATTGCAGCAGGAAGGTCCGGATGGGCCTTCTTTTGGGTGGGCCATGGCCCATCCGGACCACCTTATAGGTCCACCCATGACTCATACAAAAGATATTGTATAAATAATATGTTTTAGAAAAATGTAATAAATTGTTATTTTGTAAATATGTACTGTAATTTGTATATAAAATTTTATGTACCTGATATAGGCCGGATATATCTCCCAAATTAGTATATTAATCTAAAAATCAATTCGCTTTACCATGAACGCTTAGCAATACGTATGCTCATGCGCACGGTGTCGATTTGCCTTCTGAACGATGTGCACGCATACAGTGACTGGTCAGCCTCCTGAGAAGGCACAGATAAATGAGTGGAGTAGTAGGAGCTGGGTCCTGAAACGTGACCAATCAGCCTAGGCATATGAACGTGTAGTCGGGCGCTATTTGATCGAGTAGCGCGTAAAGCGTCCGTATTTGGTCGTCGACCCGATTACGTCTTTGCTGTTCCGCCCATCTGGTCAGTTTTACATGAGTCCATGTGTTTCGACGTTCTCGTAACCCATGACAAAGCAAGAAAACGAGAAATAGGACCATCAATATGTAAAATTTATTTGAACATAAGAATTGATCAGGTAATTAATAGAGTAAAACAGCAAACCCGATGACTTGTTGCAGATATCACATCAATACTTTGGACACACATTTGAAGTATTAAACATAGACTAATAAAAAACAAATTACAGAATCCGCATGTAAACGACTAGACGAATTTATTAAGCCTAATTAATTCGTCATTAGCACAAGTTTACTGTAGCACAATATTGTCAAATCATAGTCTAATTAGGCTTAAAAGATTCGTCTCGTAAATTACATGCAAACTGTGCAATTAGTTATTTTTTATCTATATTTAATACTTCATTTATATGTCCAAACTTTCGGTGTGACAGGGTGTAAAGTTTTTGCAGTGGATCTAAATAGGGCCTTTGTCGCAGCATAGACCCGGTAGATCCGGGCCTGGGCCTCACGGTCGACAACATTAAACTATTGTTCTCTATAGCAACGTCTTGATGAAGACGATGAGAACTTCAATCTAGAAAGAAACATACTCTGGTTGGGTCATATATTCTATAGTCGAAGTCGTTGAAGTACCTGCTTGGCTTCCTAGGTGTATACAGAAAATCAAAAGATACACTTGAGGCACGTAACGATCTGAAACATATGGCACAACGCAACGGTCTTCACCCACAACCAAAGAAGAAAGGAGCCCAATACCTAAGTCCAGCCAGCTACACTCTGAGCAGGGCAGAGAAGGAAATAATGTTTGAATGTCTGGAGAGCATCAAGGTACCATCTGGATACTCCTCAAATATAAAGGGAATAATAAGCACGAAGGATAAGAAGTTCACAAATCTAAAGTCCCATGACTGCCACGTGCTGATGACACAGCTGCTTCCTGTTATAATTCGGGGTATCCTTCCCGATAATGTCCGAGCAACAATAACAAAGCTATGTGCTTTCGTGAACGCAATTTCACAGAAGATCATCGATCCAGACAGACTAGAAGACTTTCAAAATGATGTGGTCCAATGTCTTCTCAGCTTTGAGATGATCTTTTCGCCTTCCTTTTTCAAGATCATGAGCATCTCCTATGCCACCTTGTCAAAGAGATCCGTATCCTTGGTCCGGTATTCCTACACAACATGTTCCCCTTCGAGAGGTATATGGGTGTTCTAAAGAAGTACGTTCGTAACCGTTCACGTTCGGAGGCCAGCATCACCAATGGATATGGAACAGAGGAGGTAATTGAGTTTTGTGTCGACTTTATTGAAGACTTCCGTCCCATCGGGGTGCCTGAATCAAGCCATGAAGGTAGACTACGGGGGAAGGGAACTCTTGGAAAGAAGGCAATAATGAACATAGACAATGACTTGTACAGGAAAGCACATTGGACCGTGTTGCAACAATCTTCCTTGGTGGCTCCTTACATCGAGGAGCACTTGGCGATTGTTCGCTAGAAAAACATCGGTAAGACGGATGCCTGGATTACACGCCATCATATCGATGCATTCTCTGCTTGGCTGCGACAACGTCTCATGGGCAACGCAAGCATTGACCAACAACTAACCTTCTTGGCGAGAGGACCATCTTGCTCGATCACCACATTCCACGCATATGAAATCAATGGGTACACATTTTACACACGGGCCCAAGACTTAAAGAGCACAAATCAGAACAGCGTTGTCCGCATCGATGCCGTAGGATACGACGATACGGCTAGCACATATTACGGCAACATCGATGGCATATGGGAGCTGGACTATGGACCTCTGAAGGTCCCTCTGTTTCGGTGCCAGTGGGTTAGGCTCAGTGGTGGAAGCGTAACCATTAATGCAAGTGGGATGACAACGGTCGACCTGAGCAAGGTTGGATACTCGGACGAACCATTCGTCCTTGCCAATGATGTACGACAAGTTTTCTATGTCAAGGACATGGCTAGCAAATCAAAGAAAGGGAAAGAGTCCGACGAGCCAAAGCGCCGCGTGGTTCTCCCAGGCAAAAGGAAAATCGTGGGAGTCGAGGATAGAACTGACGAAGATCACGATCAGTTTGACGGGCAACCTCCGTTCGCGGTGGCGGTTGACCCGAGTATCCTCCTATCAAATGAGGACACCCCTTACTCACGTAACGATCATAACGAAGGAACAATTGTGCGGAGAAAGTACATGAGGATAAATGTTACATAGCTAAATTTATGTATGGACGATGTAAATTAAATTGAATCATTGAATATTATTGCTATCATTTGAATTTATTATAAATTATTGTAAATTTTTGAATCTATTATAAATTATTGAATCTATTGTAAATATATTGAATATATTGAATCTATTATTGAATCACCGCCACCAGCCTCCGCCTGCGGCCACCATAGGAGAGATTTCTTTGGTTACTGATCGACGAACGGCAGCTGCATATCCATGCTCGATCATCGTCTCAGCTGGATCCAATGATCCATAGGTAGTAGTAGTATTGGTAGAATCACTCAATCTTGGTGTAACAAGGGTTGGTGTAATCACTCAATGTTGCTCACCTAAGAGTCTTCAGAAAGGTGGAAAATAGTATCTTGAACCAACTTCAGCACGTATTAACCTAGCTTCTTGATCATCAGCCCCATCGTCTTCTTCTCCAACCAACTTCAGTTATTGCGCCTTCCATGGCCATGCCGTTCGTGCAGGAGATGGAGAGCAAGGGGATGTCAGCGACGGCAATGCGGCGGGAGCTGGAGGCACTAGAGAATTTCTGTGCGCTGATGGAGCGGAACCCAGCGGTGGAGCTGACGAAGAGGACAAAGAAGCTGAGGCAGGCGTGCTTCAAGGAGGCAGGCGTGCTTCAAGGAGGACGGCGGCCGTCGACATGCTCCATACTCACAGAAGATCCTAACTTATGGTCAGGACAATAATGCTCTAACAGCTAATGCTTATGTGGCAATTCACAAGAATAAGACAGAATACATTAGCAACAAGAACTTGAACACGAGTACTGCTGTTCCAAGTTTGATGAAGATACACGAGCACCAATCGGGACTAAAGATGCATCTTTAGTCCCGGTTATTTCAACCGGAATTAAAGATGGCGATCTCTAGTCCCAGATTCGTAGTCCCGGTTTGACAACCGGGACTACTGAGGGTTAACAACCGAGACAATTGAGCCTTCCTCCAGTAGTATAGGTATTAAAAATAACTCAAAAATTGTGAACCCGTATCATTCGACTGTTTTTCTTTAGATCTGTTACGATGTATGAACATGTGACTAATATATATAGCACACTCGTACTGTTCTTAGACTTGTAAGGTGATGCCATATATAGATGAACAGGAATATTATAAATACTCTTTTATAAAATCAACACAGATAAATACCATAAAAAGTTCTCCATCAATTTAATGTCAACTTATCACACTGACAAATAAAATAATTCAAGTCTTCACATTTTAAAAAATAATTCTAGTCTCACTCGATCAGAGTAGACTAGCACATGATTAATCAGCTGCCCTTCCTGACGTAACGGGATAAGACTACAGAACACCCGGATTATTACCCCGCGAGATCAATCATTAAATTCAAATACGGACTGCCCCTACCCAGATGGCCCGGTCAGCGACGCCGCTTCACCGAGAGAAGCCGCGACACCTGACAACTCAGCTTGGTACGGCGCACCGAAGGCGACGTACATGATCGCCACGGCGGCGACGGCCATCGCCATCGCCACGAACAGCACGGCCGGCCGCTTCCCCCACTGCCCCATGATCCCTAGCGCGAACGGGTAGAGGAGCACGAGGATCCACACGTTGAACACCATCCCAAGCACGGCGAACCGCCCCTGCTCGGTGAGCGGCCCCCACGCCGCCGCCTTGCCGACCGCCACCCCGACGGCGCCGACGTTCACGGCCAGGACGACGATGGTCGGGATCAGCAGAGGCACCCACCGCACGGTGTACAGGTCGGCGAACTTGTCGCCGGAGCTGGCGGTCGTCTGCTTCGACGTGAGCCTGAAGTGGATGCCTTTCCCGGTGAAGAGCTTGAGTGCCATGTACAGCACCGCCGTCGGGTACACCCCCGTGGAGCCGATCATGTAGAACTGCTCGTTGCGGCACCAGTCCAGAAGCGTGATGCCCGACCACTTAACCTCGAACATGCCGATCACGTGGATCATGGCGATGACGGCGACGAGGTAGAGGATGTACGTGCCGAACGGCTTCTGGATGTAGTACTGCTCGGAGATGAGCCACATCACCGGGAAGAGGTTGTAGAAGAAGATGAACACGGTGACGATCGGGTAGGTCGACATGTTGAGGTAGGCGATGCGCTGCAGCGGGTGGAGGCGGCGGCCGGCGAGGAGTGCGTTGCTGTGGGAGAAGAACATCTCGAGTGAGCCGCCCGACCACCGCAGGATCTGGTAGAGGCGCTCGGTGAGGTTGATCGGCGCCGTGCCGCGGAACGCGGCGGGCTCCATGGAGGTGTACACGGAGCGCCACCCCTGGCGGTGCATGCGGAACCCGGTCGCCACGTCCTCCGTCGCGATGTCGTACACCCACCCGACGTCTCTCCCCCACGACGTCCCGAGGTCGTAGCCGCACGCCGTCACGGCGGCGAGGTCACCGGCGACCGACTCGTCGAGCGCCACGGTCGGCGTGATCGACCGTTCTTGGTTGGCGCCGTCCAGCATCGAGCTGACTAGCGTCAACGAGGTGCCGAACTTGTTGGCATTGTCCATGGCATTGATCTGGCTCCCCGCCGCTCCCCATCGCGGCGGCTCCAAGCCGTAGAGCGCGGCGCGGCGGAACATGGTGCCGGTGCCGAGGTAGGAGGGCCCCTGGAGGCCGTTGAGGGAGAGCGTGGTGCCGTCGAAGAAGACGCGGTTGTGGTTCGCGTACCGGTCCGTCGCGTCAACGTCGTCGAATCGCTGCGGGAACTGGACGAACGCCACGTCGTCGCCGCCGCCTCGCCTGTCGAGCATGAAGCACATCGGGGCACGGAACGCCTTCGAGTTGTTGATGTAGTGGTCGCAGTCGAAGTTGATGATGAATGGCGCGTTCGACAGAAGCGCGGACACGCGGAGCAGCGCGTTCATGGCGCCGGCCTTCTTCTGGTGGTTGTATCCGGGGCGCTTCTCGCGCGAGATGTACACGAGCATGGGAAGCCGCACGTCGACGCCGCTGAAGTCCAACGGGTTGTCAACACTCGCCGCCAATCCAAACTGTGGTTTGCAGCTTGGATGGTTCAGTAAAACCTGTCAAAAACAAACAAAAAATTCCCTGTGAGATTGAGCTCCAAATTCCTCTTGATTGAATTTGTCGGACCAAGATTATGAACAGCAATTAAGCTGCAAACAGTAAGGTCCCGTTACTTTTATGATTAAAGTACATATTCTAACTCGGTTTGTGTTAACACGTTTTCTAAAACCGTAACCGGTGCGTTTTTGTCCGAAATATTTTTATCTAAAAGTTACATCAAAATCTATTTTAAATTAAAATAATTAAGACTCAATTAATTATATGATAATACTTTATCGTTTTATGTGTCATCCTACCATGTTTGAATTCGGTCTTAAGAGTGTTCTTTTCTCCCTTCTACTATCTCGTTTATCTCGTTTTTATCTGCACGTATCTCAGACTGCTAAACGGTATTTTTTTAAAAACGTCTATATAAAATATGTTTTAAAATATTATATTAACTTATTCTTTTATATTTTTAGCTAATATTTTAATTAATTATATGTTAATTTGTTGCTCCGTTTTATGTGATTTTATGTGCTGAGAGGAAGGGGTTTTGAACCCCATGTTTGCAAACACCTTAAGGCTGTGCTTTTGTCCATGTTTCAACTTTTTATTACTCTTATTTCACACTTCACACACGTTTTAAATGGGGTATTTTTTTAGAAAATTTATAAAAACGTTATTTTAAAATTCATATTCATTTATTTTTAAGTTTTTTAAACTAATATATAATTAATTATACGTTAATCTGTTCTTTCGTTTACGTGTTAGAGAGTATGTGTTTCTGACCCATATCTCCTGTCAGAGCCTAACTCTGTTTTTAGATAATGGAAATGGTTATATTCCCAGCCTCTGCGGCGGCACACAGCTACGTACCTGAACAATTTCAGCGTGTTGTCCTTTCCGGTGATTCTCTGCCGGTTGAAACCATGTACCGGGCCAATGCGTCCCATCAGCCATCCATGTCGCATTTTCACCGTCATCTTTGCCATTCTTCGCTCTGTTGTACGCGTCAGATCGCTTGCGAATGGTGCTGAAGAGGGAGTCGATCCTGACCTTGAACTCCTCGTACTCACGGCGCACACGGCGGCGATCGCTCATCAGCTCGCCAGCCACGCCGCCTCTGTACGCCTGCGTCTTCATCGCGAAGTAGCTCTCCGGCGCCCTCGGCTCGACGCAGTGCTTCCGGCAGAAGGGCACCCACAGCTCCGCGAACTTGGCGACCTCCACCATGGCCTCGTAGTGGATCAGCGTCCCGCCGTCGTCGGACAGGTAGCAGGCGTACCTGTCCACCGGGTAGTCGGCGGCGAGGATGGAGAGGATGGAGTTCACGGTGTAGAGGATGGGCTCGTCGACGGGGTCGACGGTGGTGACGAAGACGTCTACGCCGGGGAGCTCGCCGGAGGTGCCGTGCTGCCGGTCGGCGAGGGCCGCGAGGTCCGGGACGCGCTTGATGGGGTTCAGCTTCGGGAGCTGGTTGAGCACCCACGAGAAGCCGAACCAGACGTCGCCGGCCATGGACATTGTCCACAGCCACGCGCCGTCGCGGTTCTTGTGGCGTATGCGCCACGCGAAGAAGGCGACGATGGCGATCAGTCGCAGGAGGATCAAGAACCTGTTCGTGTTAGAGAACAGCGTAAGGACAATCAAAATGAATGCTGTAAATTAATTACAGTTTACTGATTTGTCATTAATTTGTTTAAGTTTGATTGTTTTTAGGAGCAGTGAATATTTGACATTAGTGTGGGCCCAGGCGGTCACTCAGACCTGTAAGGATGCAGGATGCTACCCTTGACCTTGTACGTCCGGAACAGCGTCGGCCGAACACCATCGCCGCCGCCGCCGCTGGCCCCCGACACGTCCGCTTCGTCGACGGCCACCCACACGTCATCCTTGCCCCCGTCGTTCACCCGCTTGGCCGTCGGCGAGCTCGCCGCCGCCGCCGCCGCCGCGTAGACGCCAGCCGCGTCATTGCCGTTGATGGCCTCGACCCGGAGCCCCGCGTTGATCCGGCGAGTCACGGCCGCCGCGGACATCGTGGAAGCCGTAGCCAACTCCATGCACGCACGCAACACACCTAGCTAATTAAACTACTGCTCCGTGGCGAACTGGTGCACACACCGTGCTCGCTTATATAGCGCGGCGAAAGAACACGAGTTTTATTAATCATCGTGTCGATCTGCCTGGTCAAAATACTGCTTCTACGTAATACAAGAAGCCGCCACTGTCACAGTGCAAGCTGATGAGCATTTTCCTCTCTGCAGCGTATGTAATTTTCGTTCCTCCCTTTCGATCAAACTCGGCAACGATCATCGCCTTGGCGATCAAAAACCACCGGCACAAAGTCACCAGTCGGGCACAGAAACTACAGACTGATCGGTTCTCCTCTAGCAGCCAAGTCAGATCGTGTGATAACCTCAGAAACAAAAGATGTACAACTACACCAGCATCAGCAGAGAAACTAGAGACTGATGGCTTTGATGCTGCTTGCACGTCAAAATCATAAAAACAGCTGGAACGAAAGGTATGGGAGAACATAGTGTCGTTGCCCACTTGGACAAGAACAAATAACTGAAGCGAGAGCACTCTTGTGGTTACTACTTGTATATCCAAACGAGTGCATGGATTACGCCCAAAACTGTGCACGCGTGTGTGGCCTTTCTGAATTCTGAATTCCTGATGATGTTAACAAGCGCGTACGGACGGACGTAAGCTCGAATGCTCCAAAAAATATTGCCCGGTTTAGTATGAGAAGACAGAGTTGAAACCTGTGTACCTAGCTAGCTGCTGTGCTGGTCAGAGGGGAGGAAAGAAGAATAAAGAGAAAATTCTTTCTATCTCTTAAATTTTAGCAATCCTTCTGCACCCCTGAAGTGTTAGTTTTCATCTCCTCTGTACCTTTTTTACTAGTTAAACGTTTAATGGGCTTAAAAAGTCAATTTACCCTTGAACATATAAAGAATGTAGAAATTTGTAAAATACACTGTTGGGAATACTTTAATTTGTTCTATAACTACAGAATACAGTAAGTATTATATGTAGAAAGGTTATCATGTATGTATGTATGTAAGTACTAGCAATTTTAAAGAATGGGAGAAAAACAAATAATCTTGTATAGCACTTATACAACAAGTAGCAAACCTATTTTACTGCTATCACAAAATTTTACTACATATACTATTTTTATAAATAAAAATACATATTTTTCTATCATTTATAAACACATTTTAATAAAAAAAAATATCGCATAACAAACTCATAAATACAATAGCCGCTCAAAACAAACTTATACACTCCAATAATATACTTCACGATTTTTATGTTTCTTTTATGCTGAAAGGAAAATGATTTTTAATTTTTGAAGGAAATAAACGGTCAACTAACAGAAAGAGTCAAACCAAAATGGAGGAGTATAAAAGGAGTAAGTAAAAATCAAGGATATATAAGGGATTGGCTGAATTTTTTTTGGGCAGGGAATAAAAGGAGTATGGTGACTGGTGATTGCTGGACAGCCCAACGGTGAAATGAAATCAGCAGCTGACGCCCACTGATACTCACACTGAGATATTCCAGTTGAGTTATTTATTATTTTATTTTTGTCTTTTTGGAAAGAACCAGCGGAGTTGTTTAAGTTTTTATGAGGAAGGGTTAGCATAAAGAAAAGCGAGAAGTCTGTACTTTAGTCCGTAATTTCTGACCAAATCATGCCCGTTGAATTAGTGTTTCAGCAAATCCATATTAGTTAAGTCCAATTTGCTCCGATCGAATCAGTTCGTGCTTCCTAAACCTGCCTATACTCATATATACCGAAGTACTCTCGTTCCTTTTATTATTCAACACTTTATTGTGTAATTTGTTTTTTTTCTTGTGTGATAGTGGAGAGGCAAATGAGTGACATTGGATTTGTGGAGTTTTTCTTCTAAACATTTGGCCTAGGTCTAGCATATGTGATAGACGGAACACATGACAGAGATATAGGTCTTACCTAGTGATGGCAATAGTGATGTCAATTTACATATTGGTTGCTAGATCTATTCACCGCAAGGAGTTGGGCTGAAATTGCTCCATGGACCTGACAAGCCTGGATTGGTGAATCAACCTCACCCCTGTTCATTTTAATAAAAAGATGTGTAGTATTTGATTATCTAGATTTTAATAAACTATATTACATATACAACTAGTAAATCAGTAAAAAAATAAACAATTAATAGCTACAAGTGCTTCATGAAAAAAGCACAACACAAACATCATATGAAAAATGCATGAATCGATAAAATTAATAAAATATACTTATATATCATGTAAAATATCTCATTGAATTTATTTTTACCGTGATGAATCGGTAAAACCAGAGTATAGAAAAAAAGTAAAGTAAAAACAAACAACGTAGCAAGCTAGCTACTCATACCACTTCGCTAAACTGCTTATCTTGCCTTGGTACTTACCTCTCGTGGCTCACTGGTGCCAGCTTGTTCGATCGACAACTATAAACCATTATATACATCGGATCCTATGTAGAACAAAATAAATCTGAAAATCTGATAGTCATATTATATTGTCTTCGTCATATATAATAGTATCATATTTTATAAGTCTTAAAAAATTACATTTCTATCAACTTAAATTTAGCTCTACGACTAACAATAAAATCATAGGCTTTAATAATTTCATCAGTACTAATTGATGCTACTAATTTCTCCTTAATAGAAATTACCAAACAATCTCACAAATTTCATCTCTCATTGTACATATAAGACGTGTCTTCGCAAGTTTTATAGCTGAAAAACATCTTTCAGTGGTTACAGTTGATACTGAAACAGTTAATACTAATCTTAACAATCTGTCCACCATAGAATAAGATAAATATTTACCTGTTTTAAACAGTCCACTTGTTAGATTAGCAATTGTTGATAATTCCTTTAGTTTTGGATGGTTGCATACATCAATTTGAAAATGTGGCAGTTGGAGTATTTACCTTTTTAATCAGTCCACTTGTTAGATCAGTAAGTGTTGAAAATTTTTTTAGTTCTGGATGGTTGCATAGATTAATTTAAAAATGTGGTAGTTGACTTTCCAATTAAGCTCTTTCTTGACTGGAGAAATTTGCAGGATAATATTTTTCTACCAAAGTACATATATTTGCTACGTTAAATGTGTCCAGCCTAGGATCAAAAAAGCACAAAGTGACAAAAGCTCCGTCGCTTGAGAACTGAATCGATCTTCTAACTCTGCTAGTTGTTGATCAATTGCAACATTAAACACATCTACTTTGTAATGGTGAAAGGCTATGGTGTTGTCATTCTTGTTTCAAGATTTAGTCATATCAACATGTGCTCATATTATTGGAGCAATCGTACTTCTGTTGTTTATGTTTCATGTGCTCATAATCTGAACTTATAAAAGAATGAGTTAGACAGTAGGATGCTCCGTAGTTGACACACTTAACAACTTTTGTAGTAATAGAAGTATAACTCAACATATATTAATGATACAATACATCACATATGTTCCATAAGAATTATTGCACGTAATTAAACCGTGGAACGTATGCCATGCATACACGATGCAAACTAATCGGACCGACGAGTCAAGCCTCAGCTTTCCTACGAACCCCTTCTACGACGTTCAACGTATGTTCCATTTTCCCAGTCCTTCTCGATGTTGTACTCTGTTTGTGTTTAACATTCAGTTATCTTTAGGCCGTTATATTGGGGAATGACATTGTCGATCCACATAGTGAATTTGCACCTCCTTTGAATGCCCTGATAAAGAAACGTATGTAGTTAGTTAGAGTGGCAAAACTATGTAGACGTTAGTGGAATTGAAAAAACTTAAGACATACAACGAAGTCGTCATCTAAGTTGACGCAAATGAAATATCTCCTGCCATATATTCGGGGTTCAAAGGAGGTAGCCATCTTGCAACGATCTCTACAACTGCACCTAGGACGCTCCGACCATTCAGGGTAACCAGATGGGTTGTTCCTCCAATCTAAGCTTGTGATTTGTTTCTGATGTACGTACTCCATCCATGCCTGGATGAATTATTTGGTCGGCTCAGGCTGGGTTACCGTCTGACCGATGGAAGCAGGTCTCACCGTATTGATCCACTATTCGAATGGACACTGTCGTACATCCTCTTGGTTGTACATATGTGATAGTAGGGGTTAGACAATGAAACAAGTGATTAGTTTTATCGGGAAAAATTGGTACTCATGACAAATAGTCGTCGACAATCTCAGGACACACGAAGCATCTTTGTCCTCGGGTTGCTTGTCTAATGGACCTTATCACCTGGCAACAGAGACCACAATGGCATTCTGGACGTTCCCGCCATGTGGGTAGTGCGAGCTGATCTAGAGGCCAATCCAGAGCTTCTGCAGCAATTCGACGTTGGTACTCAGCCTTCCGCAGAAGATAGTCCGACCTTGTTTCGCTAAGTGGGTAGGAACGTGTTCCGTCGGTTCGTGGGTTCTCCGTATCTATCCACTCAATGAAGTTACACACCCGACAATATGCCTATTTAAGATGTTACCATGATATAGGAACAAGTTAGCATTTTGTGTATTAAAAAATTGTATTACAAACCAGAGCACAAAAGTCATACCTGATCCATGTTGGCGCATTGGAAGAATCGCCTCCCCCGAGTTTCTGAGTTGAGGGACGACGTAAGTATATAGGCATCCCCACAATGGCACAACGGACGATCACACCATAGAGGAATCCAACCACCCAAAGGATCGAGTCGCCAGTCAAGACGCTCAGGAAATGGATGATCCATTCTACCTTGAAGTTTAGGAAACAGATCGAGGTTTCGAAGAGTTCGAAATCGGGTGGTGTAATATATAGTGGAGAAAGCAGAGGCACATCTCTAGCTAACGTCGGCTCACTTCTTCAATGGATGTGATGTTCACGCACTAGCAGTAATTGATGGATTCTGTCGAAGAAAGCATCGCAGAAGCTGAGTCGGGATGCCCTGAAACGCGTCGAAAGATGATAGTGACATATCGTACACGTCTATCACGCGCCAAAAGCTGATAGCGACCAATCGTAGCATATCGTACACGTCTACTGGCGAGTTCCGTTACCCCTACCCCTCATAGCCTACACCCTATGATTCATTTATTCAGTGGATGTGACAATACGTGCCACGCTGAAAGTTGATTGTGACAGAGCATGAGCAAGTACAAAGGACGCAACAAGTGGATAACAATATGGTTTCGTTTTGTTAGTTTTGATTGAGTCAATCGTAATAGAAGTCTACATTCTAATTACATTCCTCAAAGTTCGAAGTAATTCGAGGGACTCACTTCATATTTTTCTGATTTTTTGTCGTTAGAAATTATCTAACTTGACCATTTGTCTAAATCTATACTCTTGTAAACTTAGAGCAGAAAAATTTGGCAGAATTTCCCCTGTTTATGTATTCAAAGCTTACACAAATATCAGTGTAGCATATAACATTCACGGAATATGTACACATTCATCCACATCCCATATACATGACGACATGAAAATACCACGAAGTTCATAACAGTCCGTAAAGTCCCGAATAGTTCAGACAGTCCAAAAGAATAGTCCATACAAGACATAATAATATTCCATACAGTCCACAAGCGTTATGCATACATGTACCCTAACCAGCCTCAAGAACCATCCCCAACTGTCGTTGTTCTCCTTCTCAACCAAAGCAAAGGCCAGAGGAACCAGCTTGTTGTTCGCGTCACAGGCTATGGCAATAAGAAGTGTGTCCTAATACTTGCCAATCAGGAATGTACCATCGATGGAGAAGACAGGGCGACAGTGCCTGAAAGCCTGCACACATTGAGGGAAGCACCAAAAGCACGAAAGAATATCTGCCTCCCATTCATCCATGCATCTGGTCTAGGGATGTACTCATAATGCATTCCTGGATTCATAGCTTTGATTGCATTCAGAAGTACTGGAAGCTGCTCGTAACCATCCTCCCAGTCCCCATATATCATCTTTCACGCCCGCTGCTTAGCCCTCCATGCTTTACCGTAAGTTCTCATATAACCCTGGTAAATCTCACTAAATGTCCTGATAATTGTCCTAACCTTCATGTTAGGCTCTCCCTGCAATATTCCCATCAACCTTTTGGCAATAAGGGTAGATGTCAACTGTCGATGTTTCGTGTTGAGTTCAAGTGAGGCACAAGTGTGTGGCCCCACAACTCTTGTTATCTTCCACTTTTCGCTCACCTTTTGCTTCCTCGCACAAACCTTCCATGGGCAGCGTTCTTGTTCACAGACAACCGTTTACCGCTGCTCCGCATAGGACTGCAGGACCTTGTAAGGCCTCTTGCGTATCACTGCAAACGCCTGCAATCAACGCTTCAATGCAGGAAGGTCATTGAAAACCCTGTCCTTGCCAATTTCCATGCTAGGACCAGCCTCAGGAGCTTCCAACAGCTCATCATCACGTCCCTCGGCAAACGCCTGATCGGAATGAGTAAGATCACTGAATTCGTGAACTCTAGGATCACGACGGCCAGGGAAGATATGCCTAAGCATCTCAATGTCACTCTCCGTCAGCTCTCCAACTGGTCGATCATCATCGGAATCGATAGCTCTTGCGACCTCGTAAGGCTCTAAATCATTCATAACTTCAACACTATTTGAGTCCCGAAATCTATCAACACAATGCGGTTGAGCATCAATAAGAGGACCACCCACATTGTCAGGAATGTCCCCTGCAATATATGCATAAATAGGACAAAAACAAGATATTAGCGGTTGAAAAGAAGGGTGGATGATGATGAGAAACAATCCAATATTCAAACTTACTCAGATGATTCTGTGTCAAAGGGATCTCCTGAAGATGACCTGTCACATTTCCATCCATCGAACAAGCATCTCCATCTGCCTCAAAAATTTTGACCTCATTGGGGACAGATTGAGCATCAGGAACCATATGTGCAGCCTTCGTAAACCAAAGTGGTTCCGGAACATCTATGGCAAGGTATGCCTGATCAGCCATCGGTGGAGAAAACTCATGACGAATGGGATCAACCACCAACCGACACACAACCACCTCCAAGCTTGGGAGTTGACTCTTCATAACTGATCTCACACACTTCTCCCACTTATCTGCACAATCTATTAGGGTCAGCCTCCTTAGGATGTTGGAAGGGGATACTACGTGAAGTACACCCTCAACTATGATGGAATCATCTCCAGGACAATGTAGCTCCTTCCGAGCCCTTTCAAGCAACTTACTAAATGTTGGCTTCTCATCGAATAGAACAGGCTCACTTTGCATGTTAACAAACTTGATATATCCATAACAATCTCTTGCCATGGTGCCTCCATGATATATGATCACTACGTTGTCCATCTAGTAGTTCGAAAAAATTACAAATATATTTCGTTCAGTCCAAAATAATTGCTATATAGTACTCAATTTGTCCAATCCACTATAGTTTTTAAAACACAAACTTTCTACATGAAACTCTAGCCCGTACGAAATTATCCAATCCTGCAATTTCTTTGTGAGATCTACCTTCGCGTAAACTAATCCAATCTCGTAAACTAATCAAAATTATTACCATTAAAAGATACCATTTATTCAACAAAAAAGATGGGAAAATTTATAAATAACATGTTCAACATTTTACATTTCACCTATTCAAAATGCACGTACATTGTATATTTATATTTTACCCACATTGCATATTGTAAAATTACGTACATTGCACTTTTAATTTTTTTCCTACACTACGTACTCTAAAATCACATGCATTGCATTCTAAATTTTACCTACTAGATACATTCCATATTTAAACTTTACCCACATTTCATATTCTAACTTAACATACATTGCATTTTCAAATTTTACATACATTACGTATTCTAAATTCAAATGCATTGAATTTCTAAATTTTACCTATATTGCACATTCTAAATTTTAATTTCAGCTACATTGGATAATCAAAAATATGATGTTCAATAAATTAAAATTTTCAATTTACCTCGCCGAAAAGGGGAGTCGGGCGGCGGAGGGGCGCCGGCCGGCGCGGGCCGTCGGCGCGGTCGGCCTGGTGGGCACCGGCCGGCGGTGGCGGCTCGCGCAGGCGCCGCAGGGCCGGGCGGCATCGCCGGGTTGGGGAGATGTTCCTCGGCGGCGTCGGCCATCGGGGTCGTCGGGCCACGGCGCCGAGCCGAGGCAGGCGGGGCGGGGTCGTGCGTGGCGGGCGAGCGGCGGCTGGGCGGCGGCGGGCGCGATTGGAGTAACCAAATGAATGTGCTGGACGAGGAAGACAGGGACCCACCTGTAGCGGAGCTTGGCGCCGCGGTAGTGGTGCGAGGTCGGCGCCAAGATCTACGGCGCGAGCTCGAGCGCCACCGCCGGGCGCGACGTTGCCACACGTCGGCCAACGCCCGATGTGGCGCGAGATCTCGGCGCCAATACAATTGGCATCGAGTTGTGTAAGCTCGACGCCATCACTATTGGCGTCGACCTTGGGGTCCATTCCTGCAATTCAAACCGCCAGGGGCCTATTTGTGAGAATCTTTGTAAATTTGGGCCAAAAAGCAAAAAATTCAGTAGTATAGACCTGTAGTGGGAACTCCACCTCGTGTCTCCTGGCCTTTGTAGGGAGGATGTCTGATTTGCCCCTTGCACTGTGTCAAGCTCGCCTAATTCAATTTCACGGGCAATTTCCTAAGCTTGATTTGCTAGCAACTCATCATTGCGCTTAGGAGAAGCACTAACAACATTTATGATGAAATTTACATGCTAAAAAAATTATATACCTCATGTACCTCCCTTGATGCTGCTACAAGGGCTAACTAAAGTTGATGAGCCATGCTATGAATATAATATGCATATGGGCACTTATTGAGAATTAGAGCTTTCAATCCATTCCACTCCCCTCGCATATTACTAGCCTCATCGTAACTCTATCCTCTTATATCTTGTATACTTAGGCCATTAGCTGAGAGGACAGCAGAAATTGACTCTTTAAGGGTCAAAGCAGTAGTATCATTAACATGGATTAGATCAAGGAAACACTCCTTTATGAATCCTTCCTTGATGACAAATCGGAGGACTATTGCCATTTTCTCTTTTTTGGACTCATCTCGAGCTTCGTCAACCATTATGCAAAACTTGATACTCCCAATTTCTTCTCTAATTGATTTCTGCACTTTTTGAGCAAATATGCTTAGAATTTCCTTTTGGACATCAGGTGAAGTGTATTTTGCATTTTTGGGAGCATTTTCTAGCACAACCTCATTAACCTCCTTGTTATACGAAGCCAAAAGCTTGAGCATTTCAAGAAAATTACCCCTATTTCAGAAACTTACAGATTCATCATGGCCTCTAAAGGGGCATCCTTGAAATGTCAGCCACCTAAGCATATAAACAAAACAAGTTAAAATTAAATACTCTAGCACATATAACTCTAGTTGCAAAAATAAAAAAGAGACATGTTAATTTTTCGTATTACCTAACGCAATTAATCGTAGTCGCAAGCCTCAGTCTTCCTGTTGCAAGCATTCTCTGTTTTTGTTTAAGAATCATATTGTCAATTTGAGCCATTGAGTTCTTAAGATTAGTAAAACACCGAACTGAGTAATTATTAGCTTAGCTAGCATCCCCCATGTGTTTTAGAAAAGAACATTCATTTCCATCATTAACTTTCTTCCAGTTCTGAAACCCCTTGATTATGAATGCATCTGATCCTGATTTCCCAATTGGTTTTTTGGACAATAAAAAACATGGCAGACAGTAAGCACAATTTGTGTGAGGTGAATATTCTAGCCATGGAAATTGGTTGAACCAACTACTCTAAAATCGATGACGATGAGCTAATTCACTTAGTGGGTACTCTGTCAATATTGGTTGATTTGGCCCCTCTGAAATATAAAATCTTCGAGCTTCATCTTGTTGATCAGCTGGCAGTTCCAATACTTGAACACATTTACCAGGATCTCTCTCAAATCTAGTAGCTACAATTGGTTCGTGGTCAGGCTCGGCAACCTCGGCTTCCTTTAGCTCAATGGGAGCACTACTCTGATTATTAGGATTCTCTACATGATCAGTAGGAGTTTCCCCTTTCATATTTGGATCATCCCCTTCCACGTTACCTTGCCAGCCTTGATTTCTAATGGATTCAGTACAACTAGCAGTACCGACATGCTTGAAAAAACTATGAAGAGTCTTTCTCTTCTTCATATTATCTAACATCAAAAAGGTGAAATTTAGATCAGGATTATTGAATAGATAAGATGAGAAGGACTAGCACTTTACCTCCTATGCGTGAGTGCAGCCGAGACGCCGGCGTTGGCGTCTACAAGTCACTGATGTCTTACCGTCTTGTCACGTGATTGTCGTTTGTCTTGTCGCCATCTGAGCCCGGAGCCCTTGCCTCCGCCTGCCTGCTTGACCGATGCTGCGGCCTGCGGCACGCGACCATCGCGACGTGCCAGCGCTAGGGAAGAATAGGGCAGATGAACAGATTGGATGACGCACGCGCTAGGAAAGAATAGGGATGAAATACATATAGTCACAAACCGTCGGGCCGTAAATTAGTGGGCTTAATTCTTGGTTAGACTGTAATTATGAGGATATTGGGGGTGCCGCCCCCTCCCCCGCCTCCCTCCGCCACCGATCCTGTGGCCAAATGACTAAGAATGAAGAAGAGAATTTGAAGTCAACCTTGATAAGTTTCCACATGGTCCGAGATATTGGGTGAAAAGATGTATATTAAGTTATTAGAAAATAATAAAAATAGAAAGAGTAGAGAAGAATGTTATTTTGGAAATCAGCAAGAGAATATCATTTCACCGTGTTCACATCATGCACAAGCTGTGTGGTGTAAGGGCAGCAGGCCCATATGGCTCCGGTGGGACCCAGCTGAGGACCTATCATGGACTCACAGTTGGGGGCTGTGGGCAAATGGCCCAGCCTGCCTAGAGAGGAGATCAACAGCAACGCTGGACAAAGAGGAGATGCGCAATGCAGGCCCATCTCCGAGCGAGTGCGTGCGTGCGCGAGGACAACAGATAAGAAAATCGGAATCAGAAGATATTTTTTGCGCGAGAACAGATAAGAAAATCGGAGACAAATGATTTTTTAATCTCGGACAAAAATATTTTACGGACGAGAGAACATATAAGAAAATCAGAGACAGTCGAATATTTTAATCTCGAAAATATTTTATGGACAAAAAATACGAAAGTTAGATTAGATTTCTAATGTCCTATTTTTAATGTAATTAGATTTGGACATCATTGGCGTCGTGTGGGAGGGAAGTCGCGTGTATGCGGTATGTCAGGTACGATCGTAAAGATGTGGTCAGACATCCTAATTTTTGAAGTTAAATTTCACAAAACTACATACATTTTGAATAAATTATCACAAAACTATATATTTAAGGTGTTGTATCACAAAACTATAGATTTAGTGATAAATTTATCAGAGAACTACATATTTAAGGTCAAGTATGTTAAAACTACAGATTTATTAATATTAGAGTTATCACAAAACTACAGATTGTAGAGTTTAAATCCCTAGCACTACCATTATGTTGGAGTAACAAACATTGTAATTTTGTGATAAATTGATACTAAACTAGTTTTGTGATAAATTTGCTACCTAATCTTTTTTTCTACGCTTCATCCTAAATTTGTAGCTTTGTGAGAAATTTTACACTAAACAGATGATACAACACCTTAAATCTGCCGTTATGTGATAATTTGGTAGGAATATATGTAGTTTTGTGAAAATTATTCTAGTTTTTAATAGTACATCAAATTGTTTACCATTAACAAAACAACAGATAGTACATCATATGTAATTTGTTGATACTATTGACGAGAAATTCGTCGTGACACACAAAAGCCTAGGAGATTTGCTTAGCTCCAGTGCATATCCTATCAATCAGGTTCAGGGCGTGTCAATTAGTTTGATTCTGCAACTAACAAGAAAGACAAATTGTATAATATCAAGTAGTCGATCGACCAATAAGCCGATATCGATAAGATTTTGATCAATCGGCTATAAATCCAATGTAGATTAAAATATTCAAATGAACAATGAGATTATGCTATCATTTGCTAGAACTAAAATTATGCATAATCATCAATAAATCGATCTTTATCAAAGGCAATATTGATAGATCGAACTCAAACGAGACAGTATAAGATTGAAGTTGATCTATTTAACTAATGATTATACAAGTTTAAGTATGAACCGATGTAACCTAGATATTATAATGAGATAATATAATATGAACCCAGCAGCCAAAACTGATATAGCAAGATAGATATAAGTCCGATGGTTAAAACATACATCAATTGGAGGTCCAATATAAGTAAACTAAAATGTATATCGGCTAATTAACCAATACATATGATAGCTGAAGCCCATAATAATGATAATTCATAATCTAGAACTTTGATGAACATTACATAGAAACCTATCGGCTTGCTAGAATTAAACTTCTTAGCAACAATCTAATAGATCGGACTAAACCTAGACAATATAAAATTGAAGATAATAAGAAAAAACTTATTTAGCCGATATAACTTAACCGATGCAACCCCGCTCGAAACTAAGAACTCATTGTGAGTAAAAGGTGACAATGCGCCGAAAATAATTCTATTGATCTGTGAAGATTTCTTACAATAACCTCGAGTGTATATATTTATACTCTCGGGTTGATAGAAGTTCTGGTTGGACACGACTCAATGTTTCTTAAAGATAAAAGAAAAAATTCATGATCATATACTACATAAAACTTCCTAAAAATAAAAGGAAAGTTACTAAATCCTGCCTAATTAATAGATAGACTTAAATTGCCATGTCATGACCTTCACAATTCCTTCTTAAACTTCTTTTCTGAATAAACTTTCATCGGCTGCTCAATTTCTTTCCTTAACCGAATCCACTAAAAACCATACCAAATTTTGATGTTAACACATGCCCCCAATTTAGAATATGAGAACTCATGCTTCAAAATTATCTTATTCCTGGCCTTTATGACTCCAAAATTTCTTCCTCCTTTGCCCCTTGTGATCGGTTTTATGAGCCTGATAACTTCTGCATCAAATGAGCCAAACTTTCGAACTTCTGGAAGAAAAATCTTTCTTTGATAGGTGTTGACAATCCTTGGAATGCCAATTCTGCTAATTCCCATCACTTAAGCTCAAACTATAGCATCGGCTATGAAGATCACAAAATCTTTGAATATAATCCAAAACCGATTCATCTGCTCGTTGCTTAACCGATGTCAAATCTATCAATTTTATCTCATTGATTCCAACAAAGAAATACTTATGAAAATACTTTTCTAGATCGGCCGATCTTTTCATAGAATTTGGAGGTAATGATAAAAACCATATAAAAGATGATCGAGACAATGACAATGGAAAGAATCTAATTTTCAAAGCTTCCTCGAGACGATGCTTCTTTGCACTGAGAAAAAATAGCTGATATTATCAACTGTTGATATATTGTCTTGTCCTAAGAATTTAGAGAAATCTGGAACTCTGTATCGGTGAGGCAATGAAACCCTATCAAACCAATCAAGATATGGACACCAATCCATATAGGTCTGCTCCTTAGGTATGATTCCAAACTGTTCCTATCATCTTAGTAATTCTATCGGTCCACTCATTATTTCTTGCATTGTTTTTGTAATATTGATATTTTTCACCATGCCTATACTGATGAGGTTTCTTTGGTCGACATTGATGTGATTCTTCATACAGATGGTAATATGACTGCCCCCTGAGCTGAATTCCTTGAGGAATTGATTCATCTACTGTATTCTTGATCAAATTATCAAATTATGCAGTGTACTCATCAAGACTCCAAATTGATCGATAAAAGCATGATAGACTACCTTATTCATTCTATCTTGAAAAATTTGTTATGAGGACTTGAAATCTTGGGAGAACTGTGAGGATTACTTGGTTCACTTTTAAGAACTGCTCTTGGTAATTGTCGAAACTTGGTTTCGGCAATATTATTTCTGGGGTCGCAGTCGAGATCACCAAGTACAATGGGTTAGAAGAAGAAGAAGATTTAGACAGGTTCAGGCCCTCTAGTGAGGTAATACCCTACTCCTGTTTCGGTGGATTCGATCCGCCGAGTGTTTTTATTGATCTTGTGTATCTAAAGCTCTTGCTTGTGAAATCACATATCCCTCAAGGGACGCCCCTCACCCTCCTTATATAGTCTTGGGAGGAGGGCTTACAGATCGGAAACCCTATCTTATTCTAAGTTGGTTTCCTCAATCTTACCAAACCGTGACTATAGGCCGATTGCCTTATCTCTATCGGCAATCGTAACACCCAAGTCAAGTTTGGCTTACAGATATGGCAGGCGCAATCTATCCCTACCTCCAGTCGGATAAGCTTGCCATGTATATACCCGATTGCTACAATCTCCACAGTAGCCCCCGAGTCCTTTTCAGTCGACGAGACAACTCAGCTTCAAACCAAAGCAGCATTTCAGCCAAAAAATCTCTTTGACCGAGTGCTTTTGGCGCCGAGTGATTCCATCATCTCTGCCTGAATCTTCCCGAGTGGCTCCAAAGACTGTGAAGGGCTGGAAAAATATATAAAAATTTCTCAAAAATAAATATCTAGGTGCATCTCCTGATGCACCTAATTAGGTGTAGCCCCCGACTATATGGTTAGTCAAAAATAGGCTAAGCATATAGTCAAGAACTATAAAAGATCATTCTCATGTAGATGCCTAGCTCATGCTAAAGCAATCATAGAAATCTCATTACTCGGCAAGTTCATACTTATCCGAGTAAATTTGCCCGAGTCATCTCGAACAAATAATTCAATCAACCCATATGGATGAAAAAACACTCGGTAAGCTCAAGCTTATCCGAGTGGATTTGCCCGAGTAATCCCGAACAAACATTTCAATCATCCCTCATGGGAAAACAAGTTCTTTCAATCATATGAAAAATATGACCAAATTATTAAATAGCTTATGCCATAATACTGGTCTCAATCTATAAAGATCTTCACCAAGGTGGAAAAATAGCATCGATCTAATTAATTAGCCGAATGCTAAAAAACCAAACAGCCCTTGTCATCAAGGCAGCTATAGAAACTTAGCTGTTGGCCACCTTCCAAGTTGCATCGTGCTAGCTTCTCATGAAGTCAAGCAAACTGCGGTATGGAAGGATTTTCAAAGGTATAGGGCACTCGGACACGCGCATATTGCCGGGGCAAATCTGCTTAAGCTCATCCGCTTAAGTCCCTAAGGACACGCGTCGGCCACACCTTAGGCCGGGCCGTAGATTTTCTTATGGGCTCGGCCCAATTACGAAAACCTAACGCAACCCTCAAATCTTTCTATAAAGATGCGAGGTCGTCCCCGCCTCTTCGTCTTCCAAAAGATTCCCCTTTTCTCAGCACTGTTCACCAGTCCATCGCGGAGAACCCTAGACTCGCGCGCTCCCAAATCCATCCATCTAGGAACTCGCACTCTGCAACATCCAGCCTCCGCAGCCAAATCTCCCACGTTCCCTTGTCAAAAATCTGACCTTTTCCAGCCAGATCCACTTCCCATCAACCCCGCTCTCATGGCGGAGGAAAAGAGGATTCCGTTCGACCAATGGGCCGCTTCGGATGTGAGGGAATCCACCCTCAAGGAAATGGTGAAGCACGGCGTGCTTCCGCCAAAGGAACTCGTGGGATGGCGCCCGGCGGCGGGGGAGGACTTCCCGACCCCAAACACCGGTGAGCTCGTCGTTTTCACTTCCTTTTTCTATTACGGGTTCAGCCTTCCCACCTCCGAGTTCTTCCGGGGGCTTCTGGATTACTATGGGCTTCATCTCTACCATCTGAACCCCAACTCAATGCTTGACATAGCTCTCTTCATTCATGTGTGTGAAGCCTTCCTTGGCATTCTCCCCCACTTCCAACTCTTCCGGCGCATGTTCTACCTCAAACCACACCCAAACAAGGACCACCCTTGCGTCGTTGGCGGGGCAGGTTTCCACTCCGCGGATCTCTCCGCAAAGATTACTTTTCTCTCCCTCTAAAGTCCTCCAACAAGGGATGGCACGCGGCCGGTTCTACATTAACAATCTCGAACCCGGCACTCCGCCTTCGTCGGTCTTCCCCTGTCCCCAGGCCATCTTGGAGCACTGTCCCAGTAGCCCAAGATTGGGACAAGGCCAACGAGCTGCTTGCGAAGATCCTGGCGATGAAGCAGAGAGGTCTTCGCGGGGAATAGATCACTCGGCACTTCATCAGGTGCCGACTGGCGCCGATAAAGGAACAGTCGAAGCCGGCCTTCGAGTATGAAGGCGGAACGGACCCCAATCGGGAAGATCCAGATCCACTCAAGTATGAGATCCCGAAGATCCGGATGTACAAACTCTTCTCGTCCTGGGATTGCGGTTGAGCGGGCTCTCATTCTGCGGTTCTTCCCTTCAAGATCCACCGACCTCCTCCTCCTAAGCCGTGGTTGCTTCATAGTATCTTTCAATCTTGACATCTTGTCTCTTAACATTGTACTTTCTTTCTTCTGCAGGAAAACGCCTCTATCACCTCCAAGCCATACAAGGTGTCCCACGACGACGCGCCGCATCGCCCCGCCAAGAAGCCGGCTGGCGGGATCAAGATCCAAGGCGACCCGGTCGGGAAGCGAGCGGCGCCGAGTGAAGAGTCGAACAAGCGTGCAAGCAAGAGGAGGCTGATTATAGAGGGCTCGGATGACGACGTCCCGGCTCCTCCCACCGAGACACCATCTTTGAGACGATCGCCGCGGACGGTGCCGAAGATCCGCCGGTCATCCAGGTATGCTCTGAAACTGAAGTCTGAACTTTTTTGTTAAAACTTCTCTTTATCTTTACCCTTGTCGTATTCACTTTCGCAGGAGGCCCCAGGACATAGATCCTGCCGGAGGGGGTGAAGGACCGACTCCAGCCGCTGCTCCCGAGGTGCCAAGGCCAGCAGAGCCAAAGCCCCGGAGCCCACAACCGAGTGCGAGCGCTCCGGGGAAACAACCTTTGCCTCCAAAGAAGGATGCTCCGAGGAAGGAGCCCCCAGCCCCCAGCCGGGACATCCCGACTGGAGATCAATCAGCGGCCGGGAAGCCTGAGGCCGCGGCTCAAGCACCCCCGACCGAGGCCACCCGCGCGGAGTCGAAGAAGGAGGCCAGCCGGCCACTCCGCCCAAGCAAGCGGCCGCCGAAACCGGTGAGATTTGTTTCGAAGTACTCTTTTAGTCTTTCAATTTGAATCTTTCACGTCTTCATTTTTCCTTTTTGCTTGCCGACCACGGTGGAGGAGATCCCAGTTACGGTCTTGAAACTCAGGGTTCCCCCATTCGGATCGAGTGGCGGGACTCGGAAGGCGAGAGGGGGCATCATCCTAGACCGGCAAGCCGAAAAAGATGAAAGGGATGCCCTTGTCGAGAGCCTGAACGAGGCGACCCGGCTGCTCAACGTAAGCCTTTGTCTTTCTCTTAAATTGTATCATCATTGTCTTTCAATCGGTCACTCTTGTGCCATTGCGCGCAGAAGGAGTATTGCCGCTCTATGGCTAAATCCGAGGTGCTGGAGAAGTTGGTTCCCCGCCTGAACTCCTTAGAGGACGTTCAGCGACAGCTGAAGGCCACTCGGGAGGAGGCCGCGTCAAGGGAGGCGGCTTTAAGGAGGGAGATCGCAGAACTTCGGGAGGCGAATCTCGACCTCCGAGGATCAATCGGGAGTAAGCCCGCCTCTCCAAGTTTCTTCATGATTCTCATGTTGATCTTGGTTGTTGACGATCTTCTTTTGTTGTAGAAAATTCTTCGGAGGTTCATTCGCTCCAAGTCCAGCTAGAAGCGGTCAACCTCGATAAGGCCGAGATGGAGGCCGAGTTTGAAGGTAATCTTCTTTGAAGTGAAACTTTTTGTGCTGCTTTATTTCCGAGTGCTTTGAATGATCCGGGACTTTTGGCGCTTACAAGGTAAAACCCGAGCCCAATACGACGTCTTGCTTGGGTGGATCAAACGAAGCGACGAGATGCGGGAAGAGGTCGCCAATGCCGCCATGCCGATCTTGCTGTCGTTGTTCGACCAAGGAGTTGGGGCCGTTCACTGAGCCGATCGAAATATTCGACAAGCCGCGGGCTCCCGACCGATACCGGCCAATATGACCAGAACAAGATGGGGGCTGGTCGCTCTTGCACGACCAAGTCCTTTACCCCGAGTGGATATCCACTCGGTCGGAGAAGGCTTTGCGACGGAACGACGGACGAGCGGCCTTGGACATGCTAAGTGAGGCGCAGAAGCGGCGAAGAAGATATCCCTTGATGTAGTAAACAACTTCAAGATTTAATTTGTCTTTCTGACTTTGTCTTGTAAATGTCGCATATCCGTAACATTCTGAAGCAGAATTTGTGATATATTCAGTTTATTTATGTTAATGCCTTGATCCGAGTTTTTGTGTGAAATTTCTTAAGTAGTTTTCGTCTGACTGCCACCAAGCCTAGGCTCGATTAGGTCATCGAAAAACTCTCAGTCCTTAGACACTGAACTCGAATCAAAGACCATTAAACAATGATAAACCAAATCATGCACAAAAGTTGGTGAGGGAAACTTGAGCTTTATTGACATGTGAGCAGCCCCCGACTGCTAACTCAAGAAGTCATCTTGCTTGAGGTTGGCAGTCAAGGAAAACATGAGGCCTTAGCCAAATTAAGCATAAAATCGTCGAAGATGCTCGATGTTCCAGGAGTTTTCCACCATAGACTCGTCTTCACGCTTTAGCCGGTATGCACCGGGTCGAGTCACTTCAGCGATTATGTATGGTCCTTCCCATAAGGGAGATAACTTGTGTCGGTCTTTGGTGGTCTGGATCTTGCGTAGGACCAGGTCGCCAACAATGAAAGCTCGTGCTCGCACGTTGCGACTGTGGTATCTTCTAAGCCCTTGAAGGTATTTGGCCGACTAGATGAGGGCTGCCTCACGGGCCTCTTCCAATCGGGTGAGGTCATCCACTCGGTCAGGGTCGTAGCGTTCATCGTTAAAGCTGTGAACCCGGAGGGGCTCATATTCCATCTCGTTTGGCAACATGGCTTCTGCGCCATAGACCAAAAAGAAAGGAGTTTGGCCGGTAGCCCGACTGGGTGTGGTTCGCAGTGACCATAAAACCGAGGGCAGTTCTTGGACCCACTTGCCAGCATAAGGGTTTAGGCGGTCGAAAACGCGGGCCTTGATGCCTTGGAGGATCATGCCGTTGGCTCGCTCGACTTGTCCGTTGCTTTTGGGGTGAGCTACTGATGTGTAGCAGATCTTGATTCCAAAGTCTTCGCAGAATTCCTTGAAGATGCCTCCCGTGAATTGAGTCCCGTTGTCAGTTATGATTCTGTTTGGGATGCCGAAACGGTGCACGATGTTGAGGAAAAAGTCTCGTGCCTTGTCTGCTGTAATTGTGGCGACCGGCTTGGCTTCAATCCACTTGGAGAACTTGTCGATTGCGACGAAGAGGTGTGTGAATCCTCCCGGAGCTTTTTGAAAGGGCCAACCATGTCCACCCCCATACCGCGAACGGCCGGAAAGTGGGATTGTTTGAAGCTCCTGGGCCGGGACATGGCTTTGTCGGGCGAAAAACTGGCAGCCTTCGCAGGTTCGTACGACTTTATCCGCGTCGGAGACCGCAGTAAGCCAGAAGAAACCTTGCCTGTAAGCTTTGCCAACTAGAGTGCGTGCTGCCGCGTGGCTTCCGCATATGCCCGAGTGGATGTCTTGGAGTAACTGCTTCCCTTCTTTGGGTATGATGCACCTCATTAGAATTCTGGAGGGGCTTCTCTTGTATAGATCGGAGTCAACCATGACGTATGCTTGGCAACGACGCCGGACGCGTTCTGCTTCATCCCGGTCATCCCGCAGCTCTTGCTGGGTTAAGAATTTGATGAGCGGCGCCCTCCAGTCGGTATCGGTCATGGTTCGTACTCAGCGACGTTGTGTGAGGTGGAGAAGTGGAGGTGAAGGACATATCTTAGCCTTTTCCCGGTCGGGGAAATCAGCACAACTCCTGCTCCCAAGCCGGTGATCCTCTTGGATCCGTCGAAGTGCATGGTCCAGTGTTGGAGGTCTTCCCGAGGTACGTTCTCTTGCTGTTCAGTCCACTCGGCCAGGAAGTCCGCCAGGGCTTGTGACTTTATGGACGTTCTTGCCTTAAAAGCCAAGTCCAGCGGCATTAGCTCTAGGGCCCACTTGGCGATGCGTCCGGTTGCCTCGCGGTTGTGGATGACGTCGCCGAGTGGGAAAGAGGTGACGATGGTGACCGAGTGACCCTGAAAATAGTGTGCTAATTTCCTCGTGGTTATTAGAACACCATAGAGCAGCTTTTGTACCTGAGGGTAGCGAATTTTGGCTCCTGCCAATACTTCGCTAACAAAGTAGATTGGCCTTTGAATCTTCTGAGTCCGTCCTTCCTCTTCGCGTTCGACCACAAGGACCGTGCTGACCACTTGGTGAGTGGCTGAGACGTACAGCAGCAGAGGTTCCTGGGGCTGAGGCGAGGCCAGGACGGGTGGCGTGGTAAGGAACTCTTTGAAATCTTCAAAGGCTTGGTTGGCTTCCGCGGTCCACTCGAAGTCGTCTGCCTTCTTTAGCAGTCTGAAGAAGGGCATGCCTCGTTCGCCGAGTCGGGATATGAAACGGCTTAGCGCCACCATGCAGCCAGTGAGCTTTTGGACGTCTTTCTGGTTACTCGGGGGTTTCATGTTTAAGATGGCGTTGATCTTCTCTGGATTTGCTTCAATGCCGCGATGTGACACCATGAAGTCGAGCAGTTTGCCTGATGGAACACCAAAAGTGCACTTCTCCGGGTTTAACTTCATTCTGAAGGCCCGGATGTTTGCAAAGGTTTCTTCTAAGTCGGCGATCAGGTCTTCTTTCTGCTTGGTCTTGATGACAACATCGTCGACGTAAGCTTCAACGTTTTTGCCGATCTGCGTCTGGAAGCATCTTTGGATCATGCGTTGGTGTGTGGCTCCGGCGTTCTTCAGGCCAAAAGGCATGGTGATGTAGGAGTAGGCCCCGAACGGCGTGATGAACGATGTCTTCAGGCAGTCGGATTCTTTTAAGTTGATCTGATGATAGCCCGAGTAATGTCCGGAAGCTCGGGAGTTGGCGCCGTTGAGTCGACGACTTGGTCGATACGAGGTAGCCCGAACGGATCTTCGGGCGGGCTTTGTTGAGGTCGGTATAGTCAACGCACATGCGCCATTGCCCCGTCTTCTTGCGGACCAGGACTGGGTTGGCTAAGCAGTCGGGATGGAGGACTTCTTTAATGAAGCCGATAGCCAAGAGCTTTGCGAGTTCTTCTTTGATAGCGTCTTTTCGATCCTGTGCGAATCTGCGTAATCGTTGTTTTATCGGTTTGGCGTCATCTTTGACGTTCAAAGAGTGCTCGATCACCTCCCTAGGAATTCCAGGGCATATCGGATGGTTTCCAAGCAAAAACATCTTTATTATTTTGGAGGAAGGTGACGAGCGCGCTTTCCTATTTGGGATCTAGGTCGGCGCCGATTACAGCAGTTTTCGAGGGATCAGACGGATCAAGGGAGATCTTCTTGGACTTGACGTCGCCGGATCCTGATTTGGCTATCTTCTTTGCGGGGACTTCACCCTCTGTCGAAGTCGATGCAGCCAATCGGACTTCTTGTTGGCCGCGCAATCTCTCGCGAGATTGGGCCATGTCGCAGCTCTCCTTATCGCAGGTGAAGGCTTGCTTCACGTCGCTGCGAAGAGTGATGATGCCGTTGGGACCCGGCATCTTCATGCAAAGGTAGGTGTAGTGAGGGATCGCCATGAACTTGGCAAGCACAGGCCTTCCGATGATGGCGTGATATGTCGGTCGGCCACCTCAAAGGTGACGTTCTCCGTTCGGAAGTTCTCTCGGGCTCCGAAGGTGACTGGGAGGGAGATATGCCCGAGTGGTGTTGAAGACAGCCCTGGGATAACTCCATGGAAGGGGGCTGAGCTTGCTTTCAGTTCGGCCCTCGGGATCTGCATCTCATCCATGGTCTTGGCGAATAGGATGTTGAGGGCGCTGCCCCCATCGATGAGGACGCGCTTAAGCCTGATGTTGCGGACCACGGGGTCCAGGACAAGTGGATAGCGCCCCGGGTGAACCACTCGGTCAGGATGATCCGAGCGGTCAAACGTGATGGCCACTTCCGACCATCGCAGATATTGAGGGACTTCGGGTTGAGCCGTGTTGACCTCCCGGTCAGTTAGCTTTTGTTTCCTCTTGGACTCATAAGCTAGCGGACCTCCGAAGATGTGGTTGAGCTCCCCACTGGGTCTTGAAAAGGTTCGGCATTTTTAGCCGCGTTGTTCTTTTTGGCGCCAGACGGGCCAGCCTCGTCAGTCGGCTTCTTGCTGAGCTGCGCCGCGTATTGTTCGGCGAACTGCTTGTAGATAAAGCAGTCCTTCGCCGCGTGCTTATGATTCGGATGGTGGGTGCACTGGCGTTCATGATGGCGTCGTAGGCGGCGACTCGGGACGGCGTTGAGTGTTGGAGGTTGCGGCGACTAGGTCCTCGGATCGGCGCTTGCGATCTTTCTGGCCCCGGTTGCCGTTGTTGCCGCCATCCTTCTTAGGATTACGGCTTCCTCCGCTTGCTTGTCTTCCCTTCTATCGGGCCGGTCTTGACGGGCGGCCTTAATGGCGTCATTGGATTTGGCGTACGAGTTCGCCGTCTCGAACATTTGCTTCACCGTCTTCGGTGGTTTGCGCCCGAACTTCCCGATGAGCAGCTCATCACGGACTCCCTTCTGGAAGGCGGCGATGATGATATCGTCGGTGATATTCGGGATCTTGTTGCGTTTCTCGGAGAAACGACGAATATAATCCTTCAGGGGCTCGTCCGGCTTCTGGATGACGTTGTAAATGTCAAAGTGTGTGCCGGGCCTCTCGAAGGTACCTTGGAAGTTGGCGATGAAGTGATCCCTCGGCTCGCTCCACGAGCCGATTGAGCCTCTTGGCGGCTCGTGAGCCAATTTCGGCTGAGTTTGCGAGGGCCACGGGCAGGTAATTGGCCATGGCTTTGTTGTCGCCACCTGCAGCTCGGATGGCAAGGGTGTATACGGTTAGCCAAGATTCAGGGTCGGTCTTGCCATCGTACCTTTCAATCCCTGTAGGCTTAAAGCCACTCGGCCAATGCACTCGGCGGAGCTCCCGAGTGAAGGCTGGTACTCCGTCGTCGCCGCTATCGGGTGATCCCCTCCGATCTTCCCGAGTGCGTCGGTCGCGCTCCTGGTAGCGGCGATCGAGGACTTCCCGCAGATCACTCGGCGGGGTCTTCGGTTGACTGGTTGGGTAGCTGGAACTGTTGCGGCGGACTCGGTGGTGGACGGGTGGACGTCCGTGTCGTTTGTCGCGGGAGTCGGCCGTCTGCTCTTGGTACTTCAGCGTGGACTCGCGAGGTGGGCCTCTTGGCCTGGTTGTCGACCGAGCCGGCTCGGGCCTCCTATAGTCTCCTGACTTTAGAGGTGGAAGCCGGCTCTTGTCTGGCGTTTCGGCCACAGATTCAGTCGGCCTTCGTGCCGAAGTGGTGGGATGGCCGTTAGCCGTGGCAGCGGGCAGGAGCCGTCTCCATGACGGTGTCCAAGAGCGTGAGTGCAGCAACGGCATTCTGTTGTGGCGTCTGGAAGATGTTGGTGTTGCGAACCCGTGTTTGGAGTATGGCCTCCTGGGCGGATCATCCGGCTGCACGTAGATCCTGCTTCCTTTTGTCGGCCTCGTCCTTGCGTTGTTTCTCCTCCTCGGCTGTCTTGCGCTCGAGCTCCACCCTGGCTCGCTCTTCTTCGGCAAGCCTTCTGGCCATGGCTGAGTCGGACTCGTCCGGCTCGGTCATGAGGACGTCAAAGCACTTCGGCTCACGGTCCATGCGGCAGTCGGAGTTGTCGGCTTCGTCAGAAGGGATGCCGTAGAGGTTGTCGAAACCGGCGGAGCTAAGGTATCCATTGAGCTCCGAAGATGAGCAGGAGCCGAATGATGGGAGGATGACAGCGACCTCCCTTGATCCTGGGTAACCCGGATCTGGATCGTTCCAGTCCGAGTCAGAGTTTGGAGATTGGGGCTCCTCCGAGTGGGTCGCCGCCAACTCGGGGGAGAGAAGTTTGCTGAAAATCTCGGCAACGTTTGGTAACCCAAACGGCACTGAGAGGTCTTCATCTGAGTAGATTGCTTCCGTCGGGGAGGCGAGAAGATTGGCGCAGATTTCGGCGGTATTCGGTAATCCGAAAGGTGCCGAGTGAAGTCCGTCATCGGAGAAAGTAGATTGCATCTTGGTCTTCAAGATGTCGTCGAAGGTCTCGGCGCTATTGGGGAGCCCGAACGGCGCCGAGTGGGTCTTTCCTTCCGACTGGTTTGAGTCCGAGTCGAAGGAGGAGTCGCCGAAGAAGTTGTTGGCGGAGAAGTCGCCGAATCCTGAAGGAGATCCCATCACGCTTGTCGGCGAGATTGTTGAAGAAGTCTCGACGTGCGGCCCCTACCTGGCGCGCCAACTGTCGAAACTTGGTTTCGGCAATATTATTTCTGGGGTCGCAGTCGAGATCACCAAGCACAATGGGTTAGAAGAAGAAGAAGATTTAGACAGGTTCAGGCCCTCTAGTGAGGTAATACCCTACTCCTGTTTCGGTGGATTCGATCCGCCGAGTGTTTTTATTGATCTCGTGTATCTAAAGCTCTTGCTTGTGAAATCACATATCCCTCAAGGGACGCCCCTCACCACCCTTATATAGTCTTGGGAGGAGGGCTTACAGATCGGAAACCCTATCTTATTCTAAGTTGGTTTCCTCAATCTTACCAAACCGTGACTATAGGCCGATTGCCTTATCTCTATCGGCAATCGTAACACCCAAGTCAAGTTCGGCTTACAGATATGGCAGGCGCAATCTATCCCTACCTCCAGTCGGATAAGCTTGCCATGTATATACCCGATTGCTACAATCTCCACAGTAATTGTGTTTTTTTAATAAACCCTTGGCGGATTATGCTGAAAGACTTTAAGCATAGCTTCTGAAAAATCCTCTATTCCACCTCCGCTCTCTGCTCATTGGTGAGTTTATCCAAAATTATTGGAATAAAATTATCTCGATCAACTTCCTTAGATATGATAATGATGCAAGAAAACAGTCTCACCAGGCATGCCAAAAGTGTGTTGATGAGAAATTCGTCATGACACACGAAGGCCTAGGAGATTTTCTTAGCTCCAGTACATGTCCTATTAATCAAGTTCACGACATGCCAGTTAGTTTGATCCTGCAACTAACAAGATAGACAAATCGTATAATATCAAGAAGTCAATCGACCAATAAGCTGATGTGGTGCAACGAGGCCAGGCGATTCATGCTATCATTGGCTAGAACTATGAGATTCATGCTATCATTGGCTAGAACTAAAATTATGCATAATCATCAATAAACCGATCTTTATCAAAGACAATCTTGATAGATCGGACTGAAAGTATAATATTGAAGTTGATAAAGAGATATTTAACTAATAATTATACAAGTTTGAGTATGAGCCGATGTAACTTAGAGATTGTAATGAGATAATATAATATGAACCCATCGACCAAAACTGATATAGCATGATAGATATAAGTCCAATGGTTAAAGCATATATCAGCTGGAGGTCCGATGTAAGTAAACTAAAACGTATATTGGCTAACTAACCGATACATCTGATAGCTGAAGCCCATAATAATGATAACTCGTCGGCTAGAACTCCGATGAACATTGCATAGAAACCTATCGGCTTGCTAGAATTAAACTTCTTAGCAACAATCTAATAGATCGGACCTAATCGAGATAGTATAAGATTGAAGATAATAAGAAAAAACTTATTTAGCCGATAGATCTACATAAACATGATGGATATAACAAATCTATCTAGAACAGAAGTACGATTAGAGAAATATCAACTTAGCCAGAATATCAGACCTAACCGATAAAGTCCTAACTAAGCCGATATAACTCTAAACATCAATGCAGTTAAAGATAGAATTGATATATCTGATAGGCAATGCTTGCATCAACCTAAATAGAATATCAGACTTAACCGAGAAAGTTCTAGCCATGCCAATAGAAACGAAGTTGATGTAACTTACTTCCTTGTTGGAGACCAAACTTAATCGATGCAACCCCGGTCGAAACTAAGAACTCGCAAAGAGTAAAAGGTGGTGATGCACCGAAAGTAATTGTACTGATATGTAGAGATGACTTACAAAGACCCCCCGGTGTACATATTTATATCCTCGGGTTGATACAAGTCCTAATCGGACACGACATAATGTTTCCTAGAGAAAAAAGGAAAAAACAAGTCCTGATCGGCCACTAGACAAAAATTTCCAAAAATAAAAGGAAAGTTACTAAATCTTGCCTAATTAATAGATAGAATTAAATTGACATGCCATGGTCTTCACGATTCCTTCTTGAACTCGGTCTCTTTTGAATAAACTTCCATCGGTTGATCGACTTCTTTCCTTAACCGAATCCACTAAAGAATCATAACAAATTTTGGTACTAACAGATACACATCGTGAAAACGTGTCATGACTGAAAGATACTGTAGACCCCCGTTTTTGAGGATAGGAATCATTCATATTCATAGTACCATTTCCCTGGATCGAGTAGTTTGGTACACATGAATACAGTACTGAATTATCATGTGCAAAGTGCATGAATAGTCTTACATAGAATATATTACAAAATAAGCCCGAAGGCAATATCCAACACATAGGACCTACTTGTCCAGATACAACCAAAATCAGAGTCTAGGTGAGATAGCAGACGGAAGACAGCAGCATGTTGATTGCCACAGGCAACGACTGGGGACTAAGACCTATTGCGCTCCATCGTCTTCATTGCCCTCCTGGCAGTAGGCATACGGGTCCTCCAGATCTTCCACGCCTACATCTGTAGGTTTGTGTGTATAGCAAGGGTGAGTACCCAACGTACTCAGAAAGCCAACACGGAATGATACACATGATAGGATCATTCAAAGGATGGCTACGGTTTATTTGCATAAAGCCAATTTTCGTAAATCATTTTGCAAACTTATCATCTAGCCAAGTCAAGTTTTAGTTCCAGAGTGTATTAAATCGGCAACGGTTCTGTCTGCCATCCATCGTGATACCAAGAATGGTTTCCGCCTCCGAGTCGTCATGGTTTTTCGGGGGAGTCTACCCCCTTCTCGTAGTTCGAGCAGAGGATCCCTCGGCACATAAAATCATCATGCATGCCCAACCCATCAGTTTAAGTTTTTATGAGTCTAGCCACGGGAGAAACCTGTCACGTCGCTCATTATCAGCGAGCATGGCTATTTGAATAGATTGGTTTACTCACACTACAGTGGATGTACATTTTACCCGTACTCCGCAACTGCCCATTGAATGAGCCTACATCCCTCTATATGGGACGGTCACGGCAAAGCCTTTCGATAACCTCACTTTGGCAGTACCCGCTCCATGAACTTAAACCCTCATGCACTCTAGCCGTCGTTTCCTAGCAGTGAGAGGAGTTCTGACGTTCCCAAAGTAAGAGAAAGACTTGCTCCATCTTTGATCTTTCAACCTTCATGTTCCTTTCTTCATGTCTTCATTTCTTCATGTTGATCGCATGCCCGATCTCTGCCCAGGTACCGACCAGTGGTAAACCCCCACTGGTAGGCCCTTAACTTCCGTCCAGGTACCAACCAATGGTGAGCCCCCACCGGTAGGCCCTTACCTCAATGCCTACACCTGAACCACTATGCAGGGATACTGCCTCCGCTCGGCTATCTACTCCGCTAGGTCTATACCCATTCGAGAAGTAGGTTGTACTGGCTCGTTCTAGGTTGTAAGTCTCATGGCTCGGTCCTTAATCGACCAGGGACGGTACTTGCCTTTGCCGGAATCCACCCAAATCCATCCATCCTCCCCAGTCAAAAACGTTGGTTTTATGTTTTCATTTCTCCAACAAAACTTATTCCATCATGTTCAAGGCAATGTGGCGCTCATGTCTCCACATGCCGTATTCCAACTACCTTCCCTAAGGTAGTTGCCCAAGCATATAGCTCTTTGTAAAAGTATGAGTATGCAAGATTATAGTATAAGCATGGCTAAGAATTTTACCGAAGATATCCTCCGATTATATCACATCGAGGGTTACAAGGATTATATCTTAAAGGTAAGCAATATCAAGGCATGGTATATCAAGCATAGGTGTTTTGTGTATAGCATGCATGTTTGAAGTTTAAATCAACATCATTTCACAAAATAGGATCAATATGTTCAAAGAGAAGTGTTGACATGCCTTGCTCCCACACTTGTTGGACGGGGTCTTCCGCGTAGTCGACGCCTGTTTCCTCGGATGCTAACCGTACGTGCGAAAAGGAAGGATTGAATTCGTTTAGAATTCAATAAAATCCAATAAAAGCTGAATAAATTGCAAAAGCGGCTCCTAAGACGAATCTACGGTGTTAAATGAATTTAGGTTTGAGTTTGGCTAGAATCCGAGTTAGTATGAGCGAGTTACAAGGATTTGAAGTTTCGCGTTGAACCGATGTAATTAATCATGATGTGGCATTAAATTCAAGTTAATGTATTCGAAGTTTGAGAAATATTATGGTTGATGACTCAAAATATGATAATGAAAAGGAAATGATTAACTTCTAATTTTTTTATCCAAATTTTATTGGCCGACAAGCCCTAGGGTTAAAATAATTAGATCTAAAAATAATTAATTAACCTTGAAGCTAAACACTATACTAAATAATTTAGAATTTAGGTTTAGAAATCCATATATTAAAAATAATATTTAATGACAAGCTAAGCTATAAATAAATTCCTAGATAAATAAATTATGTGATGGTTAGATATCTTCAAATCCCTATTTAATAATTAGTCCCTAATCATTTTTGAAATCCAAATTTGTTTTCGAAAGAAAAATATATATTTTGCCCAGAGATTTTCCCAAATATTTTCCAAAACTTTTTCCTAATTTTTTTTAATTTTTCTCTAAATTTTTCCCTTTTTTTCCTTTTTCTTTTCTACCTTTTCTCTTTTATTTTCTTTTCTCTTTTTTTCCTTCTTTCTGTTCACTCTCTCTCCTCTCTACCCTCCCCCGTCTACCCCCTCACTCTCTTTTCTCTCTCCCGTTCGCGGGCCGCAACGCACAGGCGGCGTACGGGACACGCTAAGGAGGGCTTACCGATGGATGGCGGCGGCAGCGGCGAGGGAGGCGGCGGACTCGGCGCGCGGCGGACGACGGCGGCGGCGGCTTGCGAGGTGGCGAGCGGCGCGAGAGCTTGAGACGACAAGAGAGAGGGAATGAGAGAGGAGATGAGCGGCGAAGTGGAGAGAAGAGAGGAGGAGCCCCGCTCCTTTTATAGATGGCCGAGAGAGGGAGAGAAGAGGGGACGACGCGACGGACGGCGCGATGCGTGCGGCGCGGCGTGAGGCAGCGCGGGGCTCGGGCGGTGCGACGGCGCGACGTGCGGTCGGCGCGGGGACGGGGCCGGGTAGGCGGCGACGCGTGGTGGGCGGTGCGGCAAAGCGCGAGGTGGCGGGCGGTGCGGCAAGCGCGGCGGCGGCGGCTTTGCGCGCACAAGGCGGCGCGAGGTGGCATGGGCGGCGACGTGCACCGGCGGCGTGACGTGGCATGGGCGGCGTGGGCGGCGTGTGACACGGCTTGCGTGCAGGCGGCGCACGGCACGGCGTGTGCGCGGGTGGGGGACGGTGTGGCGCGACTGTACGCGTGACGCGCGGCGCGAGGTGGCGAGGGAGGTCTGGGGGCCCCGGGACGGCGCGGCTCCGATCGAACACTTGGCGCCCAATGAATAGTGCACTTTCTCTTTTTCCCGATTTTTCCGATTTAAATTCTATTCTTCTCCATTCATTTTTGCCTTCACCCATAAATTTAAAATATGATTTGATTTAATCATAAATTTAATTTAATCCTATATTTCCAACCCTTTTGTCCATTTTTATTATTGCATATTATATATATTTATATATATATATATTTTTATAGGTTTTATTTCCTCTTTTTGTTTTTCTACACTTCACCCATAATTAAAAATGTAGCTTTGGCCTCAATTGTAATTTAATTTTAGAATTTAATCTTTTTCCCCATATTATTATTATTACATATTTTTTGACACATTCTTTTTACTTGTTCCCTTGCATATCATTTTATTATATTTTATCTTTCCTCTCTATTTCCTTACTTCATTTTATTCCTTTTTATTATTATTATGCACATTTTTGTACTTTCCATTTTATAGTTTTAATTCAAATTAAATATTTATCAATCTTAGTTTTCTTGTATAATTATATATATTTATATATTTGATTTGGAGTTTTACTCTTAGCTAGGGTTTCACTCATATTTTAAATAAGTGCATTTCTATTTATACCACACAACAATCTTGCAAATAAGAGGCCATAAACACGTTGAGATGCAAAAACACCAAAAGTTTTTATAAGTTCCAATTTTTAATTCCTGATTTTAAATTCTCCGATTTTAGGGTGTTACAGATACCTTAAAAATGACAATTTGCTTGAGGACACTTTTGACCCAATTAAAGAGAAAATTTTCAAATAGACAAGTGTCAGTGTCCTGGCTATGGGATATCTTATACTTGTGTATTAGGTTTGACGGGGTCCACAATATACCAAGTCATATAAAAATCACATATACATAAGGTGTTCTGACTAAGGAAAGAAAAATAGAGTTCTACTTGGGCACTACAAGATTTACTCGGATCGTATCCATACTTGCCTCTCTAGTTCTACTTCGATAAGGCGACATCCGAAGGTATAAATACAAGATCCAACAGGAGGAGAGGGGACACACCAATATAGATCAACACAGGCCAATATAAGCCCATAGCACCACAAAAACCAGAAAAATCTTCAATCTCATCGAGTTCATATTGGAGAAAATCGGACTGCCACTAGTCGTCGATCACATGTGAGAGCTTTATGTCGTTAGGCTGACAGGGACTATATTAGGTCATCCCCAATATTTTACTCATGTAATATTGATATATATAAAGGCAACACCGACTTTCGCCAACAGAAGTAGAGCTATTACCTATAAGTAGGTGGCTCAAACCTATATAAAAATCTTTTATCCCTGTCTCCTTACTACAATCTCGTGTATACCTTGGTACCAACAATCCCCATCCTCTACAAATACCATTGTCGGGTACAACCCTTTGACAACGAGAATGCCCTAGGGACTGCTTGTAACATAAGTGTTGAATTGAAAATTTAGAAATTATGCAACTTTAAATCTACCATCACCCCTAAGTACATTGCTAGCATGCATCATATTACATCTTCACTCCAGCGCTAGGTTAGAAGCTTTTGGCCCTGAGGGCATTCTTTTCTTTTTGAAGAACTTCTCTCTTCATCTGGGCTAAAATGTCCTCTAGCAAATTACCAGCTCTTGGGGGTGTCCTTCAACCGTGACATGTTTTACGATGTCCACCAATAAATTACACAAACTTAAATTGTATTGTAGCAAAATTTGCCTCTTAAATAATGGTCTAAATTGTGTTTTGGAAACCTAGAAAGTTGGAAAAAAATACAAAAAGAAGCCTTAATGATCCAATTGTGTCTTAGTTTTACTTGCTCAGGTCATGGGACTTCATTAACATACCCTGATATATTGGGTTTTAATTGTGTTTTTCTCCCTTTGGATAAACAATTCAGTTTCTTTTCTAAGGAAAAAAATGAATAGGCTCTTAGTTAGATGCTCGGTGAATGCTAACATGACATCTGGATTTGGCAGCATTTTTTGAGTGTTGGCCACATGGTCCATTACCAACATTCTAAGATGCAAACCACTCGCTTTTTCGATGTACTCGTGGTTTTTAATATGTTCAGTATGAAGAAGATATAGGACATGAATATGTCAAGGCAACTATAGTACATAAGAAAAGTTATCATATTTTTTATAATTAGAAGTTAGATAGGTTTTCCTCATATTTTTTTAGTAAGGAATTCCAAAGAAGTTTCTATAACTGGATTAGTTGAATAAATAATATTATTATTTCATATAGGGGAATATTTTTGGTTCCCAATTTATTACAAAAGTTAAACAATAAAATATTTTCTCTATGTACCTAGAATGGTATAATTTTTGCTAGTAAGATATGGGTAGCAACATATACAAGGGCAACAATTACAAAGGCAACCGGCAACAAGACAGCAAGGATGATTGGCCTCTTCGCCCATCGTCCCATGATCGCTAGCGCAAATGGGTAAAGGAGGAACATAACCCATATGTTGAATAGCAGACCCATTGCGGCATGTCTCTTTTGCGCTATTGTCCATACTCCCATATATACCACCGTCTTTCCAATGGCTACACCAATGGCACCAACATTAGCAACTAAAACTACCATTGTTGGGATTAACATGGGCACCCATCTCATCTCATATAAGTCAGCAAACTTATCATTGTTGTCAGCGGTTGTTTGCTTTGAAGTGACTCTAAAATGTATACCCTTCTTTGTGAGAAGGTTGACTACCATATGAAGCACAGCTGTTGGATATGCACTCGTTGAACCGATCATGAAGAACTGCTCATTGCGCCAATAATCCAGCCATGTGATCCCTGCCCACTTTATCTCAAGCCATCCAATCAAATGAATCATCAAAATGATCATGAGAAGGTACACCACGTATCTAGTAAATGGCCTTTGAATATATACTTCATCGGGGATAAGCCACATCACTGGGCTGATAGCATAGAGTAAAATGAAGAGTGATGTCACCGGGTAGATTGTCATGTTGAGGTATGAGACACGCTGGAGAGATTGGAGCCGGCGGCCACCAATAAGTGGGTTATTGTGGGAGAAGAACATCTCTAGGGATCCACCAGACCAACGTACAATTTGGTGAAGACGTTCTGTTAAATTGATAGGTGCAGTGCCACAAAATGCATCATGCTCCATGGTACAGTACATGGAGCGCCAACCTTGCCCGTGGATGCGAAAGCCCGTGACTATATCTTCTGTGGCTATGTCATATATGTACCCAACACCCTTGCCCCAGTCGGTTCCTTTGTCAAATGAAGCTGACACAACCATCTCTAGCTCATTAACAAATGTGTCATTGAGTGGTGGTGATGGTGTAGCAGATCGATCTTGGTTTAAGGCTTCTGACACTGACTCTAATAAGAATATGGAGTTACCAAACTTGCTAGCTTCAGGTGTGATGTTATCTTGTCTCCAATGAGGAGGATCAATACCATAGAGAGCTAGGCGACGGAACATGCAACCGGTACCAAGGTAGGAAGGCCCTTGAAGACCATTTAGGGCAAGCATTGTGCCATCAAAGAATACACGATTGTGATTACCATATCGGTCTTTTGGATCAACGTTGTCAAAGCGTTGTGGGAACTGAACAAAGGCAGTATTATCACCTTCTCGTTGGTCAAGCATGAAACAGATTGCTGCACGTAGGGCTTGAGAATTGTTGATGTAGTGATCACAATCAAAGTTGATGATGAATTGTGCATTGGAGAGTAGAGCAGAGGCACGAAGTTGCGCATTCAATGCACCCGCCTTCTTATTGTGGTCATAACTTGGGTTCTTTTCACGAGACACATAGACAAGCATCGGGATGCGCACATCAGTGGCAGCAAAATTGATATTGTTGCCGGTGCTATCCTTTAGGCTGAGATTGTGCCCACGAATTGGATGGTCCAACACAACCTGTTTAAATTCACAAACAAATAGCTCATGTTAATGGCAAATCAACTTAACAAGATAATTTTGGATTTCACACATATGAGACTATCCCCTTATTAAGACATTAGAAAAAAATTAAGGTGAGCTTATGTACCTTAACAATGCCAGCATGGTGTCCTTTCCTGTGATTTTCTATCGGCTCAATCCACGTGCCTGGCCATCGGGTCCCATTAGCCATCCAAGTCGCATTCGGTGCTCCTTGATCAGTTTTCATACTATTGTAAACATCTGATCGTTTACGAATAGTCTCAGAAAGTGCTTCCAATCGCATCTTGAACTCGTCATACTCGAGATGCACAATCCTAGAGTCATTCTTGAACTCCTCTGGTGCACTTCCAGTGTACCATGGTGCTTCGAGTTCAAGGTAGCTCTCTGGAGCTCTAGGCTCAATGCAATGCTTCCGGCAAAACGGAACCCACAGAGTAGCAAATTTGGCTGTCTCAACCAATGCTTCATATAGAATCAATGCTCCACTATCATCAGAGAGATAGCAGGCGGATCTATCAACAGGGTAGTCTGCCGCGAGAATGGAAAGAACACAGTTCATGGTGTATAGTACCGGTTCATCGATAGGATCAGCAGTGGTGACGAAGACATCAATGCCAGGAAGTCTACAGCTTCCATCGGTGAGATCACAGTACTGCCTTAGAGCAGTAAGGTCAGGTATGGTTTTGACTGGGTTGAACTTTGGGAGCTGGTTGAGTAGCCATGAAAAACCAAACCAAACATCACCGGCGACGGACATTGTCCAGAACCACATTATGTCAGAATTGTTGTGCTGGATCCGCCATCCGAAGAACAGGAGAACGGCAATCAAGCGTGCGAAGATCAGAGCCCTGAAAGAGATATATATATATATATATATATATATATATATATATATATATATATATATATATATATATATTATTGGCCGACTGTATCTTCTAATGAAGCAAAGACTGGATTTTATTCATTATTTTAAAAACAATTATTTCTAGAAATGCAAGTAAATGCACATGTCCAGGTGACCAGAAAGGGGAAATAATCTTGATCCAATTATAAGCAGCAAATACATTATTGGAAACATGAGGCCGTGTGGGTTACTACGAGTCAACTGCTTTTCACTGAAAGAAATTTGGGAGCAGAATATATTACCATCCATCCAAATGAACGTGTTCATTGAGATATATATATATACGCATACACATTCCCTGTTTAACTAAATTTTTAGGTATTTTTAGATAACAAAAGAACACCGTCCAGACTCTGTATCTAGCTAATCATCTTTATGCATAAAAGATTTTCATCGCAACGTTGCTCTATCATTTTGGACCGCACACTCGATCGGATGTACCTGTACGGGTGCAGGAGGGCGCCCTTGACCTTGTACGACCGGAACAGCAGCGGCCGGCGGCCGTCCTCGCCGCCGCACTCCTTCGCCGCGCGCCTCTCCCCCTTATCGGCGGCCGCCCAGTACTTCCCCTTGGCACCCCCATCGCCGGCTGCCTTCCTCTCCGCGCTGCCGATGCTGCTCGTGCGGCTCACTAGCAGCGGGTCGATGAGGCTGCTGCTGCCATTATTGTCCTCACCAGCGCCGGCAACCGACGCCGGCGAAGCCATGACGAACACTCTATAGCCTAGCTACTAGCTCTGGCTCTGTAGAAGAGCTCACTGGCAAGCTTAAGCCAGAGCAGGCTGCTGCACTGCTGGTACTTGAAGTGAGTGTGGGTGAGAGTGACATGCACTTAGTATATATATAGTACTAGGGCCTCGTGAGTGAGCTGAGTGATCGTTGCGAGATCGAGCTAGTTAGGGTTGAATATTTGCACGCATCCAGATCTGCGTGCGCCGCATCTATTGATCGATCACCCCACCAAACGTGTTTACGCTGATTTTAAACAAACCATTGATGAACAAAACGTGCAGCAGAATGCACATGCATGTTGCGTCCATGTGCCCGCAGGGCACTAGTGTGTGCTTGCTTAGGTACATATCTCTGTATTCATTATTAGAGAAAGCCATACTAGTCTCGGTTCGTAACCCTCAGTAGTCTCAGTTATAAAACCGAGACTATGAATCTGGGACTAGAGATGGACTATCTCTAGTCCTGGTTAAATAACCGGGACTAGAGATGTATCTTTAGTCCCAGTTGAAGCCACCAACCGGGACTAAAGGTGGCGAAACCAACGGTAACGTTCACGTTGGAGGAGGAAGAAGTTCATAAGTCACTGAACAGTCCCTCGGACAATGAACAAGGGGAACCACATTGGAGGAGGCACCAACACCATCCACGTTACATTTGCTGGGAGCTATGAATAAAAACGGTAAAAGGGTGCGACCGAGGTCGACGAAAAAGTCCTCAGGGAGAATTACAAGCGGAGGAGGAGGGCAGCCGTCGACATGCTCCATACTCACAGAAGATCCTAACTTGTGGTCAGGACAATAATGCCCTAACAGCTAATGCTTATGTGGCAATTCACGAGAATAAGGCAGAAGACATTAGCAATGAGAACTTGAACATTGCCGCTGAAACACAGAGAAAGCACACCTCTAAATCAAGGAGACCGGCGGCAGCGGTGGCGGCTGGAGCCAAGACTGGGGCGGCGGCGGCGGATAGTACTGCTCGATCACGACGGGCGGATAGAGGTAGTTCGCCGTCATGCGCGTCACCGGCGGCTTCCATGGCACCGCCCGAGACATTGAGACGGGAACGGGGAGGCAAGCAATCATTGTCATATATAGTCGCATTATCCAATCATTGCCATATCTCTCGCTATTCAAAGTTTGATGAAGATACACGAGTACTGCTACGCCGTCCTCGAAGAAAGAGCAAGACAGAAAGATATGAAGCAAAGGGAGAAAAGCAAGAAAAAAGACCGTGATCCGGATCATGAAATATTGAAGAGACCAAGATCGATGAAGAAGGCTACTACGATGGATCATGATATGTTGAAGAGACCAAGATCGGTGAAGAAGGTAGGAAGAAAACGTCGGGGCCTCTCCACGGATCATCAGGAGCAGCTGGATGCGGATACGGACGAAACGACTAAGATAAGCTATTTCATTGATCCCGACTCATTGGAGTGTGAGATTTGCTTCATGTCTCTCAAAATAATAGAGCCCAGCCAAACATAGGTAAATACAGTTTTGTCTTGCATCATGCATATGGTTAACCATGCTCATTGCTGAGAAAATTTTATAGCAGTAGCTTCTTTTGGCTGCAAGACTGTCTTTGTTTATCTGTTTATCTGTTATTGATCTAACCTTTTTTCATAAACTAGCTGGTGGCCTTATTGCACTAGCCTTTGGCCTGATAGCTACCTGCTTGAGGAGGAAGCTCTCTTCTCCAGTATCTCCTTCCCGAGCTTCCATCCCTAGCCATTCTGCTCTACTGTCATGCAAAGTAACGTTTTACAAGGTATGATTTTTTTTATTTCTACTCGGATCAATGCAAGAATGATGCTCTCTTTTTTCTAATCGAAAAGGAATGGTGCTTTCTGAATTTGTGTTGCTTAGACACTTGTTTCTTGTCATGCAGACGAGCTTGGTGTCATCTTTGAAGATGATGTGCTGAAGTATTAGGATGAGATGGAGCAATCGGAGAACAAGGTAAAACAAAGTGAGAAGTATTGTCACTGCTCTATTACAGTGATGAGAACGGAGCAGCCTCCAAGAGCATGAGAGACGATGTTAGATCAGAGGAGAAGGCATTGACGTTCCAGCTCGTGTCGCAGTATTTCTACATGCCAATCACGCAGGCCGCACGAGGGTTTAGGGTTTAGGGTTTAAAATAGGGTTAGGGTTTAGGTTAAGGGTTAATGGTAAAAATGTTTAGGTTTAGGGTTTATGATTTATGGTTTAAAATAGTTTTAAATACGACAAATGTTAATTATATGTTATTATTTCAATTTAAATTTTTTTCAAATAGGCCAAATGTTAAATATATATTATTATTTAAATTTTAAATAGTTTGGAATATGACAAATGTTAATTATATGTTATTATTTTAATTTATAATATTTTTTGCTAATTATATGAACATATGTTAATTATATATGAACATATGAACATATGTTAATTATAATTATATATGAATATAACACAATATAATTGGGCACTGTAATAATTAGTCTCAGTTTTTAAAACCAACCGGGACTAGAGATAAATTTCAGTGGGCGGGAAAACATCTTCTCATGTTTGCATACAAATCTAGAGATGAAAATATATAGAAAACAACCGCAAAATGCGAAGTGCTAAGATTATAGATAGCACATGACATGTAGATAGCAAAATGTATAGAAAACAACCACAAATCTATAAGAGAAACAAGTTGCTAACCTTATAGATAGCAAATATTTGTGTATTATCACCAAAGAAGTTGCTAACCTTGGCAGCACCGGACCTCTGGCTGGCTCGGGATGGAGGAGGAGGAAGGAGTATATATAAAGCAAAATCTTTAGTCTCGGTTGGTAACACCAATCGGGACTAGAGATGGCATCTCTAGTCCCGAGGCAACGGTTTAAAAATTTCAACGGCTCTCTAGGACCTTTAGTCCGGTTCGTTTCAAGAACCGGGACTAGAGTGACGGTTCAAATGTTGTCGGCGCGTGTCGGAGCGCCGGGGACCTTTAGTCCGGTTGGTAACACCAACCGGGACTAGAGATGCTATCTCTAGTCCCGGTTGGTGTTACCAACCGGGACTAAAGGTCCCCTGCGCCGACACGCGCCGACAACATTTGAACCGGACTAGAAGTGATCTTTAGTCCGGTTCGTGATACGAACCGGGACTACTGTTTTTAGAGGACCGTTGAATTTTTAAACCGGACTAGAGATCATCTCTAGTGTCGAGTGCAACTCAAACCGGGACTACTATGATTTTTGCTACTTTAATCAATGATGGTTTCTACAGTAGTGATTGTTTTACGTACGTCTTGTCAGGCTATAATATTAATTATGATATATGGTTAGTTTTTGGAAGACTGATATATGATTAATTGGTTAGCTTGCTAATCGGCTGAAATAACTATGCCACTGTAATGTAAGCTCAGGTTAGTTGTAAGGGCGCCGTGAAAGTCAACTTTTGCCGCCTTAATTACGTTGGTCACCAGCTGGAGATAAGTAGAAAACGGCCTGGTGTTACTTAAGTCGTGAGTGGAGAACTGGGAGCAGGCATGTGGGTTGCAACGATCAGATCGATGGATCATATATATATGCAAGTTGCAGCTAAGCAGAAGTAGCTTAGTTAGATCCAGAGCAAGGGACGACCGGAAATCTTGCAGCATAGATCTAATTTGTTTGGTTCTCTCTGGTTTTGTTAAACACGTTGGAAATCCAGTGATTCTCTCTTTCAGATCTGCAGAGACTGATTTTGTTGTTAATCAGTACAAGTTGATGCATGCGTTTGTTTATACTTCAATCAATGTGTTGCATGTTGTGTGTTTGAAATTTAATTTACACATTGAGATCTGGTGATATATATACTACTAGAATTCCAAATTGATCTCACAAAACTGTGGGGAAGAGAAAAAAAGAGTCCAGATCTATTGATGGAAATAAGAGTTCACACACTGTTCGGAGAAGCACCTTTGTAGTGAAGTTCTACTCCCTCTACCAATAATACTTATCGTCAGACTTTAAAACTTTTTGGCTATAAATAGCATATAAATATTTATCTTAGAAAAAACTTTTTGGTAATTAATAGCATATAAAATATTTATCTTAAGAATATGAAGATTATATGCATAAATCAATGAATACTACAGAAACGGAAAAAAAGATGGCACTATATAGAGACCGAAAATGCTAGAACCAACGCCGATAGAACCAACGCCGACAGTATTTTTTATCCCCTAAACCCTTAAAATGAATTTAAAATTAAAAATCGGTACTTATAACATTTTATATGTGCTTTTTAAAAACTGACACCAATAATAAAAGTATCAATTTTAATAAAGAGACTCCTATATATAAGATAAAAGTATCGTTTTATAAAAAACCAACAATTAATGGAGCGAAGTGTGAGGGAATCTTTTTTAGGCTCATCCTTATTCTCTACAGTTCTTTCCCATCTTCTCGATCTCTCTCGTCTTGTCTCTCCCAGTGACGCGCCATGGCCACATCTCCCTGGCATGGTGGATGAAGCATCTTCGCAGCACAGCAGCGTGGCGTTGGCTATGTCTCCGTGGCAAGCAGTGGTGCAGCGGCGACCGCGTCTTCCTTCATCGTCCCGGTCGCCCCTCCCCGTCCTCTCCTCATCTGGTGGCCCCTAAGCTTGGGACCTCCATGTTGCTGAGGAGGTGGTTTGGCGAGGAGCAGCGACGACCTCCTGCTCACCCCTTGCTCTCCTCTCATCTTCTATCCTATGATTAGTTTACGATGATTCTGACTGGTGATTATTTTGTGATGATTTCTGATTGGATTGGGATTTAGTTCTTAGCTCGAAGAAGTGGCTCAACTTTCATTCCTAAAACCTTAAAAGTTTCAGTTCCTAAACTGGCACCTTTGATGCTCCACATTAGTGCCACTGATAGTGTGTCGCTTGACAAATTCGGCATTTATGTGAGGTTTCTAACTGGCACCAAAGTCGATTTATGTAGTAGTGCTTAGTCTTAAAAAATACTTCACTAAAATCATATATTATATATATATATTGTAATAAAAAATAGTTATCAAAGTTATATTTTTAAGATCGTGTTTTAATTTAACACGACAAGTATTATCAATCCGGAGAAAGTATGTATTTATCGGAGCTCGATCTCTAATAGAGAGAAGTAGTGGAACCCTCCAGATGAAGTATGAAACACGTGATATAGTGAGAGATGTATAATTTAGACAGGCTTGGACCACTTGAAAAATAACATCCTACTTTTGTTTTTTCTTTAGATTCTTAACTTCTTACCAGGGATGAAACTTGGTGAGCTAGAACTACTAGAGTTCGATCCTCTCCATTTGTGGGCCTTGTGGCGCATCTTGTCCTCTCCTCTGTTTATAGTTGATTTTTTTCATGGGGATACCACAATGGTTGTATTACGAGTGGGTCTCGTATGCACAGGAGTTACTATGGAAAATCCCATCACATGCTGACATGTGGGGTCTGTTACAAGTCCTTGGTGGGCCCGTGAATGGAGTTGGCTGGGCGGAAAACAGCTTCATGCTGGTCCACTGCTGTTTGCGCCCACGTCTGGCTCGGAGTTGGCAGTTTGTATGAAGTCAAACTTCTTTATTTTGAAACTTCTAAAAATATAACAACATTTTAATTAAAAAAAGCATAGTATAAGAGTATATTTAAGTAGATTTTAATGCATATAGTTGTAAACTTATATATAGTAACATCACAGAATCAAGTTCAAATCCGATTTATACATTAAAAAATAATTTAAATATTAATAATATCACTACTATTTATATACTGAGTTATTTTTTTATATGTTGAGTTTGAAACTTAGATTTTTTTTCTTATATTGATTAATTAGCTAGACTGAACAAGCATTACTCTCACGACAAATATTTACACATTGGCAGACTGGGCATAATACTGCAGTTTGCCAGGCATGTGTGTACATGTTTAATTGAAACTTATGCACCAGCACCACATTACCAACTACGTACAGACAACTAAAAGAAATTAGAGAGATGTAGAAGTACTGTTTAGAACTGTATTAATTAAATCAGTTATGATTAGTAGACCGCCCAGTCATTTACTAATACATGTCCAAGCGAATCTTAATTTCTGTTCTTCTGACCTCTTAATTGTTACACCAACTTGCTTATCAAAACTCGAGAGTCCGATTGATCAGATGCAAGATTAACCTTAAGGTGAATGTCAAAAAGAACAAAACCATATGTATGGTTATTCGGGTACTCGATCTAGATTGGTAGCTAGATCGATCAGTACATGTCGAATCAAAAGAATGAACTTAATTTTTAATACATTATTACTGGGTGGATCTTAGAGTTAACAGTAATAACCTGGTACACCAATTTGGTCTTCCATCTGACAAGCTAACATGTAAATTAAGGACGGGTTAGGAACTGAGAGAGATCTAGGTGATTAAGTGGCGACGATGCGTGCATCACATGTGTTTTAGTCGTCCATGTGACAATGCATCAGCTGGAATAATCGATTGGCTGATACAGCTATACTGGCCAAGAAGTCCATGATTTCTTATTATATGTGTGTCAGTCTTTGTTTTTTTTAATTTCGAGATGAGCTTTGGTCATTTAGCTTGGCGCTAATTCCCTAATCACGTGATCAGGCAAGACGAGTAGTAGTAGGCGTACTAATATTAGTATTGACTAACGTTCCTGTAATTAAATTGTACTGCATGGTTTGGTACACGTGTTACGGCCCAACTCATTGTGGGCCACCACGTTCCCCCGAATCCCGTTCCCGGATCCGGCCCATATCATGTAAGGCCTAGGATACTCCCCGGAATCCCTTTTCAGCCCATCTTACCGAAGCTTGGCCCGTTACTGGTAATCAAATTCCAGCCCAATAAGTTCTGGGAATCCCATTCCAGCCCACCACACAGAGGCCCGCAATACTGTCGCGCTAAATTTTGTGGTCAAATACACAGTGCAGGTCAATGCGTAACGCACCTGTAAGCGTCTCCAAAAGCACACTTAACTGACTCCTCTTATCAGTATTTTTAAGATTTATAATATAAAATTATAGTCTAATAGAACATCTAAATAAGCACTTAAAGTAAATCCCAGGTTCGTAGATCGGCGCCGGCTCCCCATCTGGTTTCGCGCGGGCGTGGTGAAGGTTGACGACGGCGGCTTTTCCCCTCCCGGTTCCGCGCGCGCTTGGCGGCGGCGGCGGCGCCCGCAAGCAACTCTAGTCCCGGTCCCCGCGCGCGCACTTGGCGGCGGCGGCGGTGCCCGCGCCCGCGCGCAATTCCAGTCCGCCCTTCTTCGCCTCTGCCGTTTCCTCTCGCTCCTCCTCCTCGCATCCGTGGCTACGGCCGCAGCAGCGGCGACGGCTGAGGTGGAAGAGGAGGAGTTCACGGAGGAGCTGCTCCTGCGCCCACTCCCCGACCGCAAGGCGCTGGCCCACTTCCACTTCCGCTCCTCCGCGCCACCCTCCGCTGCCGGCGGATGCCCCCATCATGTCTTCCCCAAGGCCATCGCCCAGCTGGTATGTGCCACCGTGTTCCTCCCACTGCCCCAATGGATAGATCTCGTGACTGGTTACTGATGTTAGGGAGTTAGGGTTCGACGGTGAGTGCTTGTTCGAATTGGTCTTCTCCCGTGTGAATTGGGCGTGCGGAGCTGTAGAATCATTTGATACTAGACGGGGTTAGAGCAATTGACTCGTTTTGTTCGGCAGCAACGGTGAGGTGTAGCAACTCCTGCAGAGCTTTTGCAGTCGATTCACTGTAGTTGGAACTGTATGAGGATCTTCACTGCTGTATGCTGCATGCATAATGCTGACTATCTCAGGCATAATTTTGTTAGATCACTTTATTTCTTTGGTAAAAGAAAAGTTTTTTTTATGATATTTTGTATTCCAATCGACTCAACCTGTTTTGCTGTCTGGAGTTTGGTTTTCTTCATTCATCTGTAAAACATATGCAAAGCCTCCTGGTGTTGAGCTGTGGGCAGCTTTTGACCTTCCTTTGGGTGAGATTGATGTCACATGGAAGAACCTGACACACACACTCTCAAGCTTATTTTGTGCATCCATTGACTTTTTAGAATCATCCACTGCTTATCAGTAGAAAATATTCTTACACAAATGCAGCTCTTATGAAGCTGTGGTTAAATGTTTTTTTAAAAAGAATATCTCGACGTATAATTGGTCTATCTTTTTTTGTGAAATATAATGCTATTGGTATAATCATGTATATTAGTTTTTGATTTTAGGATGCAGAATGAGTTTACCTCTGCAACTGTCATGGCCCTATAAAGCATGTGCAGTCAGATGTGTGGAATAAGAAGTGCGTCATCTCTTCGCTGCACAGAGTCCCTTGAAATGTACTCCTCCTGTTTATATGCAGCAAATCAATCTGTAGATTAACATGTTAACATCATCATGAGATCATGCTTATCAGGTATCATCAGACCCCCTTTTACCTAGCACCACATGCTTATCAGTTATCATCACATCATGCAGCTTCGTCAGCAGTAATACTTTGTTGCTTTCAGTCATGGCCAACTATTTTGTATGCTGCTAATTTCTTTGGGTGTTAAAATTTTGTTCCAGGTTGTTGCTGGAGCATTGCTAGGGTCTATGCTAGCAACAGCAGGGCAAATGTTCTTTGTAGTAGCAGGTTCTGCATGATGCTGTGTTTGAAGGTGGATGGGAATTGCTAGCATTTGCAGGGGACTTGAGAAGAAGAAGAAGAAGATTCTCCAGTGTCCTGTCACTTAGGTATCTGTAAGTGTCGAAACTTGGTTTCGGCAATATATTTTCTGGGGTCGCAGTCGAGATCGCCAAGCCCGATGGGTTAGAAGAAGAAGAAGATTTAGACAGGTTCAGGCCCTCTCGTGAGGTAATACCCTACTCCTGTTTCGGTGGATTCGATCCGCCGAGTGTCTTTATTGATCTCGTGATCTAAAGCTGAGAGCTAAAAGCTAATCTTCTATCGGAATTTCTGATCTAGAATCTGATCAAGTCTAAGATATCCCTCAAGGGACGCCCCTTACCCTCCTTATATAGTCTTGGGAGGAAGGCTTACAAACCGGAAACCCTATCTTACTCTAAGTCGGTTTCTTCAATCTTACCAAACCGTGACTATAGGCCGATTGCCTTATCTCTATCGGCAACCGTAACACCCAAGTCAAGTTCGGCTTACAGACATAGCAGGCGCAATCTATCCCTACCTCCAGTCGAATAAGCTTGCCATGTAGATACCCGATTGCTACAATCTCCACGTAGCCCCGAGTCCTTTTCGTCGACGAGACAACTCGCTTCGAGACCAAGCGGCACTCAAAAATCTCTTTGGCCGAGTGCTCCGGCGCCGAGTGATTCCATCATCTCTGCCCGAATCTTCCCGAGTGACTCCAAAGACGTGAAGGGCTGAAAATATCTAAAAAATTTCTCAAAAATAAATATCTAGGTGCATCTCTGATGCACCTAATTAGTGTAGCCCCGACTATGTGGTTAGTCAAAAATAGGCTAAACATATAGTCAAGAACCATAAAAATCATTCTCATGTAGATGCCTAGCTCATGCTAAAGCAATCGTAGAAATCTCATTACTCAGCAAGTTCATACTTATCCGAGTGAATCTGCCCGAGTCATCTCAGAGCAAATAATTCAATCATCCCTCACGGGTAAAAATCACTCGGTAAACTCTTGCTCATCCGAGTGGATTTGCCCGAGTAATCTCGGAATAAACATTTCATTCATCCCTCATGGGAAAACAAGTTCTTTCAATCATATGAAAAATATGACCAAGTTATTAAATAGCTTATGCCATAATACTGGTCTCAATCTTGTAAAGATCTTCACCAAGGTGAAAAACAAACAGTATTGGTAAGATTACCCGACCAAATGCCAAAAAACCAAACAGCCCTTGTTCACCAAGGCAGCTATAAAAACTCAGCTGTTGGTCACCTTCCAAATTGCATCGTGCCAGCTTCTCATGAAGTCAGGCAAACCGCGGTATGGAAGGATCTTTTAAAGGTATAGGGCACTCGGAGACGCGCATATTGCCAGGGCAAATCTGCTTAAGCTCATCCGCTTAAGTCCCTAAGGACACGTATCGGACCACACCTTATCTGGGCCATAGATTTTCTTATGGGCTCGGCCCACTCACCAGAAAACCTAGCGCAACCCTCAAATCTTTCTTATAAATACGCGAGGTCGTCCCCGCCTTTTCGTTTTCCAAACGATTCCTCTTTTGGCGGCACTGTTCAACAGTCCACCGCGGAGAACCCTAAACTCGCGCGCTCCCAAATCCATCCATCTAAGAGCTCACTTTCTGCAACAACCAGCCTCCACAGCCAAATCTCCCACGTTCCATCGTCAAAGATCTAACTTTTTTTAGCCAGATCCACTTCCCATCAACCCATTCTCATGGCGGAGGAAAAAAGGATTCCGTTCGACCAATGGGCCGCCTCGGATGTGAGGGAGTCCACCCTCAAGGAGATGGTGAAGCACGGCGTGCTTCCGCCAAAGGAACTTGTGGGATGGCGCCCGGCGGCGGGGGAGGACTTCCCGACCCCAAACACCGGTGAGCTCGTTGTCTTTACTTCCTTTTTTTATTGCGGGTTCAGCCTTCCCACCTTCGAGTTCTTCCAGGGGCTTCTTGACTACTATGGTCTTCATCTCTATCATCTGAACCCCAACTCAATGCTTCACATAGCACTCTTCATTCACGTGTGTGAAGCCTTCCTTGGCATTCTTCCTCACTTCAACTTCGTCGTATGTTCTACCCGAAACCCCATCCAAACAAGGATCAACCTTGCGTCGTTGGCGGGCGGGCTTTCGCTTCGCGGATCTCTCGCAAAGACTACTTTTCTCTCCCTTTGAAATCTTCCAACAAAGGCTGGCACCCAAACTGGTTCTACATCAACAATCTTGAACCCAGCCTTCCTGCCTTTATCGGTCTTCCCCCTGTCCCCAAGCCGTCTTAGAGCACCGTCCCGGTAGCCCAAGATTGGGACGAGGCCAACGATCTGCTCGCGAAGATCCTGGCGATGAAGAAGAGGAATCTTCGTGGGGAACAAATCACTCGGCACTTCATCAGTGCACGCACCGATCAAGGAGCGGTCGGCCGGCCTTCGAGTACGAAGGCGGGACGGACCCACGGGAAGACCGGATCCACTCACATACGAGATCTTGAAGATTCGGATGTACAAACTCTTCTCATCCGGATTGCGGTCGAGCGGGCCCTCATTCGCGATCCTTCCATTCGGCATCCACCGACCTCCTCCTCCGTGGCGATTGGTTGCTTTATAGTATCTTTCAATCTTGACGTCTTGCCTCTTAATGTTGCACTTTCTCTATTCTGCAGAAAACGCCTCTATCACCTCCAAGCCATATAAGGTGGCTCATGATGACGCGCCGCGTCGCCCGCCAAGAAGCCGTGGCGGGATCAAAATCAAGCGATCCGGTCGGGAAGCGGGCGCGCAGTGAGGACTCGAACAAGCGCGCGAGCAAGGAGGCGATCATCGAGGACTCGGATGACAACGTCCGGCTCCTCCGGTCGAGACCTCGCCTCTAAGGCGATCGCCGCGGACGGCACCAAAGATCCGTAGATCATCCAGGTATGCTATGAAACCGAAGTCCTGAACTCCTTCGCGGAAAACTTTTCTTTATCTTTGCTTGTGTTCACTTTCGCGAGGCCCCAAGATATAGATCCTGTCGGAGGGATGAAGGACCAACTCCAGCCGCTGCTCCCGAAGTGCCAAGGCCAGCGAGCCAAAACCCGAGCCCGCAACCGAGTGCGAGCGTTCGGAGAAACATCCTTCGCCTCGGAGGAGGACGCCCTAGGAAGGAGCCCCAGCCGCGGTCGGGATATCCCGACCGGAAATCGATCCTGGGAACCCACGGCTGCGCCAAGCGCCCGACGGGGTCACTCGGCGAGCCCGAAGAAGAAGAAGAGCCCGCCGCTCCACCTAGGCGACGACCACCAAACCTGAGACTTGCTTGAAGCATTCCTTCGTTCTTTTAATTTTGAATCCTTCGTGTCTTCATTTGTCTTTCTTGTTTGCCGCCACGGTAGAAGAGATCCCCAGGTTGCGTCTTCGAGACACAGGTTCCCCCGATCGAATCGAGTGACGGGACTCGGAAGGCGAGAGACGGGGCATCATCCTAGGCCGGCAAGCCGAAAAGATGAAAGGGATGCCCTTGTCGAGAGCCTAAATGAGGCGACCCGATCGCTCAACGTAAGCCTTCGTCTTTCTTTTTGATTATATCTTCGCTATCCTTCGATCGATCACTCCACTTGCTTTTGCGTGCGAAAGAATATTGCCGCTCAATGGCAAAATCGAAGTGTTGGAGAAGCTGGTTCCCCACTTAAACTCCTTGGAGGACGTTCGGACGGCAGTGAAGGCCACTCGGGAGGAGGCCGCATCAAGGGAAGCGGCTTTAAGGAGGAGATCTCGGAGCTTCGGGAAGCGAACCTCGACCTCCGCGGATCAATTGGAAGTAAGCCCGCCTTTCCCAGCTTCATTATGATTCTTATGTTGATCTTGGCTATTAATAATCTTCTTTCGTTGTAGAAAATTCTTCGGAGGTCCACTCGCTTCAAGTCCAGTGAAGCGGCACTTTGACAAGGCCGAGATGGAGGCCGAATTTGAAGGTAATCTTCCTTGACGTCGAATTTTGTGTGCTGCTGTATTTCCGAGTGCTTTGAATGATCTGGGACTCCTTGTAGCTTATAAGATGAAGACCCGAGCCCAATACGACGTCTTACTTGGGCGGATCAAGTCCAGCGACGAGATACGGGAAGAGGTCGCCAACGCCGCCACGCCGATCTTGGCATCCTTGTTTGATCAAGGAGTTGGGGCCAGCTCGCTGGAGCCAATCAAGATCTTCGACAAGCTTCGGCTGGCTCCCGAACGGTACCTGAAGAATATCACCGAAGCGGCCAACATGGGGGCTGGTCTGGCTCTTGCACAGACCAAGTCCCTCTACCCCCGAGTGGATATCCATTCAGTCGGGGAGGGCTTCGCTGAGGGAACAACGGACGAGCAGGCCTTAGATATGCTAAGCGAGGCGCAAGAGGCGGCGAAGAAGATATCTTTGGATGTAGTAAACAATTTCAAGCTCTGATCTGTATTCTGACTTTGCTTTGTAGATATCATGTAATTGTAACACTTTGACGTGGAACTTTGTGACTATTTTTAGTTTATTTATGTCAATGCCTTGATTCGAGCCTTTGCGTGAAATTTCTTAAGTAGTTTTCGTCTTGTCATCAAGCCTAGGCTCGATTAGGTCATCGGAAAACTCTCGGTCCTTAGACACCGAGCTCGAGTCGAAGGACATTAAACAATGATAAACCAAATTATGCACAAAAGTTGATGAGGAAAACTTGCTTTATTGACATGTGTACGCCCCATTGCTAGCTCAAGAAGTCATCTTGCTTGAGGTTGACAGTCAAGGAAAATATGAGGCCTTAGCCAAATTAGGCATAAAATCGTCGAAGATGCTCGATGTTCCAGGAGTTCTCCACCATAGACCCGTCTTCGCGCTTTGCCGTAAGCACGGCCGAGTCACTTCGGCGATTATATACGGTCCTTCCCATAAGGGAGATAACTTGTGTCGGTCTTTGGTGGTCTGGATCTTGCGTAGGACCGGGTCACCAACAATGAAAGCTCGTGCTCTCACGTTGCGGCGTGGTATCTTCGAGCCCTTGAAGATATTTGGCCGATTGGATGAGGCGCCTCGCGGGCCTCTTTCAATCGGGTGAGGTCATCCACTCGGTCGATGTCGTAGCGTTCATCGTTGAAGCTGCGGACCGGAGGGACTCATATTCCATCTCGTTTGGCAACATGGCTTCGCGCCATAGACCAAAAAGAAAGGAGTTTGGCCGGTGGCCGACCGGGTGTGGTTCGCGGCGACCATAGGACCGAGGGAAGTTCTTGGACCCACTTGCCGGCGTAAGGGCTTAGCCGCCAAAACGCGAGCCTTGATGCCTTGAAGGACCATGCCGTTTGCTCGCTCGACTTGCCCATTGCTTTTAGGGTGGGCTACGATGCATAGCGATTTTGATTCCGAAGTCTTCGCAGAATTCCTTGAAGATGCCTCCGTGAATTGAGTCCCATTATCGGTTATGATTCTGTTTGGGGCCGCAGCGGTGCACGATGTTGAGGAAAAGTCTCGTGCTTTGTCGGCGGTGATTGTGGCGACCGGCTTGGCTTCAATCCACTTGGAGAACTTGTCGATTGCGACGAAGAGGTGTGTGAAACCTCCTGGAGCTTTCTTGAAAGGGCCAACCATGTCCACCTCCATACTGCGAACGGCCGGAAAGTGGGATTGTTTGAAGCTCTGGGCGGGACATGGCTTTGTCGGGCGAAAACGCGCCCTCGCGGGTTCTTATGACTTTGTCTGCGTCGGAGACCGCGGTAAGCCGAAGAATCCTTGCACGTAAGCTTTGCGACCAGTGCGTCTTTGTCGCGTGGCTTCCGCATATGCCCGAGTGGATATCTTGGAGTAGTTGTTTTCCTTCTTCGGGTGTGATGCACCTCATTAGAATTCGGAGGGCTTCTCTTATATAGATCGGAGTCGACCATGACGTACGCTTGGCAACGGCGCGGACGCGTTCGCTTCATCCCGGTCATCCGCGGCTCTTCTGGGTCAAGAATTTGATGAGCGGCGTCCTCCGGTCGGTATCGATCATGGTGACTTCGTTCGTGGTTTGCTCGTTGGGAGCTGTCTTTGCCATGACGGTTGGCTCGTAAAGATGTTCGACAAAGACATCGTTGGAGCGACTTCACGCTTAGATCCGAACCGTGCTAGCTCATCGGCGGCTTCGTTGTTATGTCTCGGGACATGTGAGAGTTCTAGCCCATCAAACTTGTCCTCAAGCTTGCGGACCTCTTGTCGGTAGGCCTCCATAGTGTCATTTAAGCGGGACCGAGTCCTTCATCACTTGATTGACGACCGAGTGGGAGTCGCCTTTCACAATAAGCCGACGAATCCAGTGAGGCTGCGAGGCGCGATCCATGTAGAAGAGCTTCGTATTCGGCGACGTTGTGTGAGGCGGAGAAGTGGAGGTGAAGGGCATATCTTAGCCTTTCCCGGTCGGGAGATCGGCACAACTCCTGCTCCCGGCGGTGATCCTCTTGGATCCGTCGAAATGCATGGTCCAGTGTTGGAGGTCTTCTCGGGCACGTGCTCTTGCTGTTCGATCCATTCGGCCGGGAAGTCCGCTAAGGCTTGCGACTTAATGGACGTCCCGGCTTAAAAGTTAAGTCCGGCATCGGTTCTAGGGCCCACTTGGCGATGCGCCGGTTGCCTCGCGGTTGTGGATGACGTCGCCGAGTGGAAAAGAGGTGATGACGGTGACCGAGTGACCCTGAAAGTAGTGTGCCAATTTCCTCGCGGTTATTAGAACACCATAAAGCAATTTTTGTACCTGAGGGTATCGGATTTTGGCTCCTGCCAATACTTGCCGACAAAGTAAATTGGCCTTTGAATCTTCGGGCTCGTCCTTCTTCTTCTCGTTCAACCACAAGGACCGTACTAACCACTTGGTGAGTGGTGAAACGTACTGACAACGGGGTTCTGGGTTGAGGCGAAGCCGGACGGGTGGCGTGGTAAGAAATTCTTTGAAATCTTCAAAGGCCTTGTCGGCTCGTGGTCCAGTGGAAGTCGTCTGTCTTCTTTAGCAGTTTGAAGAAGGGCATGCCTCGTTCGCCGAGTCGGGATATGAAACGGCTTAGCGCCGCCATGCAGCCAGTGAGCTTTTGGACGTCCTTTTGGTTACTCGGGGGTTTCATGTTTAAGATAGCGTTGATCTTCTCCGGATTTGCTTCAATGCCGCGGTGTGATACCATGAAGCCGAGCGGTTGCCGATGGGACACCGAAGGTGCACTTCTCGGGTTCAACTTCATTACGAAGGCCGGATGTTTGCAAAGGTTTCTTCTAAGTCGGCGATCGGGTCTTCTTTTCGCTTGGTCTTGATGACAACATCGTCGACATAAGCTTCAACGTTTTTGCCGATCTGCGTCTGCAAGCATCTTTGGATCATGCGTTGGTATGTAGCTCCGGCGTTCTTCAGGCCGAAAGGCATGGTGATGTAGAGAGGCCCCGAACGGCGTGATGAAAGATGTCTTCAAGCGGTCGGATTCTTTCAAACGATCGGTGATAGCCCGAGTAACAATCCAAGAAACTCGGGAGTTCGCATGGCTGTGAGTCAACGACTTGGTCGATGCCGGGCAGCCGAACGGATCTTTGGGGCGAGCTTTGTTGAGGTCGGTATAGTCGACACACATGCGCCATTGCCCCGTCTTCTTGCGGACCGGGGGGGTTGGCTAACCGGTCGGGATGAAGGACTTCTTTAATGAAGCCGGCGCCAAGAGCTTTGCAAGTTCTTCTTTGATCGCGTCTTTTCGATCCGTGCGAACTGCGTAATCGTTGTTTTATTGGTTTGGTGTCATCTTTGATGTTCAAAGAGTGCTCGATCACCTCCCTAGGAATTCCGGGCATATCGGATGGTTTCCAAGCAAAAACATCTTTATTATTTTGGAGGAAGGTGACGAGCACGCTTTCCTATTTAGGATCTAGGTCGGCGCCGATTACGGCGTTTTGGAGGGATCGGACGAATCAAGGGAGATCTTCTTGGTCTTGGCGTCGCCGGATCCCGATTTGGCTATCTTCTTCGCGGGGACTTCGCCCTGCTGCGAAGTTGATGCAGCCAATCGGACTTCTTGTTGGCCACGTAATCTCTCGCGAGATTGGGCCATGTCGCAGCTCTCCTTGTCGCGGTGAAGGCTTGCTTCACGTCGCTGCGAAGAGTGATGACGCCGTTGGGACCCGGCATCTTCATGCGAGGTAAGTGTAGTGAGGATCGTCATGAACTTGGCAAGCGCAGGCCTTAGATGATGGCATGATATCTTTGTTGAAGTCGGCCACCTCGAAGGTGACGTTCTCCGTTCGGAAGTTCTCTCGGGCTCAGAAGGTGACTGGGAGGGAGATATGCCGAGTGGAGTTGAAGACGACTGGATGACTCCGTGGAAGGGGCTGAGCTTGCTTCGCGGCCCTCGGTATCGCATCTCATCCATGGTCTTGGCAAATAGGATGTTGAGGGCGCTGCCCCATCGATGAAGACGCGCTTAAGCTGATGTTGCGGACCACGGGGTCCGGGACGAGTGGATAGCGCCCGGGTGAACCACTCGGTCGGGATGATCCAAGCGGTCAAAGGTGATGGCCACTTCCGACCATCGCGAGATATTGAGGGACTTCGGGTTGAGCCGCGTTGACCTCCCGGTCGGTTAGCTTTTGTTTCCTCTTGGATTCATAAGCTAGCGGGCCCCGAAGATGTGGTTGAGCTCCCCACCTGGGTCTTGAAAAGGTTCGGCATTTTCACTGCGTTGTTCTTTTTGGCGCCCGACGGCCAGCCTCGTCATCGGCTTCTTGTTGAGCTGCGCGCGTACGCTTGCTGGGCGAACTGGTTATAGATAAAGCATCCTTCGCCGCGTGCTTATGATTCGGATGATGGATGCACCGGGCGTTCATGATGGCGTCGTAGGCGGCGACTCGGGGACGGCGTTGAGTGTTGGAGGTTGCGGCCACTAGGTTTTCGGATCGGCGCTTGCGCTCTTTCGCCTTGGTTGCCGTTGTTACGCCATCCTTCTTAGGATTTCGGCTTCCTCTGCTTGCTTGTCCTCCCTTCGTCGGGCCGGTCTTGGCGGGCGGCTTTAATGGCGTCGTTTGATTTGGCGTATGAGTTTGCCGTCTCAAACATCTGCTTCACCGTCTTCGGTGGTTTGCGCCCGAACTTGCCGATAAGCGGCTCATCACGGACTCCCTTCGGAAGGCGGCGATGATGATGTCATCGGTGATGTTCGGGATCTTGTTGCGCTTCTCGGAGAAACGACGAATGTAATCCTTCAGAGGCTCGTCCGGCTTCTAGATGACGTTGTAAAGGTCGAAGTGTGTGCCGGGCCTCTCGAAGGTGCCTTGGAAGTTGGCGATGAAGTGGTCTCTCGGCTCGCTCCACGAGCCGATTGAGCCTCTTGGCAGGCTCGTGAGCCAATTTCTGGCTAAGTTTGCGAGGGCCACGGGCAGGTAATTGGCCATGGCTTTATTGTCGCCACCTGCAGCTCGGATGGCAAGAGTATATACAGTGAACCACGATTCAGGGTCGGTCTTGCCATCGTACCTTTCGATCCCTGTGGGCTTAAAGCCACTCGGCCAGTGCACTCGGCGGAGTTCCCGAGTGAAGGCTGGTACTCCGTCGTCGCCGCTATCGGGTGATCCCCTGCGATCTTCCCGCGTGCGTCGATCGCGCTCTTGGTAGTGGCGATCGAGGACTTCCCGAGATCACTCGGCGGGGTCTTCGTTGGCTGGTTGGGTAGGATGCATTGCGGCGGACTCGGTGGTGGACGGGTGGACGTCCGTTTCGTTTGTCGCGGAGTCGGCCGTCTGTTCTTGGTACCTTGGTGTGGACTCGCGAGGTGGGCCTCTTGGCACAGTTGACGACCGAGCGGCTCGGCCTCCCGTAGTCTCCGACTTTAGAGGGGAAGCCGACTTTTATCGGCGTTTCGGCCACGGACTCGATCGACCTTCGCGCGAGGTGGTGGGATGGCCGTTGGCCGTGGCGGCGACGATGGTCTTGATCTTGTCGAGTATAGGAGTCACGTTGGCGGAGCCGTCTCCATGACGGTGTCCAAGAGCGTGAGTGCGGCGGCGCGTTCGCGTGGCGTCCGGAAGATGTTGGTGTTGCGAACCCGTGTTTGGAGAATGGCCTCCGGGCGGATCGTCCGGCGCACGTAGATCCCGCTTCCTTTTGTCGGCCTCGTCCTTGCGTTGTTTATCCTCCTCGGCTGTCTTGCGCTCAAGCTCCACTCGCTCGCTCCTCTTCGGCAAGCCTTCGGCCATGGCTGAGTCGGACTCGTCGGCTCGCCATGAGGACGTCAAGCACTTCGGCTCGCATCCATGTGGCGATCGGAGTTGTCGGCTTCGTCGGAAGGGATGCCGTAGAGATTGTCGGCGGCGGAGCCGAGGTATCCGTTGAGCTCGAAGATGAGCGGAGCCGAATGACGGGAGGATGACGGCGACCTCCCTTGATCTGGGTAACCCGGATCGTTCCAGTCCGAGTCAGAGTCTGGGGGAGTGGGCTCCTCCGAGTGGATGGCCGCTAACTCGGGGGAGAGAAGTTGACTGTAGATCTTGGCGGCGTTTGGTAGCCCAAACGGCACCGAGAGGCCTTCAGCTGAGTAGATTGCTTCCGTCGGGAGGCGAGAAGATTGGCGCATATCTCGGCGGTATTCGGTAATCCGAATGGTGCCGAGTGAAGTCCGTCGTCGGAGAAGGTGGATCGCATCTTGGTCTTCAAGATGTTGTCGAAGATCTCGCGCCGTTGGGAGCCCGAATGGCGCCGAGTGGGTCTTTCCCTCCGACTGGTTTGAATCCGAGTCGAAGGAGGAGTCGTCGGCGAAGTTGGTGGCGAAGTCGCCGATTCTTGAAGGAGATCCCATCACGCTTGTCGGTGATATTTGTTGAAGAAGTCTCGGCGCGCGCCCCCTACCTGGTGCGCCAACTGTCGAAACTTGGTTTCGGCAATATATTTTTCGGGGTCGCATCGAGATCGCCAAGCCCGATGGGTTAGAAGAAGAAGAAGATTTAGACAGTTCGAGCCCTCTCGTGAGGTAATACCCTACTCTGTTTCGGTGGATTCGATCCGCCGAGTGTCTTTATTGATCTCGTGATCTAAAGCTGAGAGCTAAAAGCTAATCTCCTATCGGAATTTCTGATCTAGAATCTGATCAAGTCTAAGATATCCCTCAAGGGACGCCCCTTACCCCCCTTATATAGTCTTGGGAGGAAGGCTTACAAACCGGAAACCCTATCTTACTCTAAGTCGGTTTCCTCAATCTTACCAAACCGTGACTATAGGCCGATTGCCTTATCTCTATCGGCAACCGTAACACCCAAGTCAAGTTCGGCTTACAGACATAGCAGGCGCAATCTATCCCTACCTCCAGTCGGATAAGCTTGCCATGTAGATACCCGATTGCCACAATCTCCACAGTAAGATTTGTAACAATGAGCTATAGTGCTGTTGAAGTTTTGATGACACGTGATACATGTATGTTAGGATTGTTGTACAGAATATTTGTTCGATAACTTCATTGTTCGACAACCAGCAGATCACGTGATGGCAAGAAAGCAATTTTCTGTTAATGAATCTTAACAAGAAAGCAATTTTCTGTTAATGAATCTTAACTAATCTCAGCTATGGCCCATATTGGTTAAGGGGCCCGTTGGAAAAGAAGAGAAATCAACAACTTAAATAATCTTATCCAATTCCCTAATTGCTGATTTAAGGGGTTAAAAATAAGTGGGCTTTTGGAGATGCTTTAAGGGGGCAGGAGAAAGCTCTTGACTCTCAAGCGCCGGTACAAGAGCAGTGGCCGGCCGTCGCCGCCACCAGCCTCCAGATCCTCCTCCCTTACCATTGCCATCGCAGCGGCGGCCAACGCCAGGTAGTGATACTCCATCACCTAGTATCTGTCGTTGTTAGCATTGTTCTTCTTGCGTCCCGACGAGGACATCGGCGATGGCCACTGACGTGGCTACTCGTGCTGATCCTTCGTTGTGGACGCCACCGCCATCGACATTGTTAGCGAGCAGTGGCTGACCGAGGTCGCCGTCGTTCTTGTGATCGCCGACACTGACGACGACTATGGCCGATGTCGAGGATGACTGCTGGTATTTGTTATGGTCACAGATAAATTCACAAATGTATGGATACCACTGTAGCATTTTAGCTAAGAGTATTCCAAGGATATTGTATTTGTTTTTCCGTAGGGAAGGTGTGTAAAGAGTGGATTCATATATTCGTAATCATGCTATATTTAATATAACATAGTATAAATAAGGATAAATCATAATAATAATTGGGTAGTATGACACACATGAGATTCATGTATAATAATAATAATACAATAGATAGTGAAGAAGTACAAAAGAGAGCTAAGGTTCATATATATTTCTATATTTATTGTGTTTAGATTATACTTGGCATATACATGCTTATAAGACTAGGACTTAGTTCTAGGTACCCAGCCACTACCGAAAGATCACTCCCTGCTGATCTACTAGTGCGGTTATGGTATTTTACGAACTCTTACGTCATACTCGGATGTGGAGGAATACAAAAGACGGACATAACTGTCACCACCTACCGCTTACCTCACTTTTTATGGGGTATATCCGCATCTAACGATATTTAATTAATCTAAGCACCATGCTCACATTAATAAATATGACACTAATTTCCCTCGGCTCTCACCCTTTGGATCTATAAATTATAACAAGTGCAACCTATTAAGATAATTGAACCAATATCGTAGTATAGATCGACTAGCCTAATCAACTAAAGCATATGAATAAAGTATAAACTATTCATATAACACATAACTAGTAAAGTAGTATATAAACTATGAACACAATTAAATAAAAAAGATAATTCTACTATTACATTTGTAGTCTTACAAGAAGAGCAAAGTACTAAAGATATACCGGACTCTCCAAAAAGACTATAGAACCAAAGACAACTCTGAGCCTAACTCCACTAATACTATAAAGAATACAATGTAAAACAGAGATAATTGCTCCTTAAGTGTGTGTTGTAAAGTGAGAAGGCCTCCTCTATTTATATCCTTGTAACGACAGTTATATGGCAGTTGTAGAAGTCGATGCGACCATAACCGTCATTAGGGAAGATTGAGATGTTGCCACATGAAAGGAGATGGGAGGCAGGGGTTCGGTGGACCCCTAGGCCCCACCTCTTTCCACCGATTTTTTCCAGAGACTGACATGTGGGCCCCTTGATAGGTGCAAGGTGGATTGGCCCCACTTTGAGTCGGTTTGAGCTGACATGACGTCCCTTCAATCCGTGCGATCGCACGTGATTCGTCGAAGGTGTGCTTCTTTGCATGCCAGCTCATTTCTCCTTCACTTTATTATATAATCCCTACATCCATATTAATTCTTCAAGACAAGCGAAACTATATTGATTATAACTAATATACATGTAAAAAATATTAGTTCCCTTTCTTTGTTGAGGTAACTGATGGTCGAAATCGGTACTTAACGACTGTCAACAATGACATGGTCGGCTGACAGTCGAGCATGCACGCGCACAATGCAAATTTAGGTGTGTGGCTTGAGAGAGTCACCTACATTTAGGCAGCAAAAAAAGATAATCTACTCCTCCATCCCAGATACATCCTAATATTACAAATCTGGACGAAGATAAGATGTGTCACATCCAATACTAATTTCTTACATTTTAGAAGTAGGATGAAGTAGCTAGCTACTAGGTACGTACTTAGCTATGTAACTAGTCATATTTATGTAAGCAGACTATTACAAAATTGATTTTTCTGGATAAGACCCACAGTAGATTGTAGACAGGTGATGAATGCTCTCGCCTACAAAAATCGCTCCCCTGAGGGCCGCTAGCGGGGACACATGTGATAATTCATTATCGCATGCAACCGCTTAGGAGGCCCGCCTACGATAATGGTTGTATTATCGCAAGCAGGTCTCTTAAGGCGCCTTACGTGATAACGCATTATCCCATGTGGCCTCTTAAGTGGCCCGCATGTGATGATGGTCCATATATCCCCACCCAGCTTGAGCTGCAGTCATTTGAACTTGAAGTTTCTTTTTCCAAAATGAAGGAACAAATAGGGGGATGTTTTCAACTTGAAATCTTTGCTTGAATTTGGTATAAAAGGTTACATACTTGCTTACCTCCTTCATTTGCCGCCATTTTTTTAAAAATTTCATCGGTGCAATGCTACGACTTAAGAAGGGGACTTTTATGAGCATTTTTTGCAAACTTTAGCTAAAATAGAATGTTTATATGAGCAAATTGCAAGAATTAGTTCATACTACTTCAACGTAGTGTTGCATTATTTTTGAGGAGATACATGTATTTTTATGTTTTGATGAAAACACCTATACTTTAATTTTATTCCCGCTATGCTTATTTATAGATGGACTGGGCATGGATGTACGAGACACGAGAACTCATCCGGCTTACATGACAGAAATCTAAATTTATTGACCAACCTAAGGCACATGCTTTGAGGGAGACTAGGAGGAAATTTTTGTGCCGTGCTTTGATTGCAAGAATCAGAAATTATAGAGAGATCCTAGTAAAATATTGGAGCACTTAGTGGAGTGTGAATTTATGAGGGATTATAAGGTTTGGACCCATCACGGGAAAATCACCGCTTCTAAAGATGATGGTAATGTGGACTTGTTTTTAGATGGATGAGATAGAGAATTTTACAATCAAGTACATGACTCATGAAAGGATAGACGAAGATGGTTCCACTGGTAGTGATAATTTCAAGGCTGACTTCGATCTAAAGGATATGTTGTGACACGCTGAACCTGAGGTGCTAATGGGTACAACATGAGGGTTAGACAATTGGGAGGCATTAGAGAAGTCAGTGAAGGATATTCTTTATGATGAATCCATAGGATGTGTTAAGGATTTTACGGTGTTGTGTTCGGTGGTTGACCTTCTTAGCTTGAATGTTAGGCACGGATAGTCCAATAGTAGCTTCAATGATTTGATGGGTCTTTTGAGAGTTTTGCTTTCTAAGCCTAACTTTTTGCCATGCAACATGTATCAAGTGAAGAAACTCGTATGTCCATTATCTCTAGGTGTCAAAAATATTTACACTTGTGTAATCACTATGTATTGTACCGCAAGGAATATGCAAACTTGGGCAGTTGCCCAACGTGCGGGACAAGTCGGTACAAAACAGGTAACGGATCCTCTGATAGTGAGGTTGTCAACCCATATTCATCGATGCGTATAAAGAAAAAGATTTTGGTCATGGTGATGTGGTACCTGCCAGTGAAGGATTGAATTAAACGCCTATTCTCAAACTCTAATGATGCTGACTTGATGAGATGGTATCAGGAAAACCGGAAGACAAATGGTATGATTCGACACCCCGTTGATGCTTTCCAATGAAAGACCTTTGATTCATTATATCCAAAATTTGCTAAGGATCTGAGAAATGTAAGGTTTACATTGACTACGAATGAAATGAACCCATTTGGTGACCTAAGCAATTCACATATCACCTAGGGCTGGACAAAAAGCTCGTGACTTGTTAGCTTGCTGAGCTCATGGCTTGCTCAGCTCGACTCGACTCGGCTCGGCTCTTTATGTTTTTTTACTGAGTCGAGTAGGTATTTTAGCTCGTTACATATAATGAGCCAGCTCGGCTCGTGAGTAGCTTACAAGCTTAAGGAGCTGAGCGCAAGCAAAAGACCAGCAGCTCAATAGCGGCGGCCCAACCCAATAAACAACATCTGTGTCATACTAAGCTACTGATCACTCCCAATAGATATCATAGAAGTCAAGCAACAACCTTATCCACACTAAAGCCTACAACGACACAACCTTATCCACTAACCCATCTGAGCCCTGGCGTACCGACGGTTGCAGGAGCTCCAGCGACAGGAGGCGGAGGCTCAAACGCAAGCTTTGAGCAGGAAAAGGTGGAAGGGCGAGGCCACAACCTCAAGGAGTGAAATCAAGCTCAAGCAGCGCAAGCTGCAAGCAAGCGACAGTTCATGCTCAAGCAGGTGATCTCCTGTGCGGGCCGCTTAATCCGACCGCACGTGATAATTTATCATCCCATGCAGTTGGGCCGCCCGCACGTGAAAATGATCTTTTCCCATACCATCTCGGGCGTGCGGGCAGGCCTTCCGCATGGGAAGATGCCTTTCGGCCCACACACAAAAATTGTTTCTCCAGTAGTGAGATAGCGCGGCCGCGTAGGCAGCGACGACTATGGTTGGATGCAGGCTTGAGCAGCATGACCAGGCAAAGTCATCTTTGAGCTCGTCGTCGTTGGAGTCATCTTCCCTAGACTCATCCCCATTCTTGCAAGTCTTTGCAGTGCTTCGTTCTAGGACGCGGTTAGTTGCTTGATTTCCTTGATCCAACTTGGAGTGGACATAAATTTTCCTTTGTTTCTCAGTACTGGAAAGTACAATTTCCTTTGATTTTTCTTATGAGGCTGTGATTGATTCATGTGAACCAAACAGCGCTACAAGCATGTTTCTTTCCAGTAATTGATTCGTCAAGTTTCTTTATCTTGTCGAGCTGGGAATTCTTTTGGTTGTGGAAGGTTGCCGCTTGTGCTAGATTCAAGCTAAAACTTGTGGCTCACCATGTCGTCACTGCCTGCACAGCCTGTTGACCCTCGCCTTCTTGCAATCACTCGTAGCAGTCTATTGGTCTCACCTTTAGCGGCCTCTCGTCCTCTCCCTTTCTAGCTCACGAGCTAATACAAGCTAGCTCGAGCTACTAACGAGCATGAGTCGAGCTGTGTTTTCTGCTCATTTAGATAACGAGTCGAGCCGAGCCAGCCCATTACCTAAACGAGCTAGAGTGAGCTGAGCCGAGCTGGCTCGGCATCCACCCCTAATAACACCTGGCCAGTCCTGCTCACCACATACAACTTTCCTACATGAATTTGTCAAAAGTGAAAGTATATTTGGCGACTATCCTTATACAAGACCCAAAACAACCTGGCATCAATATAGATGTTTTATATAGATGTTTTCTTGAACCTTCGATGGAGGATATAGAAGAAAGAAGGGCTAAGAGTGTGGGATGAGTACCGACGGGAGTACTTTACTCTTCTTGCTATCATATTCATTACCATCAATGACCTACCCGCAAACTTTTCCCTCTCTGGATAGATTAAAGGAAAGACTGAATGTCTTATATGTCTTGAGAATATGTCATACATATATCTGACATCCTTAGGCAAGATAGTGTACATGCGGCATCAACGGTTCTTATCATAAAAACACAAGTATCGTATGATGACCAAATTTTTTGACAAGACAATAGAGAGATACACAACTGAAGAGGTGGTTGAGTGTTGTATAGATTACATAAAGGATTTTAATGTTATTGGGATACTCGTGCCTATACATGAGGGAAGATTAACTAGAAAGGAGACTATGGGCACGAACTGGTTCTTTGATAATGATTACAAAATAGTAGCGGGGCAACACATCATCGTACTACAACAGCTCGCTATTGTTGGGCCCTTTATTGAACAACACATCAATGAGATCAGAGTCTGCAACATCAGATGCTTTGTTGATTGGGTCTCAAAAGAGAAACGTCCTTCCCTCAATGGTAGAAGGATCAGAACCTATCGGTTGGTGATTCTGTGGAGGAAAAACCATTACAAATGTTGGCATCTAGCCCATCAAGTCTAGTGACCTCATGGCAAGGGTGTGACATCAATGGATATACCTTTTACACAAAAACAAAGGACAAGAAAAACACAACGCATAATAATGGAGTTCGTATCAAAGCGTTTGACACAACGTGTCAAAAGAAATCGTACTATGGTATCATGAAGGAAATTTAGAAACTTGACTATGCACAATACATCCAAATCCCAGTGCTTCGATGCCAATGTATGAAGACATAATAGACGTTTCCCTATATAACTATGGCCTAACCATGGTCGACCACGGTAAAACATGGCGCAAGGATGATCCGTGGGTCCTCGCTGAGCGTGTGGCATAGAATTTCTATGTAAAGGACTCTTCTGACGAGAATAAAGACATAATTGTATATGGAAAGCAACACATCGTATGTGTTGATAACATTGAAGATGCGACTGCTTACAACCAGTATGACAACCTACCATTATTCATCGATCTTCCTAATATGATCAAGCGCATAGAGCATACCCTAAATGAAGAGAAAATTTTGTATGTGCGCCCCGATGATGTTGCAAAAACTGTTAAATGGTAGTTTATTTTGTAATGAAGTTGTTTTTAAAATGTATGCATTTTACTGGAACTAAGTTTAGGGTTTATGTAATGAAGGTCTAATGAATGTGTTCTGAAGGTCTTAAGATGAATATTGGAGGGACATGTTAGTTCCTTTAATTTTAAATTTTACATGAGATTTATAATTTTTTGAGACAATTTTTAAATATCATTAAAATTGTAATCAATTAGTTATGCATTTTGAACTTATTAATAAACATTTGAAAATTATCTTCGCATGCGGGCGGCTTAATGGTCCGCATGCAAAGATCTTTTGCATATGGGTGGCTTAATGGCCAGCATGCGAAAATGATTTTCCCATGCGGAGGTATTAAGAGGCCCGCACGCAAAGGTCATTTTTGCATGGGGGTCCTTAAGTTGCCCGCATGCGATGAGATAGCCCTATATAAGCCAGGCACGAGACTTGGAAAATTGTCATGTCCCGGAGCCCGCAAACCCTTGCCACCAAGTTGCCAAAAAATTCCACGCCGCCGCCACCACCTCTCCTCGCGTTGATCCATCGCCGTTGACCCCATGTCGACCCCGCATCGGCCACCGACTCGTGGCCGCCTTCTTCCATTGTGGCCACCTCCTTGCTGCACTTGTCACCACTTGCGCCGACCACCACATCATCGTCGTCCTCCTTCCCACCGACCCCGTGAAGTCGATAACCTCGCCGGCCACCCTACTCCACATCGGCCGCCTAGTTGTCGTATCTCGTCCGCTGGCCTCCTCCTCACCGACCCCATCCTGCAGCCTCCTCCTCTCTATGTTGGTCACTGGCCCCACTTCGGCCTCCTCTGCTCTCCACACCAACCATGTCCTCTCCACGTTGGCCACATTCTCTCCAACCCCTCTCCATGCTGGTAATATGTTCTGCCTTCAAGTTAAATTTGTGATGTGCTAATTTCATAGGTTATATGTGCTAATTTGAGATGTGAAAATTTGTAAGTAACTAAAACAAATGTTTTCTCAGAACAACACAATATGTTTTACTGCAAAAATCATGGGCCGATAAAAAATGTGGCAAGGAAAAAGTTAGACGTCAAGACAGACTGGGTGGTACTGACATATGCCATGAACACAAATTCTCTTAGAATCTTTACTTGTTTTATAATGACTGATGTTATTATTATGTTCACAGTGTTTCAAACAACGCCCGAGGCACTTTTCTATGTGGATATTACGTGTGAGAGATGCTTAAGGTCAATAGAAGGTACACAACAACCAGCGACCATGTAAGTCTAGAGATTGTTCTCTATACAGAGCATTTCATCGCAAATTATTTCCTAATATTTGTTGTCTTCTTTGTCCACAGATCCCTGAAATCTATGTTGATGAAAAATCCATGCCCGGTCAATAGTGCCAAATCTATGTTAACATGAACTATGTTGACAAACACAATGGCCTAGGAGACCTACTTAGCTCCAGTGCAAGTCCTAAAATATTGATAAGATGCGAGCGTGTCACTCAGTTTGATCCTACAACTCACAAGATGTAAGGCTGATCGGTGTAACAGCCTGAAAATTGTACTTAAAAATGAATAAAAAGGTAAAGAAATTTTTTGTGAATAAGTTTTGTATTATGTTCAGTATTGAAGTATTTAAAATTCCCTAAATATTTATAAATTTTCCTTCAATTTCAAGTTAGAAAATCAAATAGTATTATTGATTGATTTTTATTTTTTAAAAAAATCTTAATTTAGTTTTCAAGTTAAGAAAATTCCTAAAGTTAAATTTAAATTAATTTTAAAATCTAAATTAAATTTTATTAAACCTTTTCCAAAATTTTCCCTTTTCCTTTAATCCTCTTTTTCCTTATTTTTCTTATTTCTCTTTTTCTTCTTCTTTTTTTCTTTTTCCTCCTTCCTATCTTCTTCAACCTCTCTGTTTGCTTGAACCCTCGGTGCGCAAGCCACGGCCGCCGCTTGTGGGCGCCGGCCTCGCCCACCGACGCCCGAACCGACCTCATCAACCATTCTTATCCATCCCCACATGGCCACAACCGATTGGATCAGACGTGCCCTCGGAGCTATCCCAACCAAACCGACATCGATGAACCGCCATGGCCGCCGGCCTCATCCTAAGGAAGAACCGACCTAGAACACCTATAAAAAGACCATGGCAGGCTAAACTTGGTATACCAAAGTTCATAGTCATACTTTATTCTATAATTCCCCCAATTTTCCCCATCAATCACGCTCTACATTGTTCCAATTCGGTGAAGAACCGAGGAAAGGTTCTGAGGAAACCTAACCCGGTCACCGGAGAGAAAATCCAAAATTGGTGATCTTTAGCCAAATAATCCTCAAATTGAAGGTACGCCGACGTGCTACATGTTTCGAACCTCCTTTTCCCTAGCTCACTCAAGTCTTTAGACCGTCAGAGCATGTCATCAACGTGAGCCGCCGGAAGCTCCCCTGTTCCGGCCGACGAGCGCATGATGCCAGAGCGCTCCAAAACCTTTCTAGTCAAACCAAATACGTAGGAAGCACCCCCTCCACCCATAGATGCTTTCAAGACACTTACTTTGATTGAATCATGGCCGGAGCATGCCGGCGACGAGCTCCATCGCCGCCGCAAGCATGCCGCCGCCGCTGGATCATCTCACAACCTCCCCGACTCAACTTAGTCCAAAAATGGAAAATCCATAATCCCTAGATGGTGTAGGTCTGAGTATATCTCCGAGGGAAGCCCCCCGTCGCCGTGCACATGGTTTCTTTGATCGCCGGCGTTAGAGAAGAAAGAACAGGGGCAGGAGAGAGAGAGGTGAGGGAAGAAAAGAGATAAAGAAGAATAGAGGGAGAGAAAGGAAAAGTAGTGCAGTGGTAAAGGGGTTAGAATCAAAGTTCAAAATAGCGGGATTTAGCTTCCGCTATAGCACTATTTAGCGGTTCAAAAGGTCCAACGCTAAGCTATGATGGTTTTAACGCTAGATCGCTATTTTCCGCTATTAGCGGCTAATAGCGCGCTATCTCCGCTAAATCACATTTTATTTAGCGTCGCTATTCTGTGTGGCTGTTATTTTCGTCGGCCCAAATCACGCGCAGGCCCAAATCTCTGGGATGTCTAGTTGTCTCCAATGGGAAGGCCCAAATCATGCGCAGGCACACACACAAGACGCAACCCTAGCGTGGCTATTCCTCCCGAACTCGCGTGAGTCCTGGCGACGGCGGCGCCGGATGCTAGTGCTTTTGTGATCAACATGCGACGAGGGTGCAGTATCAGCGAGGAGACTCGGAAGTGCGGCGGCAGCGAGCTACAGTACGGCACCGGCTGGTGCTGTTGCAGCGGCGGCGACGGCAAGCGGCAAACTCGCTGGAGACGTTGCAGCGGCGGCAAGCGGTAGGCTACTGTTGTTGCGACGACCATGTCTCAGTCCCAGCCAGAAGGCAAGATTCTTCAAACTCTTTTCATTTTTCCTCTGTTCTTTGCATATTGGGCTGCTGGATGTGAATGGGAGTGAGTAGTGACTAGTGAGTGACGTAGTGCTGCATCTCATTCTCATGGTGAATTGAATAACTAATTGGCTTAGGATTTTTGTGCTGCTGCATTCAGTTTGCTAGTGCCGTGATTTGTTGACTCTTTACTGTAAATAAATTGGCATTTATCCCATGAAGAAACTGTAGTAACAGATCTATTCTAGGTTGCTGCAGTAAGCTTTTTATCTCATACTAATTTTGTTGCTTAGGTGCCCCATCAAGTGTTGCATCTGAATCAGTAGAACAATCAGCTTCAACCAGAGTTGCTATCAACTCAGATGACCCTGCATGGCGTCATTGTTATTGCCCAGACCCAAATAAGAAGCATTCAATAGTGTGCAACTACTGTAAAAAGACGATAAATGCTGGAATTACAAGAGTGAAGTACCATCTTGCTCGTCTCAGTGGCTACAATGTTGCTAAGTGTGACAAGGTTCCGACCGATGAAGGAAGAGATGCTAGCTTTGATTACCAAGAAAACTAGTGTAAAGGAACAAAAGCAAAAGGAAAAGCAAAGGGCTAGAGATGAAATTGATCTAGATTGCTCAGATGGTGAAATGTGTAGTGAAGACTCTGACCGTGGAAACAAGGTTATTGTGCTAAGGTCAACAAAAGGACCTAGTTGCAGTCCTATTGCTTCATCGGGTAGTGGCTCTATAGAGAAGTTCTACAAGTCGGCTTCTATAGAAGAGGCTGTTCAGAAGAACCAGAAAGGAGCTAATGTCAACCAAAAGGTTCAAACAAAGTTAAGTACTCAGAAAAGAGAAGAGAGGAGGGATAGAGCTTGTGAGTATATATGTCAGTTCTTTTATGAAGCTAGCATTGCACACAATACAGTCCTTCTTCCTAGCTTTGCCAATATGGTTGAAGCCATTGGAGCCTTTGGTAGAGGTTTGAGAGGGCCTAGTCCCTATGAGATGAGTGGACCATTTTTGCAAAAAAGGAAACAAAAGGTGCTGGATGGATTTAAGAGCCATGAGGAATCATGGAAAACCTCAGGTTGTACACTTATGACAGATGCATGGCCAGATAAGAAGGACAGGGGAGTAATGAATTTAGTTATGCATAGTGCTCATGGGGTCCTTTTTTTGGATTCTATGGACTGCTCTGCTATCAAAAAAATGGTAAATACATCTTTGACCTTGTGGATAGATGCATTGAAGACATAGGAGAGAAAAATGTTGTCCAAGTTGTCACTGACAATGCTAGTGTTAATGTAGCAGCAGCAAGTCTTCTAGCAGCAAAGAGACCCAAAATATTTTGGAATGGATGTGCAGCTCATTGCATAGATCTCATGTTGGAGGATATTGGGAAGCTTCAACCAGTCCAGGAAACAATTGCAAGTGCAAAACAATTGACTGCATTTCTATATGCTCATACAAGGGTGCTGGATTTGATGAGAAAATATCTTGGTAAGGACTTGGTTTGCTCTGGAGTTACTCGATTTGCCACTGCTTATTTGAATCTGAAGAGTTTGCAAGACAACAAGAAGGAACTCGAAAGGCTCTTCAGAGATAATGATCTCAATGAGATAGGTTACTGGGTTCAAATCTGGCCATAGGCCATTTTTTCTTTTTCGATTTTATTTTTTTAAAAAAGGGGTAGAGATAAAAAGGGCATAGGAAAAAACCCTAGAAAAATATATTAATCCTTTTACCTTTTTCAAAACCCCATTTTCAAAGTTTTGCACTCTTTTAAACTTATTTACTTACTATTTAAAATCTTTTAAAAATAGTTATTTTAAAACTCCTTAATATTTATATTTATTCAAACTTAAACTTTTAAACCTAAAAGTAGAACTTTTAAAATTTCTACAAATCATCCTTTTAAAAAATTTGAATTCTTCCATTTATATGATAATTTTGATGTTTATTTGAATTTGTTTAATATTTTTCTTCTACTTATATATCGATAGATCGCGATGCTTGAGTTCATAAAAGAATTAGAACTCGACCAAGAAATCGACGTAAACGCTCTCGTTACCCTCCAACCAAACAAAGATTCTAAGCTCGTTGACACACAAGGCAAGTCAAACTATTCTTGATCATTTAGTTTAAAAATAATAAGTTATCATATTTTTAAATATTATATTTAGTCAGAAATATTTCACGGGATGGGTTAGATAGACATAACTTGTTATTTAATAAAATGTTAGATATTTTAAGATTTATACATCATTATTTCATGTAGATTCAAATATCCTTAAAATCTTGTATGTTTTTATATAGGTTTTCTAGTTCATCAAAATTAATATTCCATGCATTACGGATGTCCTAGCATTTCATGTGTAGGAAAGGAGAAGTTCATTATTTCATGTTATTAGATATATTCTCCTTCTCCTTAGACAACATTGTGATAGCCTGTATTAAGCATAAAACTATGAGAATAACAAGATAAGCATTATCTCATGCATTAACATTTTATGCAATGATCATACGGAATTATATTATTATTACATATAATAGAATGGAAAATGATCCATTATTTCATGTGATAGGTAAATGAAATTCCTATCAATTCATATGACCTAAATGATTTTGGTTGTCTGCCAGAAAATATATAAAAACTCTTGTGCCAAAATAAAGACATAATTCGCCCATCCGATGGACCGGTTATACCGGCATGGCATTTATATATTTCTCTCCGATCTCCCTGGGGACTCAGGCGATTTATAATGCACATAACAACATTGAAGATTGTAGTGTTCATAGTCTCATTGGTGGACATCTATGTAAACAGCGGATAACAACGCCGATACTAACCAAATCAGTACTGTCTGTTAAGATAGCACCGCAGGTTTCACCAAGCCGGGGCAAATGTGTGACGAACAGCTATTAAATAGGGGTCGAGACACCAATTACTGGTTAGAATTGGTGCCCCTATTAAGATAGCCCACCAATCTCGTTCACACATCAGAAAAGGTTAGAACTATATAAATGCTATGTTACCCTCAGTCTGGCTAACTATGGTTAATCCTCGGGTAAAGCTAGACAGACGCTGCAGAGTCGATTTGTATTCGAATACGCCATACTCCCGATTAATGGAGTTGTGTCTATGGGTGAATCCAGCTTAGTGGCATGAGCAACTTTTCTTAAATGCCATCCTAAAACTTGAGTAATTATAGACAAACATAGAATTAGGTTAAAGTTAAATTCATAATTAACATTCTTAGGTAGTTATATAAAATATCCTACAAAAAGACAGAATATATTATTATGGATTAATTTATAACTCATATTTCTCTTTAAAGCATTATTCATGTTTATCTACAAATAGTCGAATCCAGTTTAGCCCGCTAAGTTAAGACTAGGCTTATGTCATTCATTTTAAGACATTATATATATATATATATTCATCATATGTAAGTAATTGTAGGAAAGGGTAGAACCTAGAATAATATTAAGGCTAGGCTTATATTGTTTTTTTAAGATATCATGTTATCTGTTTACATATAGTATAGAATCTTATTAGAGCTAGGTTCATATTACTTCTTTAAAATGTCATGCATATTTATTTATTCATATAGTTTAAGTTCAGTTTGGCTTGCTGAGTACCATTGGTACTCACCTTTGCATATAACATTTTAGGAAACCCCGAAGCAGATGACGAACTCCTAAGTACCCTAAAGGATTGGGAAGACGTGTACGATTTCTAGGTCGACTCTACACTCGGGCTATCCCTGTGGAAATGTCGCATCTTTTGTATTGTATAACTTGTACTTGTACATTATTAATTTGTGATATTAAACAAAGTTTCTGTATCTGTACTATTTCACGCATAACCGGACTCCTGGGAGGTTATGTGATGTTGTGGAGTTGACCTCTCCGGAGCAGACCCCACAATTGGCCAATTGGTTTGTGTCGATGAAACAAAGCATGGGTCCTGCTGAGAGATCCAAACATTATGAGTCACCGATAACCGATAGATTGATGTAGGATCGGCCGATAGCGTGATAGTTGATATTCAATAGTTGTTGATGCCAGCCGATGTCTATAGGGTTTTGAACAATCGGCTATATGTCCGATGTAGATTCCAACACTTGTATAAACACTGATATAGAGACAATCGACTAATAATAATGTAATAAGATAATGAGCATTGATTCGATGGTTAAAAACATACATCAGCTAATAATAATGTAATAAGATAATGAACGTTGATTTGATGGTTAAAACATACATCAGCTAGTAATCCAATGTCATTAAATCCAATTGATTAAGTAATGAATGAAACCTCTGCTGATATCGGCTAAAACCAAGTATATAATCCTTGTAAGCTGATGCAATTTATAGATAACTCATCGACTGAAACCCCAATGAAACGATGATTGATGCCTACTGACATAAATAAATCTAACTTACAACCACAACCTCATAGGTCGAACCTAACCAATGCAGCGTAAGGTTGATAATTGCATGACAGATTTAAAACAGTTAGTATGACACCGATCAAAATGGTCATGTACTAAATTTAACAAGACAGTAAAACTATCAAAGAGAAATTTAACACATCAGATAAGATCGGCTAACCCTTCGATAAAACATTAGTATGAACCTATCGACTTAACAAAACTTAGATTATCAATAAAAATCTAATAGGTCAGACCTAACCGATACAGCATGAGATTGTATATGATGATCTAATACTCAATGAGCCGATAAATCTATCTAATGTGATGGATATAACAAATCTATCTAAAAGGACATTATGTTTAAAGAAACATCAACTTGATTAGAATATCATACCAAACCGAAGAAGTCTTACCTAAGTCGATGTGACGTCTCAAAAATCCGAACTTCGACAAATGTGTAAATTGACGTAGAAAATTTTTGCAAACAAAGTTTATTGCGTGTTATATTTTAAAATATTTAAAATTTCTTAAAAATTTATTTGCATTCTTTATTTATTCTCCTTTTTTTAATTTAAAAATCCCAAATACATTAATACATGCCCTTATTTTTGAAAAGTCTCAATTTGATTTTTAATTCAAGAAAATCCCCAAAAATTGAATTTAAATTAATTTTAAACCTTAAATCAAAATCTTTCTAAATTTTCCTTAATTCTAATTTAAAAATCAAACATCAATTAGATCCTTATTTTGTATTTTTGAAAAATCTCAATTTGACTTTTATTTTGAGAAAAATTCCTAAAAATTGAGCTTAAGTAGTTTTAAATTCTAAATCAAATTCTTTCTAAAATTTTCCCCAAAAATTTCTTTCCCTTTCCCTTTTACTTTTTCTTAATTTTTCTTTTTCTTTTTCTTTTTCTTCCTTCTTCCTTCTCCTTCCCCGGTTTGGCTTCCTACGGCACCGCTGCTTCAGCTTGACCGCACTATGGGCGCCGACTTCATTCCCAGAGCCCGAACCGACTCAAAGCCACCGCCTTTACCTTGACTACGTGTTAACATCGGATTGGAGCAGCCAACTCATCGAGTTCATCTTCGGCGAACCGACATTCCCTCGAACCGCCACTACCGGAGTCTATCCCGAGCTCAAAACCGACACCGCCGCCTGGGGTTCGACGCCGTTCCGGCACAAGGGGACCACGACAAGGCCAAGGCACCGCGTCATCATCTTCACCGCAACTTCCTCGCCGTTTCCCCTCAAAGAACCCGACAAACGGCGCACCGTGGAGGGAGATCGGCATTGTCTTCCTCAGCTCCGACCGGGCCGCCGCCGCCGGTGTTCTACCCTCTCCGGTGAGTTTGAGCCCAATCCCTTGCACCGAGAGCATCCCCAAGGCATCTTTGAGCCGCCCTTGTTAGCATAAGCCCTGAGCTCTTTCCTTTCTAGCAGATAGCGTAGATTATGGCATGGCCCAGAGAGCTGGGATGGCAGCCCTCAATCATGAGCATGCCAAGTTTAGTATTTCCTTATTTTAGTGGTTGATTAGTTTCCTTATGTAGCAATGTAATCAAGCTTATATCTCGATCTTCAATCAAAGGAAAAGCTGCCGCTTTGCAGCCCCAAACGCTGTTTGTTTCCATTGCGTCGTGTTGTGTTCATCGGTGCTCTAACAATTGGTATCAGAGCCAATCCTTGCCGTCGCCATGTCATCACAATCACCAGTCAAGAGTGAGAAGAGCGGTGATGGCTCCGGCAAGAAGAAGGTCCCTCCGTCGCGTACGCCGCCACGTCGCCGCGGCCGCTCCCACAGTCGTCGTCGCTCCGGCTCATGAGTCGTCGAGCGTATCATCGAACGGTCATCCGCGAACGTCGCATGGCCTATGCTGACCCGGACAAATTATCCGGAATGGGCGTTGGTCATGGAGGTTAACTTCCAGACTCTCCGCGTCTGGGATGTCGTCCAGGACGGCGTCTCCGACGATCCCGATGACGATGAATACCACGCTGACAGACAAGCCATGGCCGGTCTCCTGCGCTCGGTTCCCTCCGAGCTCTGGAACACACTCGGCAGGAAGGACACTGTGAAGGACGCCTGGGAAGCGGTCAAGCACCTGTGCCTTGGCGATGAACGCGCTCGTGACGCCTGGCGCGCAGCGGCCGTTGGGAGTTCGGCGCTCTCACCTTCAAGGAAGGCGAGACCGTCGGCGATTTTGGTGTCCGCATCTCCACTCTCGCCGCCAACTGCGCTCCTCGGCGACAACATCCAAGATGCGGAGGTAGTCAAAAAGCTTTTGCAGGTTGTTCCAGAGAAGCTCACGCAGGCCGCCGTCTCCCTCGAGATGTTCCTTGACCTGAATCGGGTCACCATTGAGGAGGTGATCGGGCGACTGTGGGTGTTCGAGGAGCGCCTCAAGCCGAAGGAGGTCACGGACTCCCTTGGGCGCTTGATGCTCTGCGAAGAGGATTGGGAAGCCCGTCGCAAATCCCGCCGCAAGCAGGAGTGCTCGGGTGGCGGATCGTGGTCCGGTGGCCGCGGCGAGCGGCGTGGGCGCGGACGCGGCCGTGGCGGTGCGGGATCTGCGTCGCGGGATGGCCGTGACGGCGAGCGCACAGCGGCCAAACCAGTGGCAAGAGACCGCCCTTGGCTACCACCGCCAAACTGTGGCAAAACGGTCACTTGGGACCAATGAGTGCCGCAGCAAGAAGAAGGGCGCGGCGCACATCGCGGAGGCCGAGGAAGAGGAGCACGCGCTGATGTATATCGCGGTGGACACAGACGTAATCGTGTCACCCGTGCCATGCTGTTCACGCAGGTCCCCGACGCCGTCATCTGTCCTGGAGTCGGAGAAGCGGGTTCACCTCGCTGAACCCAAGGTTTTCCTTCACCTCAGTGAGGAGCAGGAGGAGGCCGTGCAACCCCATCGCTGGGTGCTCGACACCGGGGCGACAAACCACATGACGGGCACTCGTTCAGTCTTCGCCGAGCTGAACCACGACGTCACCGGCACCGTAAAATTCGGTGATGGATCGGTGGTGGACATCCGAGGGAAGGGGACCATCCTCTTCGCGTGCAAGTCGGGAGAACACCGCCGGCTGGAAGAAGTCTACTACATCCCGCGTCTCACCACGAACATCATCAGCATTGGGCAGATGGATGAGCATGGGTTCAAGGTCAACATAGAGGACGGCGTGTTGCGCCTCTACGATCTACAGCGCCAACTGCTGGCCAAGGTGTACCGCTCATCTAGCAGGCTCTACTTCCTCGACATGAACATCACCGCGCCGGTGTGCCTCACCGCGAAGATCGGAGACACGTCGTGGCGCTGGCATGAGCGCTACGGACACCTTAATTTCCGGGCGCTCCGCAAGCTTGGACAGGCGGACATGGTGCGTGGCCTGCCACAGATAGATCATGTGGATCAAGTCTGTGAGGACTGCGTCCTCGCCAAGCTGAGGCGAACACCGTTCCCGAAAGCCGCGAAGTACCGAGCTCAGGAGGCGCTGGAGTTGGTCCATGGAGACCTCTGCGGCCCAATTTCACCAGCATCGCCGTCAGGCAACGTTTACTTTCTACTGCTTGTTGATGATATGAGCAGGTACATGTGGCTCTCGCTTTTGCGCTCGAAAGCAGACGCGCCGGCGGCAATCATGGCATTCCAAGCTCGTGTCGAATGTGAGTCAGGCAAGAAGCTCAAGGTGCTCCGAACCGATAATGGCGGCGAGTTCACCTCGGTGGAGTTCGGGGAGTATTGTGCTAGCGAAGGCATCCAACGCCACCACTCGGCGCCGAACACGCCGCAGCAAAACGGCGTCGTCGAACGGCGGAACCGGATGGTCGTGCCGACGGCCGGGAGCATCCTGCGTGCCCGCGGCGTGCCGGGACGCTTCTGGGGGGAAGCAGTTCACACTGCTGTATTTTTGCTCAACCGGGCGTCGACGGCTGCGCTCGACGGTCTGACACCGTACCAGGCATGGTATGGAAAGAAGCCACCGGTGCACTTCCTCAAGGTGTTTGGATGTGTTGCTTACATCAAGCAGCAGCGATCGCACCTCGCCAAGCTCGACGACCGGGGCGTCAAAGTTGTCTTCATCGGGTACCAGGACGGCACCAAGGCGTATCGTTTTTACGATCCGGTGGCTGGGTGCGTCCATGTCTCCCGCGACGCCAACTTCAACGAAGAGGCGCGCTGGAGCTGGGAGGATGTCACGGCCTCGGGCGATCAGTTGCCTTTCACCATCGAGGATGATTACGACCTGCAGGTGCGTCGTGAGGTGGTGCCAGCCGCAGAGCCGGCCTCTCCCGAGGCGGGTGCATCGACCGTGGTGACTGTGTCTCGCACGACATCGACTCCAGCCGCGACTACGTCACCACGCGCGACGCCGCCCATGACGCCACAAGCAATTCGAACTCAAGTTGAGTTCGCGACGCCACTCTCCATTGACCCCAACCTCGATGCAGATGATGATGAGGACGTGGCGCACAGATACCGGACACTGGACAATGTTCTGGGGACAGATGTTGTGCCCGGTCTGGCGCATCGGGACGTCGCCGAAGCTGAACTCCACTCTGTTAGCCACGCCGTGAGTGTGGAGGAGCCTCGTTCGCTGAAAGAGGCCGAAGGTGACCCCAACTGGGTTGCCGCGATGGAGGAGGAAATGAAGTCGATCCATGACAACAACACATGGTCGCTGGTCGAACTCCCGCGCAGACATCGGGCCATCGATTTGAAGTGGGTCTATAAAGTCAAGCGCGATGAGAACGGCACCATTGTCAAGCACAAGGCGCGTCTTGTCACTAAGGGCTATGTACAACGGCCCGGAGTCGACTTCGAGGAGGTATATGCGCCGGTTGCACGACTGGAGTCAGTGCGGTTGGTTCTCGCCATCGCGGCGCACTTCGCCTGGGGTGTCCATCATATGGACGTCAAATCGGCGTTCTTGAACGGTGAACTCCAGGAGGAGGTTTACGTCCAGCAACCACCCGGCTTCACCGTCGATGATCACAAGCATAAGGTGCTCCGTCTCCACAAAGCACTCTATGGACTGCGTCAGGCCCCACGAGCTTGGAACCAGAAACTCGACGCTGAGCTGTTGCGGCTCGGGTTCAAGCACTGCGTCGATGAGCATGGGATGTACACCCGTGGTCAAGGTACAGGCCGTCTGATTGTCGGTGTATACGTCAACGACCTCATCATAACTGGAGGAGACACCAACATCGTGGCAAAGTTCAAACAACAGATGTTGAACACGTTCAAGATGAGTGACCTTGGCTTGCTCTCCTATTACCTTGGGCTCGAGGTGACACAGGGAGCAGCTGGCATCTCGCTCCGGCAAACGGCGTACGCCTCAAAGATACTTGAGAAGGCGGGCTGAGTGGTTGCAATGCCGGTGCAACTCCCATGGAGCCAAGGCTGAAGCTACTCAAGGAAGGCACGACGCCGAGCGTGGACGCCACCGAGTACCGGAGCTTGATCGGCAGCCTCAGGTACTTGTGTAATTCCCAGCCGGACCTTGCATATCCGGTGGGATACTTGAGCAGGTTCATGGAGGCGCCACGGCAGGAGCATCTCACCGCCGTGAAGCGGGTGCTTCGGTATGTGGCGGGCACGGTGCGCCGGGGGTTGCACTACTACCCGGAAGAAGAATGAAGACAAGCCGGAGCTGGTCGGGTACTCGATAGCGACTTGGCCGGGGACACGAATGACGGGAAAGTACGAGTGGCCTCATCTTCTTCCTAGCGGAGGACCGGTTGCTTGGCAATCGGCAAAGCGAAGGTGGTTGCTCTGTCTTCATGCGAGCGGAGTACATCGTGCGCGCTCTGCGTGCGAGGCGGTTTGGTTGGCACGATTGCTAGCCGAGCTCGTAGGAGGAACTGTCCTCGCACCAAGACTCAAGGTGGACAACAAGTCCACCATTGCTTTGATGAAGAACCCTATACACCATGACCGGAGCAAACACATCGATGTGAAATTCCACTTCATCCGGGAATGCTGTGACAGAGGCGATCGACGTTGAGTTTGTGGGTGCTGTGTTGCGGTGGGTGACATCCTCACAAAGGCACTCGGCCGTACTCGTTTCGGGAACTCCGCGATATGATCGGCATGAAGAACATAGCTTAGCGCTCACGGGCTTAGGAGGAGAATGTTAGCATAAGCCCCGAGCTCTTTCCTTTCTAGCGATAGCGTAGATTATGGCATGGCCCAGAGAGCTGGGATGGCAGCCCTCAATCACGAGCATGCCAAGTTTAGTATTTCCTTATTTTAGTGGTTGATTAGTTTCCTTATGTAGCAATGTAATCAAGCTTATATCTCGATCTTCAATCAAAGGAAAAGCTGCCGCTTTGCAGCCCCAAACGCTGTTTGTTTCCATTGCGTCGTGTTGTGTTCATTGGTGCTCTAACAGCCCTTTCCTTTGCATTGGCATGTTAAAGGCCGGAGAGAGCTATCGCCGTTCACCCATGGAGTTCCGCCGCAACCGGATCTCTCCCTCCGCCGCCGCCGGCGACCGAGCCCCGCCAGCTCACGCACGGCCTCGGGTAAGCTCCCCTGACTCCTATAGACCCTTAATCATGCCTTGCCATGCACTGAACTAAGCTGCGACACATTGTGCGTCGGCCACCCGAGCCGCACCGCTGCCTATGCTCACCGTCAGCCCTACTCCGGTCACCGCAGCCAACGCGAGGACCATCGGAAGTTTCGCCACCGCCCTCTCCACCTTTTTCGTTTTGGACACTCCCTCAGCCGGGCAACCATTCACCGTCGCCGCCGACGGGAAGTCACCGGCGCGCCTCTGCTCTGCCCCAGCCGGTTCTCCTTCCCCCTGTGCGCATGACAAGCGGGACCCACGCGGCCCATCACCCAGCGACCGGGCTTAGTGAAGGGTTTAAAAAGTTAGGGACTGATTAGTAAGAATATACTGTATGACGTGTGGACCCAGGACTTATCTGTAAAATGGGAAAAACTCCGAGGACTCTTAATAAACTTTCAATCAAACATGTGCCCAGGGACCTCGGGTCCTATTTCCAGAAACTCCAAAGGCCTTTTTGCAAAATAAGCGGTCACTGACTAATGGGCCCCATTTCAACCATCGCCAAACCTCTCTCTCACACCTCGACCCATGGGACCCACGTGCAAGAGACACAAGAGCACAAGCAGAGAATGCCTATTTTCACAAAGATCAAAACATCACTTACAAAATTCACCAAAAATTCATTGAACAAATTTCTGTAGACTCCCTAGGTGGTGAACTTTAACATAAGACTATAAAACATGGCCCATACTGTACAAATTTTTTCTCTAAAATTAAAATAAGGGAAATCACCCATAGGGCCACCACAAACTTCTAAAATACATAGAAAATGCAAATTAACTTGTTTTTGGGCAAACTCAAATTCTGTAGATTCCTCAACTCACACACTCTATTTAGAAAAAATAAAAACATATAGTTACTTTGTACCACATATTCTTAAAAATTAATTATGTTGAAATGGTGGACTATATGTAGGCTTAACTTTAGGGATTTATATAAAATTCATTTTAGTTTCTTTTTGAGTGAACTTAGGCTCTGTAGAACCATCAAAACACCTATTTTCAAAAGGTAAAATAAAAGCATAAGCCTACTGTGCAAATATATCACCTGAACACATTTATATAAGGAGTACACAACTTAGATGTGCATTACAATTTTAATTTATAAAATTTGTAGAAAATCCATTTTTAATCCTTTTAAAGTGAACTAAGTCCCTATAGAACCAGCAAGTGGTGAACCTTAATTAGGATAAGTAAAATGTGGCAACTCATGCACTAAAAATATAAGAAAATCTCACATAGTTAACCTAGGTGCTAATCCTAATAGGTAGATTAAGCCCTAAACGCGTAAATGCATAGATGTAGGTATAAATTGTACCCTAGCTCACTCAAATCCAATTAAAACTTATCAAACCAGTGAATCCATAGTTTCAACTCCACTCGCTAAGGTTTAGAGCACTCAACTCATACAACACCATCTAAGTAAATATGCTAAGGAAAAATAGCCTAGAACATTAGAACACCCTCTAGCTCACAAAGTAGCTGGTAGAATAATGAAAACCCTAGGAAATGAACTAGAATTAAATTGGTCAACCAAATTACTTATTTTTATGCATCCTTAGCAAATAAAACCAATTTATGGGCCCAAAACCCTACAGCCATATAAATAAGACACTATAGGCCTAAAACCATCATACACTTGTAAAATGCCTAAGAAATTCGTAATAGCTTTAAAAATTATGAAACCAATTGTGGTAGTCTTAGAAAACACTTATCCAACCCTCTGTGAAGCCAAATCAACAAAAATCCAATTATGGGAGCCCTGTCCAAACAGCGTCTGACCCTAAGCCGCTACGACCCGATAAAATTTCTAAAATCGATAACTCCCAAATAGGATAGGATAAATTATAAATTTCTTCACCTAAAATCGCAATGTGCAAAAATAATGTATTTTAGAGTATTTTGGATTTTTCGCATATTTTGGTATTTAATCGCACAACGTGTATTTTGTATAGACGATTGCATGAACGGTGAAGAAGAGATCAGGATGCTGACATTTCAAAGCAAGTCTCACCTCCCTCTCTTTGATCACCTTGATCTCATGTTTTGGAGGTTATTGAAAATGTTTGTAAATCTTGCATATTGATTGTACACTAATAAAGTAAAATCTTGCTAAACTTGCTAGACAAACTCCTATTACTTGCATTATCACCTAACCCCATATATGTCCATAACCTTCATTTCTAACCTTAGGAAAAATATGGTTATCACACCTTATAATGTGAATTTTGATGTCTAGAGTACTATGATGCTTAGCCATGCTTAAAATATTTTCCTCGACATTATGGGCACATCACAAACATGAAAGACATATTTTTAAATAATCTGGACAGAACTTGTATACTTGGTATTTTGACAAATAAAATAGTGAAAAACATGGATTTTAGGCTTGGGCCACAACACATATGGTGATTAGTTGTGCACCGATAGGGGGAGAGTGTGTCCAGATCGACATAAGGACTTCACTCAACGTATGTTCATTTCGTATACAGTACAACCACATGTGCCAGTATGGGATGGCCTAAGCCAAATAAGCTACCTAGCGACTAGCCTCGCACTCTAGTAGCCCGGTGTATGGGTTCGGAATAACCCAGAGGAACTTCCTATTTAGCCCGTCGTGGTAATTTAGGCGACTAAGTCTGTCCAATACAACGGTATCGTGCCACGTGGATGGGTTCCCTGTCGTGTCCGCCACCACGGCGTTAAGGCATGGACCCACCACTTAACGGTTCTGGGTTATATTTCTAGTATGCCCAGGATGGAAGAACACGTATCGTGCTGGTGCAAGCTAGAAACTAAGTAGTGTAAAGGCTTCGTTGTGAACTCTAGTCCGTACTCAATATGTAGAATATGTAGAGTAATACTTTAAGTCCTTTCCGTTTTAAGTGTATTCGCTATATGTAATCATGCTTGAGATGAAAGTGTGAATCTAGCACACATCTTGGGAGCTAGACTCACACGAGTATGAGTTAGGAATAATTAAGACGTTGTAGATCTTTAGCCATTTTGTCAAGTCTCCTGATTGTGTAACACATCTGGTCGCCACCTTCGAGTGGTTCGACGGGCATAATTTAGGCTGAAGTTGACTGGCAGGCTAAAGGCCCAACAATGTCTCATTTATCCCTCTCTTGGGACTTCGGACGACTCATTTTATTTGTCTTATGAGCCGAACCGTTTCAGCTTGTATTGCAAATAGAACGAGAGGTCCGGGCGTCTTCGACATAAATACTCTTTTTATTTATTTTATTCAAGCCTAAATTTTAAGTTTTAGGATCCAACAAATAACTTTCCCTTTAAAACTTTAAAAAAGAACATTTCAAATTAAAACTCTTTTTGAATTTCTATATTTACTTGGTGTTCCTTTGGAATTGTTCCTTTGATTTATTTTATCGTTTATCGATCGATCGCGACGTCGAGTTCGCAGAGAAAACTAAACTCGACCATATCGTCGACATAAACACCCTCGTTGCTATTCAAGGAAAAGAAGAATTGAGACCACTGGTACTGAAGGCAAGTCAAACTATCCTTGATCATTTATAGAGTTTAAATAATTGGTCACCATGTTCTAAATAGTGTAGTTAGTCAGAAATATTTCGTGGGATGGGTTAGTTAAGTTAGATAGTTATAAACTATCATTTCATGTAATTTTTAAATATTCTTTAGATTATATGTGTCATTATTTCGTGTAAATATAAGGAATCCTTTAGCTCATACAAATTATTATTTGATGCATTAGAAATATCCCATCATTTTATATATAGAAAAGGAGAAGCTTATTATTTCATGAACTAGATATATTCTCTTTCTCCTTAGACAATATGGTGATAGCCTGGACTAGGTATAAAGTTATAAGCATATTAAAATAAGTATTATCACATGTATTATCATTTTAGAAATGATCATAGAGAGTTATATCATCATTTCATGCAATAGAATGCAAAGTAGTCCATTATTTAATGTAGTAAGTAAATAAAATCCTATCATTTTATGTATAAACATAGTTTTGGCTATATGCCAGAAAATATAAAAACTCTTATGCCAGAATAAGGACATAGTTTCGTTCATCCGTTGGACCGGTTATATCGGCTTAGCATTTATATATTTTTCTTCGATCTCCCTGGGGACTCAGGGGATTTGCCTTATATGGCTTACTATTTCATGCATTGGAGAATTGGAGAAGTAATCATTGGTTGACAACCATGTAAACAGCGGATAAAAACACCAATACTAACCAGATTGGTACCGTCTGTTAAGATAGCATCTCAGATTTCACCAACCCGGGACAAGTGTGTGACGAACAACTATTAAATCGGAGATGGATCCACCAGTTACTGGTTAGAATTGGTGCTCCTATTAAGATAGCCCACCAGTCTCGTTCACACATCAGAAAAGGTTAGAACTATATAAATGCTATTTTACACTTAGCCTAGCTAACTAAGATTAATCCTCGGGCAAAGCTGGGCAAACGCTGCAGAGTTGATTGTATTCAAATATGTCATACTCCCGGTTAATGGAGTTATGTCTATGGGTGAATCCAGTTTAAAGGCATAAGCACTTTTCTAAAATGCCACCATAAAATTTGAGAATTGAGTTAAAGTTAAGTTCATGATTAATGTTCTTGGGTGTTTACATAAAATATCCTACAAAAGGATAGGATATATCATCATGCTAAGGATTAATTTATAATTCATGTTTCTCTTTAAAATATCATCCATGTTTATCCATATATAGTTGAATTTAGTTTGGTTTGCTGAGTTAAGGCTAGGTTTATATTATTCCTTTTTAGATATCATGCATATCCATTTATATATAGCATAGAATCATGTTAGAGCTAGGTTTATATTATTCCTTTTAAGATATCTTGCATATTTATTTGTTTATATAGTTTGAGATCAGTTTGGCTTGCTGAGTACCATAGGTGCTCACCCTTACATATGACATCTTCAGGAAACCCCAAAGTCAAAGAAGAACATGAATTCTAGGTCGACTCTACACTAAGATGAATTGGACCCAATCTCTGATGAACATGTAATTTCCTCTGTGTTAGCCTATTTTCCCTTGGATAAGATCGGCTTGGTCCTCCAGCATAATCCTCATCGTAGTTGTTGCATGCTGGACAATCTTCTATTGATGGCAGTCTCATCCCTTCATTCCAACAAAATCTGAAGAATTCACAACTCCAATGGGGATCAAAACCGTCATCCTCCTCATAGTACCTCTCTTCTTGCCTATCATACTTTCTCTGGTATTTATTGATAATTCTAGCAGAGTTGAGCTGTGTGGACCGATAATATTTCCTATCAGTTACCCTTCCACTTGTATGAACCATGTTAACAGGAAAAGGATTACCACCAACCTTCATCGGCCTTTTTGAGTCATCGAATTTTATCTTTCCTTGCTCAATAGTTGATTGGATCTGTTGCCTAAAAACCTTGCAGTCATTGGTGTCGTGAGATACAGTATTATACCATTTATAGTACTTTCTCTTTCTTAACTCATCAACCAATGGAATCACATGACCAGCTGGCAGTTGAATTTGTTTCTCCCGAAGTAGTAAATCAAAGATCTTATCAGCCTTGGTAATGTCAAAGTCATATTTCTTCTCCTTTGTAGAATTTTTGACCCATTGACATGTAACAATTTTCTTGTTCCTTGCCCACTTGGCTGCTGCTACTTCGGAGTCATCTTCTTCATCAGATTTAGAAGCATATATAACATGATTCACCTTTTTAAATGTTTTCTTGGCTTCTTGGAACCTTTGCTCATGTGTTGTCACCTTCTGAGCCAGATGAACCAAGCTCTCAAAGTCTTGGGCCGAAAATCTTTCCTTAATCAGTGTTAACAATCCTTGGAAAACAAGATCGGCTAACTGAGAATCTATCAAGGCCAGGCTATAACATCTGTTTCTCATATTCCTAAACCTCTGAATATAATCTTGAACAGATTCATCATGTTTCTGTTTAATTGCTGTTAGATTAGACAGCTTCATCTCATGGACTCCACTGTGGAAGTACCTATGAAACTGCTTTTCCACATCGGCCAAACTTTGAACAGAATTATATGGCAAAGATGAAAACCATGTAAAAGTCGATGCAGATAAAGACAAAGGGAATAATCTAACCCTTAGAGCATCAGTAGCCGATGCTTCACCACACTGAGCTAGAAATCGGCTGACATGTTCATAGGTTGATACATGATCCTACCCTGAGAACTTTGAAAAATCTGGAACTTTGTATCGGTTTGGTAGTGGCACCCTCTTAAAGTATTCCGGGTATGAATGCTGATACAAGTTACCAGTGTCCTTGGGCTTAAGACCAAACTGTTCCCTCATCATATCGACTATCATATCAGCCCAATGCTTTTGCTGAGGTGCTTCTTGAACCTGTTGCTGTATCGGATCAAATTGATTAAATTGAGAAAAATACCGGGGTTGAGGTGATGCCTCTGGCCGATACTGCACTTGAGGTGAATGAGGCTGATATTGGAAATTAACATTGGCCCCCATGTGATGTTGAGGAGACTGATGCACCATATAGGCTTGATGATCAGGAACAAACTGAGTCCCGATAGGCTGATGTTGCTGTGGAATTGGTGTCTGCTGCCTCATCGGTATCTGCGGAATCGACTCAACGACCGACTGGTTTGTCCTGAACATGGCCGCAACTTGGTCTTGAGTAACCTGAGGGATGTTATGTCCTATGTGTTGAGGTTGTTGTTTGACCAAAAGCAGAGGATTGAACCCTGGTTGCTTCTGTGCCAATGATGATACAACCGACTTTTAAAGAGTCGATGCTGATGCCATCGGTTGTTCTGGGGCCACACCTGAAATAGGTTGCTGTTTGTCGGTAACCGGAGTCCTGTATTGTGGAAAATTACCCTCAGGAAGAAACACTAGCCCCTTACTTTGATGCTCAGCAATCCTATATCAACCACAAAATTGATCATGTTTAAAGTATTAACAAGAATTTTTAATTGGTTGATCAAAGCATGATGCACAACGTAATCAATCCGATCTTGTAGATTGCCGAACTCTGTAGGGCCTTCATCTTGCTTGACATCCTGAGTTTTAGCATCCTTGCCAGAACTTGTTTCGAGAGCTCATCATTGGTCGGCAAAGTTACTTTGTATCTTCAAATTACCGTGCCCGAGCGAGTCTGAACAAATGAATGCAAAAACTGATTCTGCAGGTTGTTCATCATCTCTTCGAACTCAGCCTTTTGTTCTAGCGTCAATTTGTCCATTGTCACAGGAATAATGTTCTCTCGATCAATATTTGTTGACTTGAGATCCACCATGATGTCTTGACTTCTAATCGTGTCCCACCGGGCGTGCCAAAAGCGTGTCGATGCGTAAAAACACACATTGGTCTAAGAGATATGCTTAACTCTAGTGCAGATCCGTAATCTTGCTTTTGGGGTTCAAGGGCGTGCCAGTTGGTTTGATCCTGCAACTAACAAGAAACTAAAGAAAGAAAACCAAAGTTAAATCCATAAACGATAGTCGATCGGGTATAGCCGATGACATCTTTTAATACTGAGCCAATGCGATATGCATAGGATTGGCCGTAAAGAATAAAGCATAGGGAAAATTAGATCTACTTGATCGGCTGTAGATATCAATAATATGTAATCTATGTCTTAAAATATATTTAAACCAAGTGACTGGGATAGATCGGTAGCGTGCCAAGATAGTATAAATTACTTATGTCTAAAAGTACTTTAGGATGGAGATTATACGTATTTATAGCTTAGCCGATGTCATAAATCTAACATGTATCGGCTAATACTCTGACATCACTTTATACTAAGATATCAATATATATTAAATACATTAAACATGAACCGATCAGGTGTTAAGATAACCTAACATATTGATAACAAGCTTAATATATTTCATCACAATGAGATCTTAATATAAAGGGCAGATTTAGCATATCAAGTAAACATGCAGGAAACAAAATAACTAAATCAGATAAGATCTGCTAAAACCCCGATACTATCTCTAATAGCAATCATGGGACAAGATATATATTATGATTCTAGATAATACTTAGTAGGTCAGACTCAACCGATGCAACACTAAGAATAAATAGAAGCATAAGATCTAAACAAGTCGATAAAAACCTTTCAAGATGGTGGATATACTACATAATCTAGGTCAACGTTGATATCTAACCCTATCAGCTGTTGTCTAGTAACAGATGCTAGCCGATTAGGGTTAGACAACAATATTGATCTAGATTATATAGTATATATGATAACGATTTGCGTAAACAGGATTAGAGTGTCATAAAGATATAAGCACTAATCCCAAGAGCACAAGCCGTCATAACAAGCTTTACCTCTCGTCGGAGATTGAACCCGATGCAGCCCAACTTGAAAGCAAGAACTCGTCGAAACAAACGAAAGTAAAAAGGTGGCGATGCGCCGAAGGTGTTATTGAACTGATTGTTGTTTGACTACATAGTCTTGGGCTATATTTATACCCAATTATACAATATGTCCTTATCGGACATGACTCTTATCTCTATTATAACTTAAAATACGGACAAGTCCCTTAAATGGGCTCTTACCAGCATAATCTATAAGGAAAATACTTAAAATAACCAAACTAATAGATACAATTGCCTTTCTTGGACTCTATCCATATATGGCAATCCTCATGAAGCGATTCAACCTGAATCGTCAATGATTCTAATATTCTCTTACTGGAATCGGCTACATCGGCTTACCTTGTCAGATTCGACATCAACCGATTGAACACCTTAGTCGATTTGGTATCAGACGGTGAACTCCTTAGCCGATTCGGCTTGCGACTGGTGAGTACTCTGTTTTCGAAGATCACGGTCTCCTCCAAATCTGCCTCGGCCTTGATTCCAAATCTGATTCATGACTTGCCAAATTTGGTCGTTAACACTGAGCTAACTGAGTTTCTAGCATTTTGTTAAAGCTTAGCTGGTTCTTAATAGCAGAAGAAAAGCCTTCCATTTTAGTGTTGATACTATCCAAGGATTTGTCATTGGCCGCTAGTTTCTTAGAAATGTTCTCATTAATTTTAGCTTGCCCTAAGACAAGATCTTTCAAGGATGGTTGATCAGGATTGAAAGCATGAGCAGAATTGTTACATCCTTGATGGTACGGGCGTTGTTGGTTCCACCCCTGACCTCCTTGAGGACGGTAGTCGTTGTTGTTCAGGTAGCAGACGTCCGCACTGGTCTCGGTGCAGTTATTCCCCGAATGGCTAGTGTTGCCGCACGTCTCGCACGTCATGCGAGTGTCCACCGCCTGAACTCCTTTAGCCTAGTCCTCGAATTTCTTTAGTAAGAGGTCTAATTTGGCGGCCAGCATATCCGTCTCCTTGACTATATGCATACTGTGCTTCTTGGACTGGAGACGATCGTCGCTCTATCCTAGATTGGAGACCATCTTCTCAATTAAGGTGGTCGCACTCCCAACCATTAACGAGAAGAAAGCTCCTCCAGCAGCAGCATCAATATGATCACGGGCCGTCGAAGTCAGCCTGTTGTAGAAGTTTTGAATGAGAAGCCAATCGTCCATGCCATGGTGAGGGCATGCCAGGATGTACTCCTGGAACCTCTCCCATGCCTCTGGGATCGACTCATCTGATGCTTGTTGAAAACTCAAAACCTTTCCATGAAGAGCATTGGTTTTGCCCATCGGGAAAAACTTCGCGAGGAACACATTGGAACACTTGTCCCAGGTGTCTACAACACTTCGATTCGTGTAGAACCACTGCTTCGCTCTCTCGATGAGGGAGAACGGAAACATCCGGAGTCGGATGGCATCTTGTGTGACTCCCTTGATGGTGAAAGTGTTACAGATCTCCAGGAAAGTTTGGAGATGAGCGTTGGTGTCCTCGTTGGCCTTCCCACAGAAGGGATTGGCCTGCACCATGGTTATAAGACCCTTATTGATCTCAAAGTTGGCCTCCCCAGTGTTGATTGTTGGTCCAGTGCAGATATTCTCAGCTGAGGGTGCCGAGAAATCACGGAGAGTCTTTGATCCCGATGATGCCATGACCTTTGGTTTAACTGCCGAGAGGAAAATTTGAGGAGGGACGACACGAGGTCGAACTCTTCTCACAAGGGCTTCTGGATTTGGATTGTAATTATCTGGCAAGTTGAAACCGGTCACCCACTACCCTGTTTTCACATAAATTCACATAAAAGAGAAAACAGACCAAAATAAAGCCTGCTAGAGCAAAGGTAAGACAAATATAACTATATGGATATCCAAGCACTTATTATTTCTTTCTAGACCATTGTCTTCCCCGACAACGATGTCAGAAATGTTTGTTGGTATTTCTTATGTTCGCAGATAAATCCGCAAGCGCACGGATATACTGTTGTAGCATTTCACCCAGGGAGTATTCCAAGGGTATCATTATTTATTTTATCCCAAAGGAAGACTGTGGTCTTGAAGAGAATACTAAGATGCCATGGATATTCATAAGCTATAAATGAGATACCTTAGTCGAGACAGGGGTAAGATAATTATATGATAAAGGTAGCATGACACACACAGAAGAGTCCTAGATAAATAATACACTAGTGCTAAGTGGAAAGTAGTAATTAGAGTCAAGTTCCTATAGTTCTTCTAGTCAGAGTACATAGTTTAATTAATTATTCTAGTCATGCCTACACCCAGTTCTATGCTCCCAGGACTATGAGGGTACCGCCGCCCAGTGGCCCGGCGTGTCACCACGAAGCGATCTCTTACCGTTCGCCCTAGACCAAATCCGAACGTGGAGGAATACAAAGGACAGACAGGGCTGTCACCACCTGCCGCCTACCTCTCACCTGTGGGAAGTGGTCATAACCAATATCTATGAAATAATCTAAGCACCATGCTTGCATTACCATAAATACCTCTACCTTTCATGAGCAAGATAAAGGCAAACCTACATCCTAATTGCTTATTGGACCGTGTCCGTGGCAATAGAGTTACTCGCCTAAACATAACAAGACTATGAATTAAACTAATAATAGAACTCTTATCTATTAAAGCATAAGAAGTACCACACTCATATGAACTAGAAGATAATATCTTTATTAAGCTCAAAGTTGTACAAAGGAAGAAGAATACTAATTAAAGACATACCCGAATTCTGAAGGCGACTAGGGAACCGAAAAAAACTCTAAACTACTTCCTAACTCCACTAGTCTATATGACTAAGATAGTACTTGTCGGATCTTCTTCTTGTGGTGAGTTTTGGATGAAGTGAGTTTCACCCTTTTATAGCCTCCCAATGACGGTTGTATGGCGGTTCCCAACCACCATACCCACCTTACCGACCTTGGAAGCCAATAAGGAAACGCCACGTTGAAGTCGGTGGCGATCAGACTCAGGGCTGGTTCGGCTGAACCCTGGTTCGGCCGAACCCCCCTAACCGCCATTCACCACCGCCTTTTGCCAGACATTGACTTGTGGGCCCCTAGGGCGGTTACTGGTGGTTTGGTCGCATCCTAAGTCGGTTTCACCTAACTTGTGGGCCCTCCGATCCGCGGGAATCCTGTGTGGCGATCGCCGATAGGTTGAAGTTGTGTTTCTTCGCCATGCGAGCTCGACTTTGCTTTGATTAAGTGATAAATGTTTCTGCAAGCATCTAAAGTCCAAGGACATGTGGAACTTTATTAATTCTAAACCTAAATGCCAGTAGCAGACGCTATTTCTCTTTTATTTTTGAGGTCTATGACGGTTAGAATCGTGACTTAACGACCGTCAACATACTACTCAAGAATTATGGATTGCAGGAGTTTGTCGTCACTAACCCGTTGGCCCGGAGCTACATCTCCCTCCCACCACCCCTCGCCATGTGCGCCGTTGGGTTTGGCCTCGTCGCTGACAATGACAACTCATTGGTGTTCCGGGTGTTCTGCATTGCACAAGACGGTGAAGGTGGCATCTCCGAGACACGTGCAATGGTCCTTTGATCTGGCGAGCTTTCATGGGTCGACATCGTCATTCACTCCCACCGCCCCACCACCGCCCATCGTCATTCACGGGTCATTGTACTGGACGCTCGAGGGCGGCGCGAGCTTGGTGGTGCTCAACACAGCGACGAACGAGTTCTTCATCTTGGAGCTCTTGCCTCCACTGGGGCAGCTCAGCTTCAACGTCGTGGAGAAGGGGGAGTACGGCGGCAGTGGGACACTCTACCTGCTCAACATGCATGACTTTTGCGTCGAGGTGTGGGCCAACGCGAAGGACGGCACCGGTGAGCTAACGTGGACGCTGGTGGAGCTCATCCATCTCCTTCCTCCCAGCGTCACATCGCCGACGACAGTAGCGCCACGGATGACGATGAGCTCCACCACGACAACCCTCCTCGCGTTGCCTATGGCGCGGCCGCGCCCTCGTCGACTCCGATGGCTTGGGGCCTTCCTTCAGCCTCTGCTCTGGATCACTGCCGTCGTCAGGGTCCGTGGGCAAGGCCACAGCTGGCATCCTCCCTCCATCGAGCTCACTTCTCCTGCCGGCCGCTGTCCTCCTCGCCAGCCGCTGCTGAGATGGGAACAGGGCATGAGAGAGAGAGGTGAACAGGGCCTGATAATTATGTGGGACCCACACTGACTCAGCTTTTGATAATGGGTCAAATTGTCACGTCGGATAAAATCATTCTGTTATACTATCAGACATATATTGCATCGGTTTTGGCATTTAAGAGACCCGTTGTATTGGTACTTCGATTCAAGGAGGGAAATCAAACTCGATGTCAAATTAAGGGATCAAAAGTGAACTTATTTCTTTTCCGCTCATGTGTCGCAGACCGCGGTAGCCCAAGCCCAATAGGGTAGGCCCAAAAAGAGGCACGGTATTTAGTTGGGCCGGACTCACGTCATCATTCATTGAACGCTATCTGGGCTGAGGAAGACATCCGCACGTGTCGTCGTCGTCTTCCTCTCGCCGCTGCAATCCCAGGTACGCGCGGCGCGCCTCCCTCCCCCTCCGCTAGCTCCTCTCGAACTGGGCGCGCTGCTGCCTGCCCCCGCCCCCCGGCGGTTGCTTGACCCCTGCGCGGCGGCCGACCAGCGCTCGAACGCGTCGCGCCCCAGTTCCGTGGGTGTGGAACGGAGGGGGCAACGCGGGGACGTCGGTTGTGTTACTGCGGGTAGTTCACCAGATTTCTGTGTTTTGTTCAGTAGCCGTGTGGTTGGAATCGTGGTTCAATGCGCATAGATTTTCTTGGGGATTTATTTTGTGACGGAGTCTACCATTCGGCTTGGGGGGGATTGGTTGGTTGTGGTTGCGTTATACAAAATGTGGCATTGGAAGAGTTGTTCAAATTGGTTGTGGACTTCCCACGTGAACTACAGGTGATTCTATCACGATATAGAGTAGTACTGGGATTGATGGGCTGTTACTCTTCCATGAAGTTCCCAACTGCACATAGCTTAGCTTAGTTTAGCTTTGTTCACCTTCCTCTCAGGAGTCGCACTCGGTTTGCCTTACTGTACCCCTATATCCCCCAGTAACCGCCTTGGCCTATTACCGATATATGCTACTCCTCTTCTAATATATTGACGTGCAAGACTTTTGCACATTCATGAAAAAAAGTTCCCAACTACTAGTAAATTTAGGTGGTGTTTTCAGAACTGAGGAATTGGGGTAGAATTCAGAGACTCACTAGCTCATGATAGAAGAGTCGCTAAATGCATCTTCCACCCTTGGTTTGTTTTCCTATCCATACAAGAGTACTTAGACTCAACGCCTTACAAAACGGTTCACTTCACCAGCAAGATAGGCTCACAACCACACACCCACAGCATTAAAGATACTTGCAACAAAAGTTCATAAAAGAGACAACACACCATTATAAGTTTGAATAACAGAACGGTCAATTGGTTTGCCTCAATGTTTGAAATTTCGGATTTACCAGTTGGTCACAGCAGAAAATGTCTGGCCAAAAATTGCAAGTTTGTATTTATTAGGGAAAAGTTGTTCAGTTTGAAAAAAAAAATCTGAAAATTTATTTTCAGAGTTCCTTGCATTCCGTTTATTTCTTTTCGTTCTGAAATGTAAAACCCCTGGTTTACATAGACATAGATGAACGTGATAGTTACTAACCATTACTCCAGTACATAGTCACTAAATTATTCATATAACACAATTACCATGCATTTTACTAGACATTGTATGAGTAGCTGGCAGGATCATATTCTTCCACAAGGTGTTGTAGAAATGCCGGTATTGGGGGCAAGCCGACATTTCGAGTGCCCTGCAAGATATGAACTATCTGCTGCCTTGTTGGTCTATGAGCTTCGTTGTCCTGAATGCACCAACATGCAACCTTGCATGCTCTCTCCAGCTCTTGAACATTCATGTCATGCATTCTATGATCAAAGACTTCAGAAATGTCACCATTGCTTATCCTGACTGCAGCCCAGACAGGAAAGTACTTCATAGTTTTACTCTCCATCAATTCTGTGTTCCTTTTTCCTGAAATTATCTCAAACAACATCATTCCATAGCTGTAGACATCTGCTTTTGATGTGATGGGAAGACCTGCGATCCATTCTGGTGCAAGATATCCTATTGTTCCTCTCATTGTTGTTAGTGCCCGACTAAAATTCCGTTCCATAAGCTTAGCAAGACCGAAATCTGCCACTTTTGGGCAGAAGTCCGCATCAACAAGTACATTTTCAGGTTTTATATCACAATGTATGATGCATTCATGGCATTCCTCATGGAGATAATGTAATCCTTTTGCAACACCTAGAATAAGTTGGAATCTTGTATACCAGTCCAACACCTTCACATTGTTAAAAAGGTGACAATCTAGAGAACCATTTACCATAAATTCATATACCAGAAGCCTTTCGACTCCTCTGAAGCAAAACCCCTTGAGGCGAACCAGATTTGTGTGGTGAATTCGTCCTAAGGCCCTCACCTCAGTTTGAAATTGCTTCTCGCCTTGCCTCATTCCTTGAAGCTTCTTTACAGCTATCAATTGAGTGTTTGGGAGTGATCCTTTGTACACTGAACCAAAACTACCTTGCCCCAACTTATCTGAGAAATTCTTTGTGCAGTGCTGTAAAAAAGAGTAACTGTATAGGGCGAGAGAATCATCATTGGAGAAAGCCATTTGAGTTGCATTCCTTTTTCGAAACGTCCAAATTATTGCACCAAAGACACATAGTGCAACAAAAGTACTTCCCAGCACTGCAATTAGCATAGGCCTCATATGATGTGTTTTATGTTCACAGTGTTGAACTTGAAGATCAGATGCTGCAAGCCGTACATAAATATCAATAGCACCAACATTACCATCAGACAATTGTTTAAGATCCTGGAGCTCACTATTCCAAACAATGCATTCATGTTGATGTGCATATGCAGTACAAGTGCAGTTGTTCAGGCATATGGATCTGCACTCCTCCTCACTTTGAACGTTCAATTGCATTGGATTGTCTGGAACTTTGATGTTGGCTATCTTGAGAAATGCATGCTTCTCTTGTTGGCCATTGTATTTATTGTCAACACAAGAGATATCTGTTTTCCTAACACAACCTTGATTCCATGCTCCAAGATTCCAGCTCGTTGAGGAAACTGGCCTGAAACCTGGCAGGCAGTAGCATTTCTCATCAAAACCTGTCTTGCAGACTCCAAAAGGCACACATACTGAATAAACATCACACAGAGCTGCAGGTAGAGACCATTGTACTATCCATTCCTCTGATTTGTTGGACCATGTATGACGTTGGAGTTGACCGTTAACAGTAATAACTATTCTTGTGATTATGGATACATCCTTTGTGGTGTATATAAACTTGAGTTGGTGACTATTTTTAATGAAAACATAACTATATTCAGTATTTAATGGCATTCCAGGGATCGATGTGAATGCTTGTCCTGTCCAGTTCCCAGACTGCCAATAAACTTTAGGTTGATTCCAGAGAGAGACATATTGGTTCAATCTAATTAGATCTACATGGTTGGAGAAAGGACCTGGTGCAGGATCTTCTGGATCTTTCCAAGAAACACGATTCTGGTATTCACCGGTGATCTTATCTATCCCAAATCCCTGCCCGCTCAGTATTGTGTCTGTTGGGTGATCAAAGCTTTGCCAGATTACATCAGAAGAGTTACCTTGATCCCTCAGAATAAGGTTTCCATTGTCGAGAAGAACTGCAACTATTGACTTTCTTGGTTTCTTCCAAGTGCCATTTGATGACCATTTTGGTTCTCCAGACTTGGTAAGGAGGACTAAATTCCCGTCCTCAGATATCTTGAGCTCTGGAGATGTAGCACTTGTGACAGGATTGTCTCGGTTGGCCACCCAGATAACAGCCTTCTTTGATGTGGTTCTGAACCATATACCAACATAAAGGTTTCCAGTATTACCTGGAGAGAAGAATCCCAGCTCAAAATTTCCTTCTTTTGAGACAACAGAAAGAGATTGGAATCTTGAGATTGTATCAGTCAAAGCAGAAGTACTTGTGTAAAGATGGAAGGTTGATAATATGAGAAAAGAAAAGGAAGAACATATATCCCTCTTGCTGGGAGGGGCCATCCTTTTTGCATGGAAATTTTGGATGTGTGGTATTCTTCTAGTTTATACAAAAGGCACAAGGTACAGAGTTATTTCTTCCCTCTATTATTATCATTCTCATTTGACTTGTCTTCCAAAATAATATTTTTTTATGTTGTTAGTCTAGTTTCCTGTGAATTGATGGATGCAATTGTGCCATCTGGAACAAGCACAACCATGTGTGAGCACTTGATAAGAGTAAGACACGACTTGTTCACAAATAAGTCCAGACACAGAATGTGAAACGGACATGCTCTTTCAAACTCTGAATTCTTCTCCTAGGTGCTTCTGTTTTACTGCTGTTCTGGTGATTCAAACCAAATAATGTCTTCTTTTAAGCATCATATATAGCGATATAACTCATCTTTGGTAAGTTATATATCATATCTGCCCTAGTAGTAATATGTTCTCTTTCAATTGCAACGTTGTTTTGGCCATTGAAGCATCAGATGTTTTTGGTAGTTCATCTTGTTATTCAAGTGTAAAAGGCAGAAGCATGATAAAGCTGTGTATCCCCAGGAGCATAGATGGTTTATTTGGCAATCACTTTTTTTCTTTTTATGTAGTTGCATATAATCTGCTGTGCATCATGCTGTAGTTTCGATTTCAATTTTACATCTTTCTTAATATTGTTTTTCATGTGATTTTGTATCTGTAGTCATCAGTCTGTACACCTGCACAGGCTAGCATTTTTATTGTTATGTGATTTTGCAACATCATTATTCATATTTATGAATAGTTTAATTTGATATATTGAGAAAACTCTATGTAAACAACAACAAAATTCCTTGCCAGCACTTTTTTAAATCTTCTGAGAATACAGTACACTTATATTTTTCCTCTTTGCCAATGAAGTTATTACTTTGGGTGTGGATACTTTTGTAATTTGTTGCAGTATGATGCTTATATTTAATATGGAAGTTTAGTTTTTAAACTCTGGAAATTAAAACCTAATCAATCTTGTTTTTCATGGTTACTTACAGCCTAAGCACATTTTTTAAGACAAGATTAGTATGTAAGCTAGCTACATATCTCTAGGTATACTTTGGTTGTATGCCTTAATTCATACTTATTGGACAGATAGTGTAAATTAACTCGATTAGAACATGGGAATGGAAAATAAATCTAATTATTCTGTGTATATTTATATATGCAGACCTTGTATACATAGAGTTATTATGAACTGAACTTTGATTCATGCATGGCTTCTGGTTCTTATCTTCATATTGTGTGCATGCACGGAACACATACTTCTGAGTTTTGACTATTACTTTAAAAACTACTCCTAGTCTGATACTTATTATCTATTGCATGTAGGCCGTAGATGAAAACATTAAATCAAATTTGATGGTCATGGTTTCCCTTTCTTTCAGATTAATGTGCTCATGTTTAGCCCTTTTTTATTATTGTGTGAATTTCTTTCTTTTAGAATTTTTAAGATTAATGCGGGGGCTTTTTATTAGTATAAACAAAGCTTCAGCCGGGGTTCTTCTACTGGCCTGCCAAAAAACTATTTTGTAAATTTACAGGATAACAATGGTGTAATTATTCTCAGATGATGGCATTTGGCCCTTAAGAATTTGAAAAATACTTAACCAATGCAGATGTTAAAGAAAATGTAGCTATTTATTCTCAAGTAGCTCAAGATACCAAATTTAATCTACTCAGATTGTTATGTGCAAGCAGATGATAGCACCTGAATTGAAGCACATGCTGGGACCATGTATCAAATGTTCACATGTGCAGTCAGGCCTCATAGGTTAAACATGAAAATTCTAATACATGGTGGATGGCTCAATGTGGCACTTTGTGATAGCTCAATGCTGTGCTATTACTATACAGAAGGCATGCTTTTCATAGTGATTAATAGAATAGTGGTAACACATTCTGCTGTAAGCCTGCGATATGGAACTACAAAAAAGCATATCATAATATAGGATCTATATGTACAACATGAGTCACTCATATTACTCTCAAATACGTAAATGTCTTTCCCTAATCAAATTCAGGATCTCTGATTTATGAGCTCTGAAATTGTGAACCACCACCTGCAGTAGAACTCTTTGTCTGCGAAGAAGCTGTGCTATTATGCATCTGCGAAGTTTGACTTGATGAAACATCTGAGAAAAAATTTATGACATCAGGGCTTTCGTCAAGAACCTTCAGTGACCTTGGAACAGGAGGCATGTTGACATCAAGGAATCCCTCTAAAATTTGGACGATCTGACCCATTGTAGGTCTGGCATTTTCATCATCTTGGATACACCAGCAGGCAACCTTACAAGCTGTCGTGAGCTCATCAGCACTGGCATCTCCATTCAACCTGGGGTCTAACAAGGTCTGCACATCACCTTCATGGAGTTTGTTTGCAGCCAAAGTTGGGAAGAAAGAGGACTTACCCTCCTCCCCATGATCAGCATTCCTTCTGCCTGATATGAGTTCGAAGAGCATCATGCCATAGCTGAAGACATCTGCCTTAGGTGTAATCGGCACACCACTGATCCACTCAGGCGCAAGGTAACCCCTTGTTCCTCTCATTGTTGTCAAAACACGGCTGAAATCCCGCCCTAAGAGCTTTGCTAGACCAAAGTCAGACACTTTGGGTACAAATGACTCATCCAAAAGTATGTTATCTGGCTTAACATCACAGTGTATTATGCAATCCCTACACTTTTCATGCAGGTAATTTAGGCCCCTTGCTGTTCCAAGTGCAATTTGATACCTTATGGCCCAGTTCAGTGCCGTTGTCTCACCATGGAACAGCTGCAATTCCAGGGAGCCCTTTGGCATGTACTCATAGACAAGCAGTCTCCTTGATCCTTCAGAGCAGAAACCAAGTAGGCGAACCAGATTGACATGTTGGATAGTCCCGACGGTGCTTACCTCAGCACGGAATTGCTTCTCCCCCTGGCTCAGTCCATCAAGCCTCTTCACTGCAATGGCAGTTGAATCTGGGAGCTTCCCTTTAAATACTGTGCCAAAGGCACCTCCACCCAGCTTCTCTGAGAAGTTGCTGGTGACATGCTGCAGATCACTGTACCGGAAGGCAATCAGTGCGCCCCCAGTAGTCTTGGATATGCGAAGAGTCCTGTCTCTGCGGCATTTCTGGAATAGGATGAACAACACAATTGCAAGGATTATCAAAGCTGCAGCAACTCCACCTACAACTGCAACAATGATCACTTTCTTGCTCTTTTTAGAGCCTGGAAGTTCAGACGCTGCAAGCCTGAGGAAGAGTGTGCCTCCTCCATTCCCATTGTATTGGTCTTGGAGGTTGATCAAGTCCCCGTGCCAAACAAAGCAGCCACTACTATTGTAAGTATAAGCATTACAGGAGCAATTATTAAGGCAAGCAACCTGACAGGCCTGAGAACTAGCGGCCACTGCACTCTGAGCATTATCAGGTAGCCTCACACTTCCCATGGAGTAGAACTTATCAGGCTGAGTCTGTGCAGAGCTTGAGTTGGTCTCGCACTGCAACTGTACGTTCCTCTTGCACCCACCAGTAAAATCCTGGAGGTCCCAATCACTCTGAAACTTCTGGCTGAACCCCTTGATGCAGTTGCAGAACGGCAGTGCATTGAGGTTGCAGCTTCCATATGCACCGCAGAGCCCGTACACCTCACACTGCGTCCGTGGTTGGGACCAGAACAAGATCCAATTCTCTGAGGCTGGTACCCATGTCCACTGCTTGATCTGCCCATTCACATCAATGGTGAACCGCGAGATGATCGATTCATCCTTCATGGTGTATGTGAAGTAGCTCTCCGAGGCATTGTCAATGAACCGGAAGTTGTAGTTGTAACCGGACGTCATCTCGGGCACAAGACTGAAGATGTTGTCGTTCCAAGGGCCGCTGGTCCAGTACGTGATGGAGTCGTTCCACTGGATGAAGTACTGCGTTGTGCCGTTGGGATCCAGCTCAAGGGAGAACAACCCAGGGGACGGGTTTGCGTTGTTCCTCCATGGGACAAGCCGCTGGCTCACACCAGTGGTCTTGTTCAGCCCCAGCTTGCCACCCGGAAGCCAGGTGTTTGTCGGATGATCTATGCTCCGCCAGTAGACTATGGATGAATTGGTGGCATCCATGAGGTCGAGGCTACCGCCGTCCTGGATTACGGCAACGGTGGAGTTGGAGGCCACACTTACGTTGGTCGACCACAGCTGCCTGTTCTTGGATTGATCAAGGAGGACAAGGTTGCCATCGCTGCCGATGGCCAAGGAGGTGGTGGTCGGGTCAGACACCGGCACGTCGCTATTGGCCGTCCACACCGTCGTCTGCAACGGTATGTTGTTGTACCATATGGCTATGTAGTAGTTGCTGGTGCCGGAAGTGGTGTTGTTACCTTGTGGAGAGGTGTAGAATCCCAGGGCGAACCTGCCGCCCTTGGAGACGATCTTCTGCGTCCCGGACAGCGGCGTGGTGGAGTCGATGGTGTCCACCGCAGCAGCGCAGAGAAAGATTTGGCTGAAGAGGAGGAAGAAGAAAAAAGGAGCCATGGATGGATCTTGGCAGAGCAGCCAGGGCTAAGAACCTGAGACGAAGGGAAGCTGAGCTTGGCCTTTGGAGTAATTGATGATGGTGGTTGGAACCTGAGAGGAAGGTAAGCCTGGTCTTAAGGCTCATGGACAGCAAGGCTCCACTTCACGAGATCAATTGCAGAATGAACGTTCTTTGACCTGGCACAGCAGAGGGTTCTGTGGAAAAGGTACATACCCGAAGACCTGGTGTTTGTTTATAGAAGAATAATCAATATGAAATGCAATGATTTGTTTCAAATTATGGTGAATTATTAAATGAGGATTTTTTTTTGCAGGAGCAACGTAGAAAATTGGATCTACAGTTTTTTTTCCTGAAAGAGTACTGTCCCTAGTATTAATTAATTTTGCTGCCTATTCAACTAATCAACTTGTGTTCTAGGATTGAAGATATTCGTGCCCCCTTTTATTAATTTATTATTCACATTTGTGAACAGAGACGCCAACATCTTCTATGATGCTAATCGGTTACAAAATAAATAGTACTTAGAAAGAAAACGGCTGCTAGGGGGAAAAGACTAGGAATAGTGTGAAGTCAATAAAGGTGTTTTGGACTTGTGGCGTGCTTGTGGCAGCAAAAGCTCCATGGGTTCTGCGTTGACTTGGCCTTAGTTTAATGAGGCCGATCGTTCAGAGAAATCTTTTAAGACTTGTCACATGCTATTATATTTTGCGGAGGTTTCAAAATTCTCTGTGCTAATTATTTCAAACTTTGATCAGGACCAGACCATCTCCTTTTGAAGATGACCAAATCTTGAGGCTGGCTGCCCTGTTTTATCTCTTGTGGGTTTCTAGAGACCGGGTAAGAAATGTTGCTGCAAGAAAATTAGCTGGTCTTGTTGATTGGTGAATAAGCACTTTCAGTGTTAGAATTGCCTGTTGAAATGTTGAATGCTACCAGACTACCAGTATAATTTTGGTTCATGGATTCAGTTTCTTCCTTTTAGATAACTCTTCGTGTTTCTCATTGCGGTCAATAAAAAAATGGAGCTTCTGCTGAACAGCTGGTGTGAACGTTGCCTACGTACACGTCTCTCTGTTGTTTCTTCGTCCCGTCGGATTTTTGTTCTCCTTTGTTTTTGTCATATTCTAGTTTTTGTACACACATTCCTTCATGATAGCAAATTTGTCAAATTAGTTGATCAGACCACATTTAGGCCTACTTTGGCAGCAGCTTTTCCCGTCGGGAACCCGGCCTTATCCCTGCGTCGAATTTCCACGCGACGATTTTCCACGGGTAACCGCTCGAGTCGATTTGGAAGCACGCGGCCTCGGTGTCCCTGCCTCGCAGGAGCCGGGTTTTGACAGGGAAACCTGTCCGGCCTCGTGACATCGGGTGGCTTTCCTCGGCTCGCTTGCGACTCGCCTCTCCGTCGCCGCCCCTCCGCTCTCTCCTCGTCTCCTCCATCGCCGCCGGCCCTTGCCTCGACTTCTCCTCCGTCGCCATTGCCCTGCGGCACCAGCACCTCCATCTCCGCAGGTGAGCTCACTTTCCCGCATCTCCCTGCACCGCCTCTAGGGTTTCCTGATCCTATTCCTCACCACGTTTCTTGTAGGTCTTGCGGCTGCGGAGGACCGGATCTTCCTCCCCACTCCGCCCCGTGCATCCGCTCGCGTAGCTCTTCCTCTGCCACCCGCCGCTCCGACCGCGTCGGCTCCACTACTGCTCCGTGACTGGCCGGTCTCGTCCCAAGATCCGGTGAGCCCTTCCTCTCTCCTTGTCCTCCCAAGATCAAGTTCTTGGTTGCGCCGGGGCATGTTCTTGGTCTCCGGATGCTTGCTTAGGCCTGGATGCTTGCTTCTTCCAACCGTCTCCATGAACCATTTGCAATACTAATTTAACCAGATATGTATTGTTCTGATTAATTTTTCCTTTGCAACAGTAATTTAGTCATATTTGTCTTGTTCCGATCAATTTGCGATGAATAGATGTTATGTTGTGCTTTGGTAATAAGAAATTGTGGATTAGAAAATCATTAGATTCCATTGTGATTTGTTAGATCAGAAGTGGTCACATTCAAACATTAGTACGACTGGTTGAAGATTTCTCAGATGGTTGAACATTAATCCTTGGTGGTGGAAGCAGTAATTTGTTCAACTTTATCATGGCTGTCCAGCTGGCCGTGATATCTACTTTCTTCACCAATTTTTCACCAACGAAGTAATATATCAATTGTGGGTGCTGATACGTTTTTCTACAAATTAAGTTAAATTCAGTGAAGTCTGACTTAAAGACATGGCCAGAGTATTATCTTTTTAAATAGGCCTGTAGGTTAGGTTACTTTTCAGAAGGAGAGTGTGAGTAGAAAGTTCAACATAGGTTTACTTGGTGGTGCAATGCATTCTGCATAGAGCTTTATACTAAGTTCAGACCCTCTGACCATGAAAGATAGTGGTTGACTCCTTTATTTTACTGGATTCTAGTAACTCTTCATTCTGCTAAACCTTCTTGTCAAGATTCAGCTGAATCTAGTAACTCTTTATTTTACTTGAAATTCTCCATTATTTTTCTGTGAGTGCGATACTGGATGATTAGGCGCTGCTGTAGAATGTTATAGAAAATAATTAGGTACTTTTGACTTTTTTACACTTTTGATACTTGTTTTCTCTCCTTGTTATATGTGTAATATGTAATAATGTAATTTTATATATGTAACACTAGATGGCTTCTTGGGAGGAGCAAGCTAGGAACTTTTGTTGGAAGAGGAAGAAGAAGATGAGGAACTATTCTTTGTTCTTCTCCCTGCTATAATGCCCTTTCTCGACGAAGAGAAAATGCCTAAGCATACCTCTTCTCTTCCTGGTGCTAAAAAAGTTGAAGAGATACTCAAAGGACATGAGAATTGGTTTAAGGAAGAGCTTAGGATGGAGGCTGAAATATTTAGGACTATAGCAAACTATTTGAGGACGGAGAACTTGCTCCGTGACACACGTGGTATGAAGATTGAGGAGCAACTTGGACTTTTTATGTTCATGCTCTCTCATAATGCAAGCACAGATAGGCTAAAGAAGGAGTTTCAACATAGTGGTGAGACAGTGCATAGGAAAATAAGTGAGTTCTTCGATATCATTCCAGTATTAATCCAAAAGTTCATCAGACTTCCGAATCCAAACCACACACACATGAAGATTACATGTGACCCTAGATTTATGCCATTCTTTCAGGTTGGTTCATACATATAGTGCACTTTCCTTAATACCATTCCTAAATACAATCCAAATCTTTAGTAATTTTCTTATATGCGAACTGCATAGGTGCTATTGATGGTACACACATCCCTATCACAATTTCACAAGACAAGGCCAGTCCTTTAGAAATAGGAAAGGGACACTATCACATAATGTGATGTTTGCACTCGTGACTTCGACCTCAAGTTCACTTTCATCTCATCTGGTTGGGAAGGATCCGCATCGATGCGGGAGTGTTGCGGTCCGCTCGTGGCAAGGGATTTCTTGTACCGACCGGAAAATTCTACCTGGTAGATGGTGGATATGCAAACACACCATCATTCCTTGCCCCTACCGAGGAGTTAAGTATCATCTCGGCGATTTTAGGAGACGTGGCCAGAGGAGAAATGCATATGCCAACTACAAGGAATTGTTCAATCATCGGCATGCGATTCTTCGAAATTACATTGAGAGGGCCTTTGGGTTCTCAAGAAGCGTTTTCCAATTCGAAAGTGGGGACACATTACCCAATTGAATGTCAAGTTAAGATTGCTGCATTTCGCTTGTGTTTCACAACATCATTAGAAGCTTGAATGGGAGTGAAGATTGGCTAGACATCCTACCGATAATATCAACCCATCAAATTATGTCGACATGCCGAGAGGAGACACTAACTACCCAAGTGAGATGGAATCAAACGATGAAAATGCCCTACGAGACCAGATAGCCCATCAGATGTGGGCTGCCTACAATGTGTAGTATAGTAGTGTTTGGAATGTAATTTATGAGTTATGAGTTATGTATTTCTGTAATACATTCTGTGATGCAACATTGTGTAATAAACTCACCAATACATTCTATAATACTTTATGAGTTATGTATTCCTATGTGATGCAATATTATGTAATAAATTCTCCAATACATTCTATAATACTTTGTGAGTTATGTATTTGTGCAATTTGTTTCTGTAGTACATTCTATGAGTTATGTATTTCTATAATACATTCTCACAATCTTGAATTATTTCTTACAGCAATGTCGAAGGAAAGGGCCGCGTGGAACTTTAGATATGAGAAAGGCCTTGTTGACATTATGAGAGACCATGTGAACATCCCCCTGTTCAGGGGTCAGAACGGGTGGACTGTGGAGGGATGGAGAAGTATCTCGAGAAGTTTACCCAAATGTATCCTTTAGCACACTTCACAAAGCAGCGATTACGGGAAAAAGAAAAGGACCTAAAAGGGCAGTTGGAAGGCAATACGAGATGCCGAAAGGATAGTGGTGTTGGCTGGAATGACTCGTTGTGCTTGGTCATTGCGCCGGATAAATGGAAAAAATTGATCGATGTAAGAATTTTTCACGAACCAAAAAATTATTGCCATATTCATTTGCAAGCACTAACTATGTTTTTGTCTCGATGTTAAATAGGACAATGGAAAAATGGCTAGGTTCCAAAAGAAGCCCTTTCCTTTATTTGAAGATTGTATGTCATTGTATGCTGGTATGTTATTTTGTTGTTCTCTATGGACCATATATGTTGCTGTTATTCTTATGGACCATCTAACTTGACAGTATGACTGTGTAGTGCATGCATGTGCTGTTGTAGTATGTTACTGTTATAGTGTGCCTGCACTTGAAGTATGACTATGCATTGTTTTTTGCATAGGAAGTGTTGCTACAGGAGATTTAAACTTCACATCAATTGAGCACTTAGAACCTGCTCCAGTTGCCCCCACTGCCTCAATTGCTCCCACTGCAATCTCTGAAAGCACAAATCAATTTGCTAGTTTAGATGGGCAAGACTTCACAAGTGCACATAATGAAGCTCAGTCTGCACCTTCCAATCAAAATTCTGTGCAAGGAGCAAGTGGTGAGAGAAAGCGTAAGCATGTCATATTGGTGCAGCCATTGAAAATTGGGTGGAGTATAAGAAGATGCAAACAGACAAAACCATGGAAGCTCTCGATGAGAAGAAGAAACAAGAGAAGAATTTTCAGTTCAGAAGTGTCTCGATGAAGTGGTCGCAATGGATGGACTTACTGATGTGGAGAAGTCGTATGCCATGGATATCTTCAAATCTCAGATAGACAGGGAGATATTCATGAAGATGTCGGACAAAAATGTTCGCTTTATTTGGCTCAAGCGCCAGATTAGGTATGTCTCTTCTCCGTACTAATCAGCACGATTAGTTTAATTTGGTATATCTCTAGCTATTAATTGTTTTTCCTTGTTTACTTGCAGTGCTTTTGGTGCAAGCAATGTTGGAGGCAATGTTGCTAGAGGCTAACTACGTAAGAAGGTTCAACACTGTTGTTCTTCATTTGCTATTAGGAATCTTAGTTGTGCTTCTGAATGGTTACGGTTTATACATGTTTTTAGCTAAATTTATGTAGCATCTGTTCTGTCCAACAGGTTGGTTGCAAGTAGTTTCGAACCTATATGTTACTTGCAGTACAAATAAGGGACAAATAGGGGAATACTATGATGTCCATAGTCAACTCAAAATTTACAATGTAAATAAACATCAGTGATTGGTTGCATCAGGTTTTCAGTCAAAAGATAAGATATTGACACCATTTGGCCACACTTGGTGTCTAGGTGGTTACCTTGCGGTTCATAAGTAGGTGTAGTTCATAAGTAGGATGTATATAGTCGGTTTCAAAGTTTATGCAAAATTGTAAATGGAGTATTTGCTTGTAGGCTGTAGCATGGCCATCCTTCGAGTGCCAATAATTCCATTTCGATTCAAATTTAGCCGAGGTGTTTACTTTCGATATGTTTGGGTTGTGGTAACTCGAACTTCGCTCATGTTTTCGAAAAAAGAACTTTGCTACTGTTAATAGCCTAATGGTCTAAACTTAGCTGCTAATGTTTTTTGTTTACTTGCGGTGCTCTTGGTGGAAGCAATGGTGGAAGAGATATATGATTTACCGTAGTGCCTATATGAGAAGCTTATGGAAAGGAGGGTTTTTCCTCGAACACTACCCATGAAAAGGAGTTAAACCATAATTTATTTTATGATTATTTGTCTTGGATATCTAGATGGAGATTATGTCATTTGCAAAGAATTGGTTAGCAAATTTGAATTTGCCACTTTAATTAAATTTTCTATGTATTGGACTATGCCAAATAGTTATGATCTGTGATTTTCCATGTATTATATTCATGAAAATGTTTGGCATCGATCTTTGCTGATTTCCTTATATTATTTAAAAAATTCAGATTTTTCTTCATTTTGCAAGACAATATTTTTAATTTTGTTGTCGTACTTTGGTAGAACTACTTCCAGTTTAAAAAAGGTTACGTACTTTGATAGAAATGTTGTTGTACTTTGGCAGTTTGTCTGCAAGACAGCAAGGTCCTTGTTTCTCCTGCTCCGGGCAATCTGTTGCCAAACGGGAACAGGAAAACTCCCTCCATACGTGGTAATCTTCCCCGGGAATGACATGTTCCAAAAATTTGCATCGCTGGGCTATCTTCTCTGGGTTAATTTCCCTCGGCTGCCAAAGTAGGCCTTAAAGGGCTAACCGGAGTAATATAAATCCTTACATTCAAAAAATCTGGTGATATAAATCCCAGATCTGGGGCAAGTACTTGTTGCCATGTTGGAGAACAGGATTTTTTGTCGAGCTGAGTGGCCCAAACTTGACGATGACTTGACCAGTTTCCTTCTTAATTCCTCTGTCCAAGCATGTCTCGTCATGTTAAATGCTCACTCATTCATGACCAGTTCTGATATAATGCTGATATGAACGCTACGAAGCAAGCTTTTGCTTCTCGCGTTTATTTCACAACTTTTTTTAAGATTATCTTTTGAGCCAAACAGAACTTAAAATATTTGGTGGGAGAAGACCTGGTATAATACAGTGACAGATGGGTAATTTTTCTTCTCAAAAACAAGAAAAACTTACCTTGATGAGCTTCTAGCTTTTAGAAACTATTGTAATTCAGAAAAGTCAAATGACTTTTGAAAAGCTAAATATATAAGCTAACTGTTTATTTTACTCTTTGTCTATTGTAGGCTGAAAAGTCAGAAACTGGTGTAAAGAAATATAGTCTCAGTGGCATTGATAGAGAGAAGATTTGTGAACACTAAACACTAGTGTGGAGATAGTTGGATCTTTCACCAGCACGCGAAAAAGCGAGTACATGTGAGAGGTGGTGTGGTGCCTTGCAAATTGTAAATTGCAAATTGCAAATTGCATGACGCATTCATTGGTGTCACTGCGCCGGTGTCCATGTGCATTGCACAAGGAGAGTGACCTGAAGTTTTTTTTAACGGCCAGTCAGATTTGACTGGCGTTATATTGATAGGAGTTTAAATACAGCGACCCGAAGACCGATTGAGAATAAAAGGCTGTACGTGCTTAAGTGCACACAAACTTGCTCGCCAGCCCTCTTGCTTCTCACGACAATATTTTCCTAATGTGTTTTGCGCCGATCAGACCTCATCAATCCAATTTTTTTTGGATGCAAATAATTATTTAATGAATTGTCGTTTTTCCCTCTAAGATTCACGAGTTTTTTCCTTTTAGATTCCCAAGTAATGAGAAAAAGACTGATTTTAAGTCCTTTGTGTTTAGTTGCTTCCAGGTTGCTTGTTCTTTGTGTCCGTAAATTTAATATATTTATATTATTGTTTTATCTCTGGATGATATGTTCTTGATGTAACATGAGTACGTCAAAATAGATTTGCTTCGAGATCACGCATTCAAACTGTAAGTGGTCAATGGTTTTGAGATTCAGGAAGCATAATTGGTAGAAGTAATTATTTGGTCACCCCTGATTTGCAATCTGTCAGCTGTTGTAGCACAAGCCAACTGAAGATATTGCATTTTGCCGGAGCCCATCCTTTCCAAGTCAGCTTTGCTGATGGCGACATTCCACTCCATTAAATTGGAATTGATATCTGAATTTTGCACTATATTCCCCGTTGGTTGATCATCGTCAGACGACTGACCTCTGTCAGTTGTAGGGGTTTGTGTGCTAGCACCCTACAAATGTGGAAGAATTCAGTGAGAAAGGTGATAGTTAGGCTACGACGAATGTCACTCATCCATCTTTCTTGCTACATGGCTTCCTGAACCGTGCGGTTCTTTCTCTAGAGGCTGAGGCTGACCTGAAGAATTTCTTGTTCAAGATGTTTGATATGCTCTAGTGCTTTGCAGTGAAGGATGGCCAGGTCTGAGTTAGGACGAGTTTGCTCAAAAGTCGCACCAAATTGACCGTTGATAACTGATCTGTATGAACAAATAGCAAAATTTACAGATCGATAGATTTGAAAATTACAATGGTTTCTTCATTCTTACATTGCTCCGCCTAAGAAGCCAAAAGGTGAAAAGGCATATTGTAATGTGTCTGGGAAACTTGTGTGTGTCTATATATATCTATAATCTATAATCTATATCTATAATCTATAATCTATATCTATAATCTATAACTATATATAAACAAGTAGTGTTTCCATCCAAATTTTGTTTTGCCTGGTTGTTTTGCGAAAAACCCTCGAGTTTTTCCGAAATTAACCCGCACTCCGCCTGGCTATTTAAAAAAATCAAGTTAAAAAATGAGTTATTTTACAGAAAACCCCTTGAGTGTTTATAAAATTAACCCACAGTCCCAATGCTGAAAAGAAAGAGGGGGCTTGGATGAAAAAAAGATCTTCTGTGTCCCTCTCTTCTGTCCCCATCCGCGCCTGCGCCCCTCCCTCCCGTCGCCGCTCGGAGCTCCCGCGCCGTCGTCTGGACCTCTGCCCTCCGCCTCCTTCCCTTCCTGCGTCGTTGTCCGGTGCAATGCACAAGCATTTTGCTTTTATATATATATATATATATATATATATATATATATATATATATATATATATATATATATATATATATATATATATATATATATATGAGCTCTTGTGTGGCGCGCCGCAGCCTCATCCGTGTGGCATGGCGAATCTCTAATTTGAAAACTCAAATTGAAAATCGAACCGTTCAAATTGTTCTACATATTAATGTCGCCTTGTATACCAAATTTTATATTTTTTTGAATTTTTACTATTTTATCATATAAGTCAAAGATGTATTAATCCAACGATTTCGGAGTATCTATTTTATTGCATCTTTGACCTATCGATAAAATAGTAAAAAAATTCAAAAAAAATATAAAATTTAGTATACAAGGTGATATTAATATATAGAACAACTTGAACGGTTTGGATTTTCAATTTGAGTTTTCAAATTAGAGATTCGGCCATGCGACACGGGATAGGGCTGTGCGGCGCGCCACACAGTAGCCCATCTATATATATATATATCGATTTAAAAGTCAATAGAAAACAATTATGATGAAATATTTTAAAACTAACTTTTAAAATTTAAATTTTAACCATGGCTTATAAGCAGCAAGACAAATGATAGCAACATCCCAAGAGCAGACATATGAAGTGGGCTAGAGAATGCGGGAAGGGCCGAATTTTTTGCTTTTTAGCGTAAATTTGCAAAGATTATCATAAATAGGCCCCTGGCAGATTGAATTCTAGAAATGGACCTAAGCTCAGCGTCAATAGTGATGGCGTCGAGCTTGAACTACTCGGTGTCAATACTATTGACGTCGAGATATTTGCGCCACGTAGGCACCGAGGCTGACGTGGCAAAGTCAACGCCAGCGGTAGTGGCGCCGAGCTCGGCGCCGTAGATCTTGGCGCCGACCTCGGCGCCACCGATCTTGGCACCGAGCTCGGCGCCACTACCGCTGGCGCCGAGATTCGCTTACAGGTGAGTCACGTCTTCCTTATCCAGCACATTTGGTCCAATCGCGTCCGTCGCCACACGCCCGCCGCTCGCCGCCGCGCACGACCCCGCCCCGCCCGCCTCGGCTCGGCGCCGCCGCCGACGACCCCGGTGGCCGGCGCCGCCGAGGAATCTCTCCCGCCGGCGACGCCGCCTCGCACACCGCATCGCACCGCGGGAGCCGCCACCGCCCAGGCCGGTGCCCACCAGGCCGGACCGCCGCCGGCCGCCCGCGCCCAGTCGGCGCCCTCCGCCCGCGCCGACTTCCCTTCTGGCTCCCGCCCCGCGCCGACTTCCTTCTCGGCGAGGTAAGTAATTGAAAAATTTAATTGATTGAACATCGTATTTTCGAATGTGCAATGTAGATGAAATTAAAATTTAGAATGTGCAAATGAATAAATTCAATGCATTTAATTTAGAATACGCAATGTAGATAAAATTTGAAAATCCAATGTATGGTAAGTTGGAATATGAAATGTGGGTAAAGTTTAAATATGGAATGTATCTAGTAGGTAAAATTTAGAAATGCAATGCATGTGATTTTAGAGTATGCAGTGTAGGAAAAAAATTAAAAGTGCAATGTACATAATTTTACAATATGCAATGTGCGTAAAATATAAATATACAATGTACGTGCATTTTGAATAGGTGAATTGTAAAATGTTGAACATGTAATTTATAAATTTTTCTATCTTTTTTGTTGAATAGATGGTATCTTTAATGGTAATAATTTTGATTAGTTTACGGGATTTGATTAGTTTACGCAAAGGTAGATCTCATAAAGAAATTGCAGGATTGGATAATTTCGTACGGGCTAGAGTTTCTTGTAGAAAGTTTTTATGTTTTAAATACTATAGTGAATTGGACAAATTGAGTACTATATAGCAATTATTTTGGACTGAACGAAATATATTTGTAATTTTTTCGAACTACTAGATGGACAACGTAGTGATCATATATCATGGAGGCACCGTGGCAAGAGATTTTTATGGATATATCAACTTTGTTGACATGCAAAGCGAGCCTGTTATATTTGATGAGAAGCCAACATTTAGTGAGTTGCTTGGAAGGGCTCGGGAGGAGCTACATTGCTCTGGAGATGATTCCATCATAGTTGAGGGTGTACTTCACGTAGTATCTCCTTCTAACATCCTAAGGAGGCTGACCCTAATAGGTTGTGCAGATAAGTGGGGAAGTATGTGAGATCGGTTATGAAGAGTCAACTCCCAAGCTTGGAGGTGGTTGTGCGTCGGGTGGTGGTTGATCCCATCCGTCATGAGTTTTCTCCATCAATGCCTGATCAGGCATACCTTGCCATAGATGTTCCGGAACCACTTCGGTTTGTGGAGGCTACATGTACGGTTCCGGATGCTCAATTGTCCCCAATGAGGTCAAAATTGTTGAGACAGATGGAGATGCATGTCCGATGGATGGAAATGTGGAAGGTCCTCTTCAGGAGATCCCTTTGACACAGAATCATCCGAGTAAGTTTGAATATTGGATCATTTCTCGTCATCATCCACCCTTCTTTTCAACCGCTAATATCTTGCTTTTGTCATATTTATGCATATGTTACAGGGGACATTCCTGACAATGTGGATGGTCCTTTTTTTTATGCTCAACTGCATTGTGTTGACAAATTCCGGGACTCAAACAGTGTTGAAGTTATGAATGATTTAGAGCCTTATGAGGTCGCAAGAGCTATTGATTCCGATGATGATCGACCAGTTGGAGAGCTGACGGAGAGTGACATTGAGATGCTAAGGCATATCTTCCCCGGCCGTCGTGATCCTAGAGTTCACGAGTTCAGTGATCTTACTCTTTCCGATCAGGCGTTTGTCGAGGGACGTGATGATGAGCTGCTGGAAGCTCCAAAGGCGGGTCCTAGCATGGAAATTGGCAAGGACAGGATTTTAAATGACCTTCCTGCATTGAAGCGTTGGTTGCAGGCGTTTACAGTGATACGCAAGAGGCCTTACAAGGTCCTGCACTCCTATGCGAAGCGACGGTACATGGTTGTCTGTGAACAAGAACGCTGTCCATGGAAGGTTTGTGCGAGGAAGCAAAAGGTCAGCGGAAAATGGAAGATAACAAGAGTTGTGGGGACACACACTTGTGCCTCACTTGAACTCAACACGAAGCATCGGCAGTTGACATCTACCCTCATTGCCAAAAGGTTGATGGGAATATTGCAGGGAGAGCCCAACATGAAGGTTAGGACAATTATCAGGACAGTTAGCGAGATTTACCAGGGATATGTGATAACTTACGGTAAAGCATGGAGGGCTAAGCAGCGGGCGTGGAAGATGATATATGGGGACTGGGAGGATGGTTACAAGTAGCTTCCAGTACTTTTGAATGCAATCAAAGCGGTGAATCCAAGAATGCATTACGAGTACATCCCTAGACCAGATGCATGGATGAATGGGAGGCAGATATTCTTTCGTGCTTTTTGGTGCTTCCCTCAATGTGTGCAGGCTTTCAGGCACTGTCGCCCTGTCTTCTCCATCGATGGTACGTTCCTGATTGGCAACTATCAGGGTACACTTCTTATAGCCATAGCCTGTGACGCGAACAACAAGCTGGTTCCTCTGGCCTTTGCTTTGGTTGAGAGGGAGAACAACGATAGTTGGGGATGGTTCTTGAGGCTAGTGAGGGTACATGTGGTCGGGTCTGGTACGGAGGTTGGCGTCATATCTGATAGGCACTAGGGCATACTTAATGCTGTGCGAGAGGAGATAGAGGGTTATGCACCTTTGCACCATCGTTGGTGTACATGGCACCTTGCCGAGAATCTTCTCCGGAAAGACGGTGTGAAGGCAAACTTTGATCTTTTGCAGCAGACAGCTCGATAGCTTGAGGATAGGTACTTTCAGAGAAAGCTAGAGCAGGTCCGGACCGCATCAAATGCAGAAGGCAGGCAATGGCTTACAGGGTTGATGAGAGATTTGGACAAGTGGACAAGAGTTCACGACGCCGGCGGATGGAGATACGAGTTCCAGTGTAGCAACATGGCTGAGTCCTTCAATAAGCTGCTGCTGGGGATACGTGGTATGCCCGTGAATGCCATCGTGAATTCACCTTCTACAAGCTTGTTGCCTGGTTCAACGAAAGAAACTCCCATGCATTGTAGTTGCAGAGCGATGGTCAGATATGGGCTCCTAAAGCACATGAACATCTCGAGAAGGCCAAGGAAAGAGCCGGCACGCATGAGGTTACATGTTTCGACCACGCTGTGGGGCGTTACAAGGTTAAGCAAAGTGGGGGTACGACGTCAGATGGTGAGGTTTGAGAGTCGAGGATTCATGTTGTAGTCCTCCAAGATTTCTCATACACCTGTGGCAAACCAAGGCAGTACCACTTTGTATGTTCTCACCTTATTGCAGCTGCTAAGCATCGCAGCTATAACATTGAGAGCAGGATACCTCACGAGTTCAGTGTGGACACACTTTTGCAAACTTGGAGCCCTCGTTTCGAGCCTATTCGGGACTCTGGAGAGTGGCCTGCATACGACGGTCCAAAGTACATTGCGGATCCAGCTTATCGTTGGAACAAACGAGGTAGTAGGAAGAGGACTAGGCACAGGATGGTCATGGATCAGATACCAGGAAGAACGAGACGTGCAAGATCGACCCCTTTTCTTACCGACCCCGAGCAGTACGAGTATGAAAAGTGCGGTAGACTTGGCCACAATTCACGGACTTGCCATTGGCAAATTAGTGATGTCGTACTCGTTCTTTTATTACATTTTATGAATGCAAATAATAGTGTGCAATACTTGTACATTGTTTACTTTATAGTTCATTGTATACAGAATTTTAATTTCTCTAACATATTTTATTTTGCAGGATGGCACAATTTCACCTTCTCGATCCGGCGTACGACGCGACCCACCGAGGACGTCTCTTCGCGGAGGGGCAGGTACTATATTCTTACTAAATTATCTTTGTGACTATTCATAGAGGGGAAATGTTTTCTTTGAGCCAGCTTGTTCCTCTTTTCTGCATTTTGCTGGAGTTCATGGCTAATCAGCAATGACACAGTTTTTAATTGCAACCTGGTCGCTGTTGTTCACATATTGACCGGATTGATTGGTCACTGCATTCTTTGTGGCTATAAAAACCAAACGTATGCACATATAATTTGTGACTATATATACTGTTGCTCTTTTAATTTGGCAATAAGCCTACAGCTCATAGCAGCTCATAGCAACTCATGTTGTATTAACCCCCACACCTATTTTGAATTTCTTGTGTTTATTATTTCCATTCTAAACCTGAAAAAACAACATGACAAACAAATTAAAATATCAAAATTCTAAATCTGAAAGACATGCAAACAAATTAACATATGTCTCACTGTCTTCTCTGAGTTATACATGTACATTGAATGACACTCTAAATTCACCCTTGTTGGAATAAGAAAACGTCCACACATTTCTGGGTTGAACTGCACTGCTATTTCTCTACAACAATTTACCAGTGGTATATTACCTTCTCAATGCTGAACACTGCAGAATTGGATCTCCTAAGATGGAAGCACCATGTTTACTTTTAAGGTATTATAACATAGCTAGCACTTGGTATGAGTCCAAAATCTAGGCACCTCTGCCTGATTGTAGATCTGTCACAAGCAATCTACCTAGCTATTCCCATGTACTGTTAAAAAAAGTTCATTTTTTACAAGCATGTCTATCAAACTACAATCTAGGTTGCCTTATTATTTTAAACCACCCTTGACAATAAATTGCATAACTTTTGGCCAGACAAAGTGCATAGTTTCTTGGTTTTAATCAAGCTGAGCGGTAAATAAAACAGAAGCATCACCTTCAAATGCATACACCATTACCACAACTATACTTAGTTACCATAAAACAGAAGCCAAAAGTGGATGGCCAATGTACATGAGCAGCTGCCCAGGAAAAAAATATACCTGATCAGCTCTGTTCTACCAATCATAAAACCTCATTTGCTACCTCCTAGGCCTAGATTGATCTCCTAATTTGCAATGATCAGATAAGAAATAATATAATCATGATTAGAAAATTAGTTGCTGCTTATTTACTGCAAACTGGCCGAACAACTATACATGGCATTGAACCAAATTGAAAAGATAACACAAGAACAGCTATACATGGCATTCATTCATATTTGTTTACTACAGCTACATATCTCATGGCAATGTGTGCAATCGGGGAATCTGAAATTTTAATTTTTAGAGAGTGATCTCATGGCAGTTGTGATTCATCCCTCCTCTTTTGTTTTTTTTACATTCAGGACCTTCCGCTCCTCCGTCCTAGAGCCTACGATGGGTTCTTGGACATGGTGTACGACGATAGGTACACGCATTTCCTGGAGCGAGCTGGCCTAGACGTCATATCGTTTCAGGTTCGTCGTGGCCTTCCCACATTCAACTCACCGGCATTGACGACATTAGTTGACAGATACTATATTGGAACTTTTCCATCTATCTTACTATTTTGTGCATGCACTTCTCTTTACATGGAAATTAATAGTGTGGTTATTTCCAGATGGCGATCTGAGACGCACACATTTCACTTGGCTTTCAGGGAGATGACAGTCACGCTCCAGGACTGTCAGAAGTTGCTTGGCCTAAGGATTCGTGGTCGTGCAGTCATGGGTCCGTGCAGATCAGACGGATGGAGAGCTCGGATTGAGGCCTTCCTTGGGCGTCCGGTTGGTGAACACGGCACTCGCTCTTCTGGAGTGCCAACTTCCTGGCTTCGGGTGGAGTTCGCACATTGCCCTGATGGGGCGGAAGAGGAGACAATTGCGCGCTACTGCCGGGCATGGATCCTCCATCTCTTCGCCTGCGTGCTCTTCCCCGACGTGACGGGGGACAATGCTTCCTGGATGTGGATCCATTGCCTTACTGCCTGGGACCAGGCGGGTCAATATAGCTGGGGATCGGCAGTATTAGCTTTCCTTTACCGGCAGCTGTGCGAGGTATGTCGTCGTTCTTCGTCGTCCGCCTCAGTTGGTGGATGCGTCTACCTACTTCAGCGTGCGAGGCATGTCATCGTTCTTCGTCGTCCGCCTCAGTTGGTGGATGCATGTACCTACTTCAGCTATGGATGTGGTCGAGGTTTTCAGTAGGTCGGCCGCAGGTGTTGCCTCCTCGCGACTGGTTCGCGGGTCAGGACGCACGTCGATAGCCGACGTGGGCCTATCTTTGGGACCAGGTCACTGTCCCTCATGTGAGAATGCAGAGGGCCTACAAGGAGTATACGAATGAGTTGGACAGTCTCACGGCAACAAGTATAAGCCTTGTTTACTTGTTCTATTCGTTTGCAGGTGTTTACTTTGTAATGTACCATGTTGTATCGACATGTTGCAGGTGACGTGGGAGCCGTACGCCGGAGAGGTGGCGCTGCCTTTCTTGGTGAGCAACTTGTGCTCTAGTGACCGCGATCTGTATAGGATGAGGTGTCCCCTTATCTGCTTCTACACTGTCGAGTTCCACTTGCCGCATAGAATTGCACGCCAGTTTGGACTGCGGCAAATCTGTCCACCTGATCTGGTTTCAACTGGATATGACCTACATAAGTAAGTGAGATGTTCTTTATAATTGTTTCCATCATTTCGTATTAACTGAATTGCAAACTTACCTAACTTAGCATTATGTGCCTTTCAGGTTGGATCGCCAGAAGAACAAGAAGATCTTTGACTGGGACCAGTTCCACTTCAACTACATAAACCAGTGGGACCTGTTCGACGCCAACGTGGACGTCAATGAAGAGCCGCACTCAAACACGGCTTTTAGGCAGTACCAGTCTTGGTACCACGGTGTGACACGTACACGGCTCAGACTCCAGCGGTCGTAGGATGACTATGCCGACATTGTGTCATCCGACGATGAAGACACGACCTACGACCAGAGTATGCAGGTCGGGAGCCAAGTGGAGGCAGGGCCAATCTTGGACAGAGTGGTATGTCATCTGACTTGGTTCTTATGTATTAAGTTGAATAACTTGATGGTCTAAGTGTGAAATTTGTTTCAGGGGAACACCCTCCGATCCACGGTCTAGGAGATGACGCACTTTCGCAAGAGAGTTAGAGACGATGACACACACAACTACCTCGATGTAAGATTTTGAAAGATCTTTGAACTTTACATCTAATACATTGCAATATGTGACATAAGTACTGAGTTATGTGCAACAGAGAGTAGTACGTCGGCTACGTCATGCGGCTACACGTTGTGGTTGCAGGACAATCACGAGGCAGGACGTGCATGTGTCGTCTCCTTCCCCAGGAGGTGGCGATTCCTCAAGCCAGGCACGAACGGCCTCCAGATGCACTGCCTCCGATGAGGACGATGACACCGATGATGAGGAGGATGCGCTCCGGGAACACGATGAGATTGGGTCATCTCAGCTACAGGACGCTCCTTCGAGTCAACCTACGCAGCAGCTTGGGACCAGGAGAAGGAACCCACCGGTCCATTTTACTCCAGGCAGTGACACTCTTGGACACAAGGGCAAGGGTAAGAGTAGGAGGCAGTGAACCTGGTTGTACATATTGTGCTACATGTATGCAAAACGCTTGTGGACTGTATGGAATATTATTATGTCTTGTATAGACTCTTCTTTTGGACTGTCTGAACTATTCTGGACTTTACGGATTGTTATGAACTTCGTGGTATTTCTCTTGTTGTCATGTATATGGGATGTGGGTGGTACATATTCCGTGAATGTTATATGCTACATTGATATTTGCGTAAGCTTTGAGTACATAAACAGGGGAAATTCTGCCAAAATTTTCTCCTCGAAGTTTACAGGAGTATAGATTTAGACAACTGGGCAAGTTAGATAATTTCTAACGTCAAAAATTCAGAAAAATATGAAGTGAGTCCCTCGAATTACTTCCAACAGCTTGAGTGAAATTGGAATGCATACTTCAATTACGATTGACTCAATCAAAACTGACAAAATGAAACACATCATATTGCTATTCACTTGTTGCGTCCTTCATACTCGCTCATGCTCTGTCACAATCAACTTTCGGCGTGGCACGTATTGTCACATCCTTCCATGTCGTTCGCTACACGATACTCTTAAAAACGACAAAAAATCTTTCGGCGTGTGAGAGACGTGTATGATACGTCGCTGTCAACTTTCGGCGCGTGAAGAATTCCCCACTCACCTCCCTCCACTATATATTACTTCGATCCGAATACGAGCTCTTCATATCTTCATTCTGTTTTCTACACTTACACGTACAATGAACTCTTCATATCGTCCTTTCGTTGAGCGTCTCCACTAGCAACTCCATCCTTTGAGCGGTTTGATTCCACCATGGTGTGATCGTCCGTTATGCCATTGTGGGGATGCCTGCATACTTACGTCGTCCCTCCTCACGGAAACCCGGGGAAGGCGATTTTTCCAATGCGCCAACATTGATCGGGTATGGCTTATCTGCAATGCTTTCTTCTACAAAATATTCACACAGACAACACTAACTTTATCGTACATCATGTTAACACTTCATGCATGCATATCGTCGGGTCTGCAACTTCCTAGAGTGCATAGATATGGATAACCCACGAACCGATGGAACACGGTACTACCCACTAAGCGAAACAATGTCAGACTACCTTCGGTGAAATGCTGAGTACCAACGTCGAGTTGGTGCTGAAGCTTTGGATTGGCCTATGGATCAGCTAGCACTACCCATATGGTGGGAACATCCAGAATGCCATTGTGGTCTCTGTTGCCAGGTGGTAAGATCCATAAGACAAGCAACTAGAGGACAAAGATGCTTCGTGTGTCCCGAGATTGTGGATGACGATTTTGTCATATCATTTTTTCTTGTTTAACCTATTCGCTTGTTCCATTTTCTAACCTCGAACGTCACAAATGAACATACAGGAGGATGTACGTCAGTGTCCATACGAACAGTGGATTGATACGGTTAGACCTGCTTCGATCGGTCGGACGGTAACGCAACCTGAGTCGACCAAACAATTCCTTCAGGCATGGATGGAGTACGAACGTCGAGTCGAAATCGCAAGCTTAGATTGGAGGAACAACCCACTAGGTTTCCCTAAATGGTCGGAGCGTCCCATGTGCAGTTGTAGGGATCGTTGCAAGATGGCTACCTCCTTTGAACCATGAATATATGGCCGGAGATATTTCATTTGCCCCAACTTAGACAACGACTTCGTTGTACGTCTTTCATTTTATTAATCCCGCTAACGTCTTCCCTCTACTGGCTCTCTAATTGACTACATGTGTTTCTTTACCAGGGCATTCAAAGGAGGTGCGGATTCACTAGGTGGATCGACAATGTCATTCCCCAATATAATGGCCTAAAAGTAACTGAATGTGAAACACAAAAGGAGTACAACGCCGAGAAGGAAAGAGAAATTGAAGACAAGCTGAAAGCCCTAGATCGGATCCGTAGGAAACCTGAGACTCGACTCGTCGGGTCCGATTAGTTTGTATCGTGTATGCATGCATACATTTCGCGGTTTAATTACGTACAATAATTCTTATAAAACTTATGTCATGTATTGTATCATTAATATATGCTGAGTTATGCTTGTATTACTACAAAAGTTATTCACCGTATCAACTGCTTAAACAACAGAAATACGATAGCTCAAACTCAATTTTCCACGGTCCAATATGCCGATTTGTGAGGAAGGGCGAAGGGAACACTAGTGAAAGTTAAATAGGAGAGAGCTGAAGAGAAATGGAAGAATAGAAAGTGTGGACAGAGAGGAAGAAGATGGTCCACCTGTAAGCAAGCTCGGCGCCACAGTTACTGACGTCGACCTCGGCGCCAAGATAAATGGCATCGACTTTGCCACGTCAGCCTCGGCGCCTACGTGGCGCAAATATCTCGGCGCTAATAGAATTAGCGCCGAGTTGTTCAAGCTCGACGCCATCACTATTAACGACGAGCTTAGGGTCCACTTATAAAATTCAAACAACCTATTTATGATAATCTTTATAAATTTGGACAAAAAGCAGAAAATTCGAGCAGGCTGCGCACAGCGTAGATATCAGAGCAGCCGGTGTGATCGTGGTGCTCAACGGCCTGCTTCCGATTCTCCCGAAACACGCTCATTTTTCTTCTTAAATTATTTGATACTATAAGCTCCTCGGTGTCTCACATTTCAAACATTTTCTTGTTACAATAGGCTTTCGAGGAGGTGATGGAGGAATGAATCGTGTTCCAGCTACACAACTTTGAAAAAGGCCGTGATGATCTTAATTGCTGCTTTGATGTTAATTTGATGTTACTTTGTTTCAAAATAAACCAGTCTATATTGAAATAGAACGTAACATCTATCTTCATTTCATATTTAAATAGGCAGTATATGACACTCTTAACTTTGTTCGATCTTTGATGGAAGTTTGACTACTATTTTATTTTCTTTTCATTTAAAAAAATCCATTTTACTCCTTTGGACTTTTGTTGGAACAAACAAAGCTTTTTTTCAATGAAATTTGGATGGATTGATATATGCATTGTAATTTAACTCTCAATATTTTTTAAATTATTTTATCGTTATTTATATAAGTTAAAATCACTGAGACTAACTTAGACACTAACTTAGACATAGAGATTTTTCTCCGTACTAAGCGAAGTGAACTGGGGACCTGATCCGCGCCCAGTCACACGGCCGACCAATCCCCCTCTAGTCTCTATATATATACGTATGGATATATTTTATATACATATGTATTTGTATTATGAAATATAAAATAGACATATGTGTATATATCTAACGTATATATAAATTTTATATGCGTATATATAAAATATATATGTATAAGTTCTGTATATGTTTATATATCAACTTTTTTATATGAATTGGAGCCGTAACCCTAACGACTCCTGTTTAACCCCGTTAATCCACTTTTAAAAAGACTTTTAAAACTATGAATTGAAGAGAATTTGATTACATTTTTGATATATAAAAATATATACATATATACAACTTCTATATTTTATACTATATGTATATAAACTTTATATAACTTTATATAGTTTATATACATATTACATATACATATTTCGTACGTACTAACGCGTATTTTGTACATGCGAAACAATAGTCGCGAGGTGGGCATGGCGCGCGCCTAGCCGTGTATTAGCATTCGCGGAAGTGGACGGTGTGTACCTGAATGACAGCGCTGGGGTTTGGGTTGAACCATGGCTGTGGGCCTGCGTCGGCGGATGGGGATTCGATTTGCTCGGCTAATAATCGTGTCTTTCTTGGTTAAATCTCTTCTGATTTCCATGCACATATCGAATTTGGGGGGAGGAGACCCGGAGCAAGCTGGACCCGTGTCGGCAAATCGTAGTCGAATTGGTTGCCTTTGCTTGTGCCATCGCCCGCGGCGCCTTGTATCTTCCAGCAAAATTGATCTTTGATCCGCGCCATCTCCGAATCCGGTAGTCGGCAACCAATTCCATCGGCAGGTGGCGGTTCCATCGAAGCGGAAGAGGCAGGGCAATTCAATCAAAGCCGCGAGTGCGCGTAGTGGCCGCAATGCTCAGGTAAAATTAGAATCCCTAGTAAAAATATCATCTGTGCTCTTCTCCTAGTTTCTTGTTGGGGAATTTGATCTAGGTATTACTAGAAAGATTAAGAAATTACAGTAAGATGGATACTTTGTTAAACTGTCTAATTCTGTCATCTTTTCGTCTTTGATCGTAATCAATTTTAAATACTTAGGCAATGGTAAGACTACCTTAAAGAAATCTGTGGTGCACTATGTTTTCTGTTAGTTCCACATTTGAACTGCGTACTTGGATTATGTATCCAAGGCTTCGTGAGCATCCTTATTTAACTAACGTGCAACATACATTATTCTCTTTGCACACTTATACTCTTAAATTTGGATTTGTTTTTCTGATTAGTGACCACCTTTTATTCTTCATTCACTCCGTAATTGCATTTTTGTTGTATCTCCTAACAGGTAGAAGCCCTCGAATCTGGTCCTTTATGTTCCCTTTGAAAGTTACAAACAACTGGAACTGATTTGCAGCTCTTTTTTCCTTTATTTGAGCATCAAGTACTTCATTGAGATTACATTCAATGGGCTTCCCTCTGTTTCTCTAAAGTATAGGTATTGAAGTTTGGGCAGCCATCTTGGCTTTCTGTAACATATTCAAAATTCTCTGTTTGCCGGTTGGTCTATAGAACTCAACACTCCTAGCCCCAGAAGAACTAAGTTAGACACTTGCATTTGAAACTGTCTTAACTTTGGTCGTTGGTAGGATGCTATCTTTAGTTTTTTATGAATGTGTAGATTGGTCACATAAAAATACCATGCATCCATTTGTAGTATAAATTTTTATTGGAGTGTAAATGTATTAAGTGCAAATTCTTTGTCAAAGTTGTAATTTAGAGATCATGTCAATGTCTGAAGCATCACTTTTCTGGTTACTGGAGAGGGTGCATGGTAATGGGGCAGAAAGGGAGACATGGCATTCTGAGTTTGACAGTTTAATAGTACATGGCTTTTAGTAGGACTACCCAAATTTCTGTATGTGTTCTAAGTAATTCTCCCTTCTTTCCTAAATGATTATCATATAAACTAATAACTCTTTCATACTACATTTACTTCGACAATAAACTCGATGTATACATTATTTTTATTATTTTATAAGCTAATAGTGTATGGATATATACATCAATGTTTATTAATTTGATGATCATTTAGAAATTTTCTAAAACAGTTGTACGACGATCATTTAGAAATGAGAGTATTTGAGTATTTCTTTTACTGCACAGCTACGGCAGCAGTATGTTAGCACATGTCAAGATAGGATAAGTGAACTGCCTGATCACCTGTTAGCCACCATTTTAAGTCACTTGGACACAAAATCATCAGCAGCAACCAGGGTGCTCTCTCAAAGATGGAAACACATATGGAAGAGTGTCCCAACGCTGCGATTCTCACGAGATGGCGCACCGCTGCCAAGAAAAATGCAGTCTTTCTGATAGCCCATAAATATATATTTTGTTAGAACGTTTTTTAAACGGTTAAACAATACGTTTTTAAAAAATTATATAAAAGTTGCTTTAAAATATTCAGATAAATTCATTTCTTAAGTTTATAATAATTAACATTTAATTAATCATGTATTAATGATATCTTATTTTGCATAAAACGCTTAATTTTCATCCTCATCCTCATTTTAACACGTAAGAATGCCACCTGAGTACCTAACCAGGTATTGGATGAAATTCTATACTCGCCATTATCTAAGAACGAAGACTCGGAAATAATCCAATTATATATTTGTTAGTATACTTCAGCAACGCTTCTTAAGTAAACTGGTTGTCTATGAGATAAACATATTATATTATAGGGAATATTCACTGATTGCTTAGCAGGCTTGTTGACAGGTACGAGACACATCTTCTCAAACTAATTAACTGGTTTTATACGCAAACTAATCTGATTAGTTAATATTAGTTTCTACGGATTAGGGGTGGTTCAGTACTAATATTAACTAATCAGATTTCAGGCTTGTCCAAAATAAACATTGTATGTGCTTTTTAATCCCAAATTCTTTTGAAAGGGAAAATATCCATCGCACCACCGTTTGGATTTTACATGCTAGCTTCTTAATCACTCCATGAGATTGCATCATGGAATGAAATTTCTGATTCACGTATGAAGGGTTCTTTCATGACATTGCCTTATGGAAATATATTTCTTGCAAATCATGGTGGGTAGAACCTTGTAGTAATGGTGCAGGAGGTACAGCATTTTCCTTAACTAATTTGACTGTGCATCACTGCATTGAATTTTGTACTTTTCAAAGAGGAGTACTAAAGCAAGCCCTCGAGAAAATATCCCTTCTTTTTCCAAACTAATTTACTTCTTAACATGAGTTACTCCAACATTCTTGTTGACATCACGTTTCTCCGAGAGGCCTTCCCGTCACTACTGAAGCGGTATTTACTTTCCTTGCCAAAATTCATAATAGTTTCGATTCCAATAAAAACTGAGACTAAAAAATATTTAGTCTCGATTAAAAAATACAACGGAACTTCATGATCTTTAGTCCTGGTTAGCGTTGTTATCAACCGGGACTAAAAATAATTTTTATCCCGGTTTATTTCTTGTCAGACTCCGTCAGACCATCGGAGATCTTTAGTCTCGGTTGAACTGAAGATCTTAACTTTATTTTCGATTGGTAATACTAACTGACTAAAGTGAAGATACTTTTTATACTTCTTCTTTCTCCTCCATGCTATTGTTACTTTTTAAAATTAGAAACTTATGGATAAAAATGTTATATAAAAGATGACAAAGAAAAATATAGAAAAAATATAAAAAATTAAGATAAAAAATTAAAAAATTAAGTTAATTTAAAAATCGTTAAAATAGTTAGAAATAAGTAAAATAGATCAAGAAAATGTTTAGAATTTTTTAAAAAATTTAAAAATAATTCTAAACTTTATTGAGTACAATACATTAAGTACAATAATTATGGGATTATTATATAATTATTTGTATGATTATTTATATATAATTATTGTATTATTATTTAATTAGTTTGACTTTTGTGGATTTTCTTTTTATGATTTTTGTGTATTTCAGGTAGATGGATCGACAATGGATGTATACTGCGGACTGACGGTCGACAGAGTTTATTCACTTTTTTGAGTGTGACCAATGCTAATAAGTATATGGACTGTATATGTTGTTCATGCAGCAAGTGCAAAAATCAGAAGGAGATCCAGAAATTAAAACATATGTTAGCGGACCACAAAACGTCCCTGTAGTACCCAGGTTGTGAACAAGGGAAAAAAAGTCATGTGGTTCTCCCACGCAAAAGGAAAATCGTCGGAGTCGATGAGAAGACTGACGAAGATTATGATCGGTTTGACGGACAACCTCCGTTCACGATGATGGTTGACCCAAACATCCTCCTATCAAATGAGGATACCCTTACTCACACAATGATCATAGTGAAGGAACATTAGTGAGTAGAAAGTATACCATCACGCTGTAAATTATGTTTAATGTATTGACCTTCGTTGTTGTACTGATGATGTAAATTATTTTGAATGTATTGAAGATCCATCTCTTAATTATATATGATTATTACAATTTTAAACTATTTAAATCGGGCATATGTTAATTACATATGATTCTTACAATTTAATAATGCATATGTTAATTATATATGATTTTACAATTTTAAACAATTTTAAATCGGGAATATGTTAATCATATATGAGTATTACAATTTAAAATAATTTTAAATCGGTCATATGTTAATTATTTATGATTATTACAATTTAATAATAGTTTTAAACTATTTTTAAATGTTTTTTCATTAATTTTATGATTTTATTAAATTTTAATGCATTACTTACTATTGTTTTAAACATATATTTAATAAAATTAATTTGGCTCGATTTAATGGATTATTTAATTTTTAGTCTCGGTTGTTAACCTTAGCAGGAAAAAATTGAAAATAGCAAGAAATTATCTTTAGTCCCGGTTGGTGGTTACAACCGAGACTAAAGATGAATTGAAAATAGCGAAAAATATCTTTAGTCTCGGTTGGTGGCTACAACCGAGGCTAAAGATAAATTGGAAATAGTGGAAATTATATTTAGTCCCGGTTGCTGGTACCAACCAGAATTAAAGATCCAGAGGTGTATATATATCATAGCGGACATCGTCTTCTCCACCGATTCAACACTTAGCCATTTTTTAAAAATCTACCCTTCTTCTTGTGCTAAGTTTTGCAGGTACCACCGCCACCGTCGTCTCGTGCCGTATACATCTTGATCTCGTCGTCGTACGTCTTCTAGCTCGTAGTCGATGTCGTCGTCACCACCACCGCCGACGCCGCTCCCGCGCCACTGCCATGGCCGATGCCGCTCCCGCGCCACTGCCATGGCCGATGCCGCTCCCGCGCCACTGCCATGGCCAATGCCGCCTACCTCCATTGCACGCCGCTACCGCCACCGCCGCCGCGTGCCGCGGCAAGCCGCCACTGGCGACACCCCTTCATCGGACTGCTTGCTGCCCCGCGCCCCCGGCGACGCCACGACTTAAATTTTGTAATATACAATATAGAACATTAAATTAATTAAGAAGGATTATAATATATATATATTTATATGTGTATATATTTTGGTAAAATATGTATATATACATATATATTGCATATATACGTATAAATACATATATTACATATATATATATTATGCATATATATATATATATATTTATACATATATATATATGCATAATATATACACAAACAGCAAGCAGCTGGAGCAAAAATTTTTAAAAAGAAAAAATATCTTTAGCCCCAGTTATTTCAACTGGGACTAAAGATCGACATCTTTAGTTCTGTTTTTATTGTTTCGGTTTACAACTCGAGACTAAAGATAGTTATAAACTGAGACTATAAAGAGTTTTCATAGCAGTGTGTGGCTTTCAGGAACCTTAGGTTTGTCACACTGCATGTGGTAATGCATGTCAATGATGACCTTGCTTGGTCAATGGTTCTGTTGGATGGGGCGCCTCTTCTTGAAATTTTCTACATAGAAGTATGATGAACTAATGAACTCTACTGAAGTAGTAACTATATTGTTTTAATTGGTGCTTTTTAGGTTTGTTCGATAAAGTCATGTGTTTTTATGTCACGCCCGAAAATTTACTAGTAATTTTTGAATTAATTTGTGCATACAACCCTCGTCCAGAAATCAGCCGAGGTACATAAATTGACAATTTTATATACATATTCATTATATAAACTAATGCAATAAATATTTATAAAAAAGACACTTAGTCCTCACCACTAAGAAAACTACAGCAGAAATAAAAATCTGGCGAAGCTTCAACTCCACTCCCACAAACAGCTCAACTAGGATCTAAGCCAAAAGGTCTTCTCCTTCGAAATCTTTCTTCAATTGAGGTTGATTGGTTATTGCAAGATGAGTACATGGAATACTCAACAAGCTACACAGCAAATATGCAAGTGCATAGGGATTCAAAGGATGACAATAATAGGGTTTCATTTGCAAAGGTAACATTTAGCAAATATTTGAGAATTTATAAAAACAGTAGAGTGATTAATCATCAATATTAATCAACACTGAACAGTACCCAATGCTGCACAGGCCCAACCAACTCTGAACAACCAACTCAGTTGCACATATACAAACTCTAATACAGAAGCTAACAAGTTATCATCATCAATTTATCAACATTATTGAGTAGTGCGGGACTAATAACGAAAAACATTGCTAGGCCCACCCATAACCACTGGTACGGCTATTCGTATAGTTTACTCTGATCAGAGGTATATAAATTTACCCACAAGACACAATTCACAACATGTTGCCATGCACCTCAATAACTCTATGGTACCTCGGAAAGGAATTGTGGTAGGACCCTTCGCATAACACATCCAACACAATGACACCCACTAAGCATCTGTCTCCGGCAGAGAATGACTAGTTACCTAACAAGGAGACTACTTAGTGCCAAAAACATTGGACTTAGTTGGCTGCCACCCGTAGACTTAGTTGTCTTCCACGTGTGGACTTAAGTTGTCTTCCACAATAAATAAAACATACCACCATGGTGTTTCATGTTGAACATGCTACACTACAAATTCAGTTGTTGCCCAATCTAGCTTGTGGTTAGTAAGGTTAATGCTTCACAACAGTAGTCGTGAATCGGTCTTTAATTGTTATGAGCACGACCATCAAATCATCTACCATGTGCTCACGACCCACCATTAGTCATATTTTAATTAGCCATTAATTCATTATTTAACCAATCATGACTGACCATCATGAGCTACCATAATTATCCATCAATATGATATAAGTGAATCATTACCTATCCCACATGAAATGACACTAAAGTTTCTAAGCATGACTAAGCAATTATTTATAATATTTAGTTAAACCATTATATACAGTTTAACTAGTCAAATTATAACCCAAGATATCAATGAATAAGGGAATCAAAGCTAATTCAGTCATAACTAAAGAATAGGTTTATACCACCCAATGACATTCGAAAATAAATGCAGATTTAAAATAAATAGAGAATTTAAAAATAGGATCAACATGATCAAAGGAATTGTGTTTGGGATGTGTGTGACTTGCCTTGCAATAATTAGTCTTCAATTCGTCTTTTGGAACTTCTCCGACGAACGAACGATCCTTCGAAACTATGGAAAACTAAACCTAGAACACAAAACGAGAAAAAAAACACTAATAAGAACCAAATAAACAGTATAATTAAAGTTCATAAAATGGTAGAGCTTAATTTTAGATGAATTATGAGACTTGAACGACCTTCTTCCGAGTTCGTATGAATCAGTTATGAATTTTTGAAATTTTAATCAATTAGACCTATAAAAATAGCTAAAAGATTTATTGCGTCATATTGATTTGTTCTTATGAAGGAAAAGAGAGATTATGACGCCAACCCTGGATCGGTCCACCGTAAACCAGGTTCACCTAGATGGTCCATGGGTTCACAGAGATTGGATGGTGCAGATTGAGTTGACCAGAATAGACCAAGATCCAATGGACAAGATTGAATCTAGCTAGGGTTTTGAGAGGATACATGTTAGCAGCCGCGTGGCAAAGAGATGACACGGCATTGAGGTGGTGGCGATGTGGCACTGACATGGCGTCCATGTAGGCACGACGGCCGGCAGCTCTGGACAGTGGCGGCGACGACGAACGGTGGCACGATGGCAGGCAGGGCCGGTCCTGAGGTTTTGGTGGCCGAGGGCGAAAATAAAAACATGGGTCCTCAATTTTACTTTTAAATAATGTTCAATATAGCGCAAAATAGCGTGCAACGCTTTACGTATGCATAAATAAAATATCTAATGCGCATCCAAAAGCAATATTTATAGAAAAACATCATGAACATTATATAAAAAGTTCTTTGTACTCTAGAAGCAAAGACATTGATGATAGTATCGATATCAATGTCATCAGTAGTTTCTTATTTTTACGAAAACATCAAAGTTTGTCGATGCATAAAGTTGTCAACCGTAACAATTTAATTTATTGATGACATGGTATCTAGAATAAGCTAAACAATGAAAAAATACTAGCATATTAGTGGTCAAACTCAAGGATTATAAAACTTAGAAAGCACCTAATTAATTCAAACAAATTTTTTTATTTGCAAATACACAAAAGGATATATTGCACATTAACATATTAAAAAAGCAATCAACAGTATACATCATGATCAGTTGGAAGCCATCACAACGAAAAGATCAAAAGCGGGGAAGCACAGCGATAGCAGCATTCTTACAGAAAATTTAAACGAGTAGCGGCTGGGCAGATGAATGATGGCAGATCGATACTCGTTGGCTCGTGGGCTGCCATTCTGAATCAAGAACGACCAACGACGGTCGCAGGTCGCTACGCCTTCACTAATGTGTACTCGTCTACGTTTACGGCAGCAACAATCCTAATCACATTGATAATCCCAGGATTAGGTGGGGGCCCCAACGTTTTGGGGGCCCAGTGCGGCTGCCCCGCCCTTAGGGCCGGGCCTGATGGCGGGAACTGAGGGCACCAAGAGAAAAAGGGGAACATGACAATTCTTATCGACACAAAAATGACGACGAGCGGCGAACGGAGATGGCCGGCAACGAGCACTTGGTGGCAAAGTTCCTCGGGACGACGGCGATGACGGTGCTCCAGCGCTCTTCAGTGGAAAAGAGTTGATGGACAGCCTTCCCGGAGTCCTTGCGAAGAGAACGGAGAAGGCGAGGTCCGACGACGACGACGTCGACCGTGGGGCTCGGCTGGAGATCAACTAGAGACGGCGGCGCTCAGGTGAACGACGACGAAGGCCTTCCGATGGTCTTCGGCTTCGAGAAAACGGAGGCCAAGCTTCACACGAGCACTACGGTGCCGAGGGTGGCAATAGCACGGAGCGGCGACGATTGGAGAAACGATGCGACACGATCGAAACTTGGCGGCGGCGGCGGAGAGAGAACTCGAGCTTGGGGAGACGGCTAGGGCATGGGAAAGACTCCGGAAAGAGAGGGGAACGAAAGAGGAGACTACGATGGCCCTATTTATAGGCTCGGGAGGAGGAATTCGAGTCTAGCATGATAGAAAATAGCTAGAAAAGGAAGCTAGGGTTAAGGAAAGAAGGAGTCCGATTGAAAAGAAAAATTGGTAGCAATTTCCTCACGGATTCGGGTTGATTTTTAAGGAAAGATTATCCCTCAACCAATTTTGGAATTGCGCAACGAGATCAACCGGATTTGGAAAGGGGAAGAACGACAACATCGGATGAACAGGAGTAAGGCCAGCTGGAGGTAGGAGACAGATACTGATGAGTGGGACCCACATGTCAGCAAGAGGAGGAGCGGAGGGAGACAAAACAGACTTCTGCCGAGAGGACGCGGGTTGCAGACGGCTTGGTGGGCCAGCTTGGGAGGGAGCCAAAGCAGACTTTTGGAACAGAGACAGGCCAGGCCGGACTGGAGAGAGGGATGAAAAACAGACTTTTAGAATTTGGCCCAAATCTGGAGAGAGGATTTTAGTTATTTTTCCATTTAAATTAATCTTTGAAATGATCTTTGAATTTTCATAAATACTTCCAATGCTCAAATAATTTCAAAAAAATCTTAAAAATACTTGGTTACTCAAATTATTTAATAAAAGTATCATTAAATCATTTAATAATTAATTTATTTATTTAAATAATTACTAAAATGTTATTTGTATCATTAAAATTAATAATTGAGTTCGAAAAATCCGAGAAAATTTCAGAGAGTATATTTAATCATGAAGAATTTAATGAAAAATTAAATACACCCATGTTTTATTTAGAAAATTTTATTTTCCATATTTACTTTAGTTTGATGTTCAAATTTTTATAAATTTTTATTCAAACACTTCCTTTTAATTATTAAATAATTTTTAGAAATTTTTTTTCACAACTATCGATGTTTAGGGTGTAACATTTTATTAGGGCATTGTTTCTTGCTAACGCGGTGCCTAACAGTTAAAAATCACATTCTGAATCACCCACAAAGTAAATAAGTACAAAATTATCATCTTGAGAAAGCTTGAGTCACGTATTTGTTCTTTATGTTATAGTACCTTGTTTGCACAGAATCGTTATATGTTGTTGTGTATACAGTGGTCCCATTTCTAAACTATTATGCAGCGTTTTATACTTGCTTAACAATCATTGATAAACTACATAAAGCCAACTGCATTGTAGTGACAGCTAACTGCATGTAGTGACTTGTTTCACTTGTGCAAGGCCCCAGTGTAAAATTTTCGGTCTCGTTCATTTAGAATTTGGAGAGAATACAGGTCAATTGCAATGTCCTTTGTTGTATTCTGTATCTCGACACTGCACGTCTGTTAGAATTTGCCAGAAAAATGACACTAGTTCCCAAGATTTATGTTTGTCATATATATTTACACTGCAAAGAGAGTATATCTAATAAGCAGAGTTTTAACTCGAAACGTTTTTAATGTCTACAGGTTCTTATCAACGAGAGACGAGAGCAACCGGGTGGCGTGTGCTGTGGGAGCCATCAGGCGTTGAGCACCATCATCTGAGGCAGGTGGAGATGTACCACTTCAGAATGGTGCAGAGTGAGATTGCAGCATTGGCAAGGTTGCTGCTGGCAAGATCCCCGTCGCTCCAGGCCATCACGTTTTGCCGCGGCAATCTGCTCAGGGACCCAGATTGGTCTGTCAACTACCTTGAGGCTGACAAAGACTGGACGACAGAGAAGAATCTGCTATCATTATTCTCTCTGATTTCTTCAGGTGCACAAGTTGAGAACAGCCAGATGGGAAATCAGTCTCGCTGTTAAGAAAAGGCCCTTCTTTCACTAAGTACAGTTCTTCATAGTGCCTCAATCCAAAACCATGGTATTCTAAAAGACTTTCAATGTCCTCATCCTCCATAGCAAGCCACTCGAGCCAACGCTAAGCTGCGCTCCAACGGTAAAAACAAAAACAAAACAAGATGGCCCCAATGGTAAGCTGCGCTCCAACGGTAAGCTCCTTGCCGCTCCTCTGCGCCGCCGCCGACGACGACGACGAGGGTCGCCACAGCTGAAGTAAGTCAGATCTCCGAGCCTGTTCGCTACTCCGCCGTTGCTTGGCTGTCTCCATGCAGGCCTCGCCCGTGTCTCTTCCGCAAAGGAGCGACGCCGACCTCGCCAGATCCAGCGGTGACTGGGCGGCCGCGGTCCTTCGCCGAGGTGGTCGCCATGGCGCCACCTCAAATTTCGAATCCACTGCATCAGCGGAGATCTTCGTGCGCGCTTTCCCCCACGACGCTCCAACCATTAACTCGAGCCAACAACCAGCTCCAACGACCCATCCCCTCGACGCAGCGCACCTCTGTGGCCTACGAGGCTAGAGGTCTCAGCTCGGATGCCGGCGAGGATACGAAGGACGGAGCTTGAATCCGCATTCAGAGCAAGCGATCTTGACGAAGCGACGCACACCGGCCGCTGCATTCAAGGGGATTGGATGTGCCTTCAAGACGACGGGACGCCTACTTACTTTCGCATAGCGAATTCATTTCTAGAACCAGCGGCCACTGTTTTAATTGCCTGAATCGGGGTCACCAAGCTCCCTCTTGCCGAGATCCAACCCGCTGTCTCCTCTGCAATCGGTTTGGCCATAAAGCTCGCCAATGTCGCCACCGTGAACCACCCAGGCCAACATTTTTCAGAGACCACCCACCCCAAGCCGCAACGCTGCTACAAGCAAATCCTCCCTACAAAGTGTTCGACGTGCGCCCACGCGCCACCGTTCAATCTGTAGTGCCGCTGCAGTCCCCTCCTCCTCGCGCCGCCAAGGTGTTCGACGCGCGCTCCTGCGTTAAAGCCCAGCGGCGGATATCCTCAAGACTACCACCGAAGCCAATGTCGCAGCTTGGCGACCCAGCGACAAGGCCGGACGAGGACTCCTGCTACATCCCGTCCTCCTACGCCGTGAATGCTGAGCTGCGGGAGTGGAGTGAGACAGCGGCTGTAACCTGGGCAGCGCGCGCGCCACCAAGCACCGGCCCGCGCGAGGTCGAGAAAGCCTTCATGGAGGAGTTCAGCCTTCAGAGTCAAGTTCCAACACAAGCGCCACTGCGATGACGCAATCGCGAAGGGTTTCGTTCGGCGATGAGGAATCGAGCTTCACTTCATGAAATGGCGGAGCCTCCACAGCACACTGGGTGTAGCCCTTCTGTTCCACATCCATTTGTGCTTGGATGGTGTCCCCATGCACGCCTGGGCGGCGGACGTCGTCGAGCGGATTATTGGGCGCACTTGTGCTCTGGAACGCATTGAGATGGATGTTGTTCATCCAGTGGAGTTCGGAAACACCAGGGCAAATCCATCTTTGGGCGTGGACGGCAAATCCAAGCACGATTCCTAAGCAGATGTGGCTAGGTTTCACTAACCGGGCTACGGACTCCGAGCTGCCGCCGCCAAATGCAGGGGAGGTCCTGCCGGAACGGTGGCAGCGAGGAGTGCGCCACCCCGTCTTGTTTCATATTGAAGAAATCCACAATTTCTCGGCTGCATCCATCGATTTGGATGACCAAGGGAATTTCCAGCCGCAAGTTCGCCGGTTGCCGCCGTGGAGTCTTGGCATCTTGGACGGGGAACAAGTCCCAGGGAGGATCTTCGAGGACTTCCCTCATCACCGCCACCGCGACGCTCCATTCATGACCGCCTGGGAGGGGTCGAGCAAGAAGACCATATTTCTGAAGATGACCAGGATGCATCTGATGAGAGCGACCGCGGCCGCCAGGCAAACAGACCGCACCGCGGCCGCTCCCTTTGGCGTGGGCGAGACAGGCGGAACATTGATCGTGTCAGCCGGGAGCCCCGTCGAGGCCGCTTGGCTAGAGGAAGGAGGTGGGGGAACAACGATGACCACCACGTCCCCAAGCACGGCTGGCGACGCAATAGTCGGGACGACGACCGTGATGGCGCTGGTGGTCAGAGCCGGGGACGCAACTGGCAAGAACGCCGAGCGACTGATGAAGGTCGGCGTCGTGACAAAGGGGATTCCAGTCGCAGCGATAGGCGGCATTCAGAACAGAGCCACGGCGGCATCAACAAAGGGCACGAAACCCCCCTGTGGGGAGCGCGGGTGCCAACGCTGACATAGGTGAATTTCAGTTGCTTCATGCCGTCCATACTTCCCCAGTGCTTTTGCAGGATCCGAGCCGAGCATCGCTTGAAGGCCGCTTCCAGCGCCTGGCGCTCACCGCGGACAAGGTGCTACCACCATCCCCTGCCCGGCTTGCGACACGGAATGAAGCCTGGTCCCCGGTGCCCGCTGTGCGTGCTTTCCAGCGCATAATGGCCGCACTGACGTCGCCCGCGGCGGTAGCGGCCAACCATGGCGATCCAAGTGACTCGCCACCGGCGAGGGGAGGACGCACAACCACAGTCTTGGCCGCCGATTTGGATGGCGATGCTATACCTCCAAACTCCTCTCTCTCTTCATCTTTGCAGAGCCACGGCGAAGGCGATGCGATGAAAGCAGGCTCACAGAACGGGAGTTTGGGACCGCCTCAGGCCTCCGCGATGCCTGTAGCCGGGGACCCGATGGCAGACATTGACTCATTATTCGCTGAACCAGTGCAGAGCATCCTGGTGGTGCCAGCGGAGCGGCAGCCAGCTCGTCGCAAACGTAACACGTCACACCGCTTCTTGATGCCAACCCGCCGCAGCGTGCGTTTGGCCAAGCAGCCGACGACGTCCATGATGGAGCGTTGCCAGAGGGTCCTGTGCAAAAGGTTTGGGATTCTTCACGACAATGGTGGCGCGCCAATCGAATCCGCCCTGGCACAATACGTTGACATGTTTCAAGGACCGCTGCCGCCTCAGGTGATTGCCGCACTGACATCCATTTTTGAAATTGAGGACGATCACCAGCGAGTCGTTGATGAGGCTTTGATCTCCACGATCGGCGAAGGAATTGCTGAGGTGGCGGCCCAAGCTAGAGGTGAAGATGGGGAATGATTGTAGCTCTCTACGATGCTAAGGTTCGGAGATCCTCAAAAAACTCCATGTATTCTCGTCTCTTCGTCGCTTTACTTAGTGATCTTTTGCATTTTGCGTGCTGGGCGGCTCCAGATGTTGTTGCCGCGTGTGAACTGTCATTGCAAAGGTTGAAGTGCTGCACTTGTATGCTGTGGGCTGTGCCCTTCTTCGTGATGGAAACAGAGCTTGTCCTGGGTTTTCTTTCTGTTGAAGCGTGTTTGCATGCTTTTCTACAAGCACCTGGGGTGCCCGTCCTGGAACTACCTCTGGTACGGAAGGGAGTCTTTTTAGACTTTTCCATTTCTGATACTTGGCTGCTGCTGAAGTTGGGCCGGACTTTGTATGGTGGAAAGTTTGCAATTTCCGCCGGGGAGGATTTCGACTTGAACTCTTCTTGCCAAGCCTTGGTGCCTGAGGGGTTGGGCAGGCTTGCTGCGGCCTGCACCACTTTTGGCTACAATCCCTCACACAAATTTTTCGGCGAAAGGAGCTCGTTCTGATTACAAGGCCCTAGTTGGGTGGTGCACCATTTCATCTGTACCCAATCTCCCCCTCATAATTTTTCAACAAAGCTTTACCTTGTTGGTGCCTGCTCCCCTACTCTTCGGAGTCTAAAAGCTACGACTGCCACAAGCATAAGCAGATTAATCGTGAGATGATTTCCTTCAACAAATGACGCAAAGCCTAAACATAATATCCTGGAATGTTCGTGGCCTAAATTCCCCGGAGTGATGCAACATGGTGCACGAACTCATGTCAAGTGCAGGCTGTAATCTGGCATGCTTCCAAGAAATGAAGCTACAAAATATAGATGACAACCTTGCAAGATTTTTGGGTGGATATAGGCTCGATGGTTACGCTTTCAAGCCCGCCAGGGGAACACGAGGAGGTATCCTCCTACTTTGGAATAATTGACTTCTTGAGGTCAGTGAAATACAACAAGGACAGTTCTCCATCTCGGCAAATATTAAGCTCCTAGTGGATGGTACCACCTTCAAACTCTCTGGAGTCTATGGCCCTTCAACAAGCACCTTGAAAGAGGCCTTTCTAAGGCATTTATCTAGGCTAAAGCCGAGCGATGGAGGAAGTTGGCTCCTCCTTGGCGATTTCAACATGATCTACCGAACACGTGACAAGAACAATAGCAATATCAATCTGTCGAGAATGCGACGCTTCCGCTCTACGATTGACAATGCGCATTTGCACGAGTTGCCATTGTCTAACAGGAAATATACTTGGAGTAATGAGAGAAGAGTCCAACTCTTGTCAAATTAGATCGCTTCTTCCGCAACGAAGCTTGGGACCTCACCTTCCCAAATCATCTACTGCATGCTTTGGCCTCAGGATCCTCGGACCACTGCCCGATAATGCTTTCAATTCCTAATGGCCCCAGGAGGCCAAGATCCTTTAAGTTTGAAAACTTCTGGACTAGGCTTCCTGGGTTTAAAGAAGTAGTCAGCCAAGCCTGGAGCAAGCCATGTCCACACACAGAGCCTTTACATCGACTCAACTACAAGCTCCACCAAACGGCAGCAAGTTTGAGAGAATGGGCCCAAGGAATCTTCTCGGAAGCTAAACTGAATTTTCACATGGCTCTTGACGTAATTCACCGTCTTGAGACGGCACAAGAGCACCGGACCCTAACTTCTAGTGAGGGATACCTAAGGGCAGAGCTAAAGTGGAAGGTCATATCCTTTGCGTCCCTGGAGAGAACAAGGAAAAAGCAAGCTTCACGAATATCTTTTCTCAGAGAGGGAGACGCCAATACGAAATTCTTCCATCTCCGAATAAATTCAAGAAAAAGGAAGAACAACATCCAGAGTCTAAAAAAAGAGAATGGCTGGGCCATTACGCACGAAGAAAAAGAGGAGAAAATCTACAGCCACTTTGCCGCTATGCTAGGGAGACCGGGTCTGAGGCAGATCGATCTAAACTGGGATGTGCTGAACCAGCATCCTTTAGACCTAACCTTCTTGGGGGAACCTTTCTCCGAACAGGAGGTTCTACAAGCAGTCAAAGAGATGCCGTCCGACAAGGCCCCAGGACCAGATGGTTTCACTGGAGCCTTCTATAAATCATGTTGGGATTTTATTAAGGCGGACATTCTGTTGGGTTTCAATGCGATCTACGATCTAAGAGGCGAGCATCTAAAGCTCCTTAACTCGGCAAACATCGTTCTAATCCCCAAGAAAGATGGGGTTGAAGGAGTTGCAGATTTCAGACCAATCAACTTGATCCACAGCTTCGCCAAGCTCATTTCCAAGGTGCTAGCTTTGCGCTTAAGGCCACTTATGCCGTCCTTGGTATCCATTAATCAAAGTACTTTCATAAAGGGAAGGAGCATCCACAAAAATTTCCTCGCTGTCAGAAACGTGGCCAGGAGATACCATCGACTAAGACGGGCTATTCTCCTTTTTAAACTTGACATTACAAAAGCTTTTGACTCCGTCCGATGGGACTACCTAATAACTCTACTGCAGAAGAGAGGCTTTCCGATGCGATGGATAAGCTGGCTTGGAATGTTGTTATCCACTTCAAGCTCCCAGGTTTTACTGAATGGATGCCCGAGTCAACGAATCTGCCATGGGAAAGGGTTGAGGCAGGGAGATCCTTTGTCGCCGCTCCTTTTTATCTTGGCAATAAAGCCACTTCAACAGCTACTACATCAAGCAACAGAGCGGGGAGCCCTTTCTAAGCTGCAAGGCAGAATCTCGAGTCTTAGGATCTCTATGTATACAGATGATGCGGTTATCTTCATTAATCCATCTTACCAGGATGTTACAGCTTTCACCAGAATCTTGTCCAAATTCGGCACAGCCTCGAGGTTAGTCACCAACTTTCAAAAGTCCCAGGTGGCGGCGATCAGATGCGACAATACTCTCCTAGATGAAATCCTACAAAATGTCCCGGTCATCAGAGCATCCTTTCCCTTAAGATACCTAGGGTTGCCTCTCGTCCTTGGAAGACTACCCAAGAGAGACTTGCAACCAACCTTTGATAAAATATTTGGCAAAGTTACAAAATGGAGAGGCAAAAACTTGGGACTGGCAGGAAGATCCACTCTGGTCAAATCAGTAGTGACCAACCGATTTACTTGCTGACCGCCCTAAAAGTCACAAAAGGATCGCTTGCCCAGCTTGATAAGCAACGGAAAAAATTTCTTTGGGCCGGAACAGGAGAAATTACAGGGGGAAAGTGTAAAATAAACTGGTCTAAGACATGTCTGCCAACCAACCTTGGGGGCCTGGGAGTGCTCGACCTTGAAATATTTACTAGGGCCTTGCGCTTGCGCTGGCTTTGGCACGAATGGAGGGATCCAACGAGGCGGTGGGTGTGCTTGGAAACACCTTGTGACAAGGCTGACATGGATCTCTTTGCAGCTTCCACAAGGATTACGATTGGTGATGGCAATACGGTGCGCTTTTGGGATTCTGCTTGGATTAATGGACAGAGGCCAAGAGACCTCATGCCGCTACTATACAACATGGCAAAAAGGAAGGGCTGCTCTTTGAGACAAGCCAAGGAGGGTGACTCGTGGCTACACAACCTAAACTTGCACGAGAATGTGGCATGGTCAGTGAACCTCATTGATCAGCTAGTAACCCTATGGGGAGCGACCCATCAAGTGGAGCTTACAAATGGTGAACCAGACCAAATCACTTTGAAACTCACCAATCACGGGGAATACACGGCCTCCTCAGCCTATAAGGCGCAGTACTACGGAGCTCCTACAGCGCCTTTCAAGTAACTCATTTGGAAGACCTGGGCCCCAGTGAAATGCAAACATCATGCGTGGCTTTTTATTCAAAACAGAGTATGGACTTGTGATCGATTGGCGGCTCGGGGATGGAGAAACAATAGGCACTGCCCTTTCTGCCACTCCTCTCCTGAGTTCGCCTTACATCTTGTCGCTGAATGCAAATACTCCTCAAGAATCTAGAACATGGTAGCTGATTGGATAGGCTTTCAACAACTCAGAACACCGAATTGGAGAGAGGCTTCATTAGTACAACAATGGTGGGAGAATCTAGGGAACACCCCGGGCGCTGCGTTTGCTGATCTTGCTGGTGGTCTGGAAAATCTGGAAGGAGAGGAACAAAAAAAATTTTGATCATAAAGAGGCTTCAACAGGGTAGGTCTTAAGTGTAATCAAGGAACAAGCTAATCTTTGGGGCCTTGTGGGCGCCTAGCATTTGCGCGAGTTAATAGGATCCCTGTATAGTGCCTTAACTAGCTAATTTTTATTTCTCTCCTCCCCCCAGGGTGTATTTCCTTCTCCTACATGAAATAAAAGAGCACAATTGTGCCAAATTTCCTTTAAAAAAAAAGAATATGCTATCACTCGGCGGCTTGCATCATCCAACGTATTTGGTGCCAGCTTGGAATTTCGGTGATCATGTCCTATATTAAGTACTCTACTTATCGACCCTCCCGTCGGTATTTCGATTCCGACAAGCAAATACTACATCTCAATTCCACTGTTTGAAGCATCATATATTCTGTTTGGAGGGAGTAGTATTTTAACAAGTAATTATAGGGATGCAAATTGTAGGGGTGAACCTAGCGAGCATATATGCTCAATGGCTGGACTGAGATTTAGACTGTGTTCGGTAATTTAGGTTAGAAACTAATCTCTCCCGCATATAAAAACAGAATAATTCATTAATCAAGTATTTTTTAATAAAATAAATTAATTTGATTTTTAAAATGATCTTTTATAGATGTTTTTTTAAAAATAGTCTAGCAGTTTAAGAAATGTACACGTAAATTATATGGAAGAAGAAGTGTTGGGAGCTTTGACTTCCATAGACAGCCTAACCTAGTTTATGTGAATTGAAATCTTTGTAACAAAGTTGAATTCAATTATGTTGTCAATTATGGCGTGAATTAAGTTGAATTGAAATCCTTGCAACAAAGTTGAATCCAATTATGGCGTGGATCTATCCTTTGTCAATTATTTTGTTTGATTTTCGTCCCTCTTACTTTCTGTTATTTTTGTCGTGTAAGCTTTCTTTCCCCACTCACTATTACACGGCTACACCAGGCAAGGTGACGACTTATGTTTGTTTCTTCTGTTTGTATTTCTTTGATGGGACTTCGATTGCGTTTTCTTTGCTATAGGCCCGTTTGGATGGATGGATTTAGTCTATATCACATCGAATGTTCGATATTATTTTGAAGTATTAAATATAGACTATTTACGAAACTTATTATTCACGAGATTAATCTATTGAGCCTAATTACGCCATGATTTGACGATGTGATGCTACAGTAATCATGAATTAATTAGGTTTAATAGATTCATCTTATGAATAATCCATTGATTCTGTAATTATTTTTATAATTAATTCACGTTTAATCCTTCAAATTAATGTTCAAATATCTGACACGGAATAAAGTTTAGGCCATAAAACCAAACGACCCCATAATCTTGTAAATTTTGTTTGATGATTTCTATTTTTTTCTTGTCGTTAATATTTTTATTTTTCGACTTCCAACCATTTTTATCCGATCTGCTTATATTTTTTAATTTCTGAGTCTAACTAATTCCGTTGATTTTGCTTCAGTTATTTAAGATTTTTTATGGTATAGTAGTTAATAACAATCGGGGTGGACAGCTAAGTGAGGAGACATGCATAAAGCTGCAGGCACATGTAGGACTCATGAATTTCACAGAATTTTTATAGGACTCAGTTTAATTCCTCTGGAATTAGCACAATCTCATCATCTACTCTTTTTATCTTAAAATATAACTATTTCTATCACAGTCACCTATCCTTTTTACTCAACAATCACAACCACTTTTCATTCAATTTATTCCCCTACTAATTTTTACTCAACCAATCTCAATTTTTCTTCAATCATTTTTACCTACTTTCTTAATATCAATTTTCACCCAAAAAACTATTTCGGAACGGATATAGTATTCAGCTCGTGGTCAACCATGCCAATAGCCGCCACACCAAAAATACCTTTGAGTATGATGTTGCGGATGCGTGTGCGTTGCTACTGTAATCTATATATAAAAAAAGCCCTCAAACATTGGAGCGCCTGTAATACAAAACCGGGTGGGGTTAGTACGATGTTGTCGTCAGCTGCTCCGGCTTAGCCGCCGCGGGTCACCTCGCCAACACTGCATCCATCCACCTCGGCCTCATCGCCGCCGTCCATGTCTCCACCAACGGCCCCAGATTTCGCAGGTCTCCATGCGCCAGAGCGCCCTCCGGTCCATGTGCTTGTCGTCACACGCGGCGGCTCTGACCAAAACAAGTTATAAACTGATCGCAAATCTCAAGGCCCGCAAGGCAAAGCAAGCTGCTGACACAGCACTCCTATCTGCTCGCCCACTCGCTTGGCTGGCTTCCGCTGCTCCGGCGACCGGGCGGCCGGCCGGCGGCGAGAGGTAGAGCCAGGTGAGATGATCCATCCATCTCCTTCCCCCTCTTGTGATCAACGGTATTAATAGGCTCATGGGTTTGATGATCGATGGAACTTCCCTGATTCTTGCGGAGACTTGTGTTCTCGCATCTGCCTCTAGATGATGGCTGGGCAGTATCAATTAACTCAAATTTGTGATAAATTCTGCTCCGATATGAGATCATTATAACAAATTTTAGCTATGTAGAGATCGTGTGTTGACTCTTTCCAAACTTATGGGAATTATTTGCCATCATGGCATCATGTTTTCGCTGTAGCTTGAACGTTGACTTTCATTCTCACATATAGGCTGTCCTACTGTACTGCATGAATATCATCTCCTTGCATAACAAAAAATGCTTCTTTGAAATATTTTAGCTGGGTTATGTTGATTTGTTTTTTTTTAAATATGCCTGGTATAGTTGATAGGATCTTTCAGAGATGTAGTATTGACCTTCTGCTTTCAGGGGCACAGGGCAGCAGTTGAAACTTGAAACCTGAAAGCAGGTTGTGCAAGAGGACAGAAAAGTTCGCATCAGTCTGAAAATGGCTGCCTCTAAGCTTCAAGCTTTTTGGAACCATCCTGCTGGCCCCAAAACAAGTTAGTGACAACTCTATTTTTTCCTGTATAATGGCAAATTAGCGATCAATAGCTTATTAGCTTACACAGGTTCTTACACAGAACTAGAATACTTCCCCGTCAATTACTAGCTGACATGATTAGGGAACAAGGTGATGCTGATGGAGTAATGGTTCCAGCTTACAGTTCAAAATAGTATGTGAAATCAGGCAGCCTTGTTGACCATAAACCTCTGTTAAACAGCCAACCTGAATATTAGCAGAAAACAAACTACGGAGGAGGAGGGCCATCTCTGGGGCTTGGCGGGCGCAAAACATCTAAAGAAATTAACATGTAATTTTAATTTAGTGTAACACTTCATACATAGCATACTTTTTCAATTTTCTCTCGGGATATATTTTTTTTCTTTTTTATTCAATAAAAAGACACCATCATCCTAATTTCCATTAAAAAACTACAGAGGGAGAAAATAAAACCCGGATCGTTGACATCACGTGGTAAACCCTGAAACCGTCTGAACATAAATACCGACAGTTTTTCAGACTCCCTTCTGCAGGCAGCTGTTGTGGTTCATGCTCCAATTGTCTGTCTGATAATCCATTTGATTTTTTTTTAATTTTCTGGTACTAGCCGGTTGCACCTTATCCTCCTTTTATAGTGGTATCATTTGTGTTCTATTTGTAGAAGGGAAAAATCTGATGGATGACTATTAGATGGCACATTTAAAAAGTTTATCGCTATCAACTGAATTGTTAAGAGTTTCATCTGAAATTTGTTGCAGTTCATTTCTGGGCTCCTACGTTTAAATGGGGCATCAGTATTGCCAATGTTGCTGACTTTGCTAAACCGCCCGAAATGATATCCTATCCTCAGCAAGTTGGTAAGTTCGATCGTCAGTTAATCTGATCTCTCCATTTCAGATAACATGGTCATTGGTTTATCATCCGTTCCTGTATAATGCTGCTGTGCTTACTCTGATGTATGATGTGCAGTTGTGGCTTGCAGTGGAGTAATTTGGGCACGGTGGGGCATGGTCATCACACCTGTAAGCCCTTGATATTTATCCATACAAACTATCATTTTCCGTTACTATGGAATCATATTTGGAATTTTGGATTGTATATCTTATTTGAGCAACAGTAACTTTTGTAACTGTTTTTGCCACAATGTCTAGTACTATTCTCTAGTATTGGGTAGTACGGTGTACTGTAAAGGAACTACGTACGTTGTTTTGTAACTGTTTTGAAACTGAATCAAGCCGAATTGTATATCTTGGATGGAGTAATTCAGATCTCTGCTTTGTGACTGTTTGTATTGTTGCAGATAAACTGGAACCTTTCCAGCGTGAATGCTGCGATGGCTGTGACAGGCGTGTGCCAGCTTTCTCGTAAGATAAGGTCTATTTACAAAACCAATCATCATTTTCTGATTTATTCCAAATGTAATTTTCTGACAAGATAGCATTGTTCATGTTGATCTCTTCTATAGGCACGATTACTTCTCGGATGAGAAGAGTGCTACTGCCTCGCTGGAAGGATGATGCGAAGAATTGTGTGTCATATGAAATGGAACACTAATTCCAGTATCAGTCGACCAGCACGGTGTTTAGTGTGAATGTGTGTTGATCACTATGAATTGGACCTGGGTATGAAATGTTTTATATCCTTGATATATAGATAGTGAGTGAGTCTGAACATAACTGAAACTGAATTGGTTTCAGTTCAGCTCCAACTGCACTTGAGTTAAACTTAATTGCAATCATCATGAAGCTTAATTTCGGAACAATCCCCCGGCACGAAACTTTTTCGCCCGAATTTTTTATTTTAATTGTGTGGATTTGGTCATAATTTATTCAAGCTCGTTCAAATTTATTTTAAAAACATTGTTCTGAAATATTCCGAAGTCTTGGAAATATCGCTACCCCTGCAAAATGTTCGAAACTAAATTGAAAATCCTACCAGGAAACTTGGTTTCGGTAATGTAATTTCTGGGGTCGCAGTCAAGATCACCAAGCACAATGGGTTAGGAGGAAAAGAAGATTTAGACAGGTTCAGGCCCTCTCGTGAGGTAATACCCTACTCCTGTTTCGGGGATTCGATCCGCCGAGTGTCTTTATTGATCTCATGATCTCGTATATCTAAAGCTGAAAGCTCATCTAACTTCTCATGAAGCATATGATCTAAAAACGATATCCCTCAAGGGACGCCCTTACCCCCTTATATAGTCTTGGGAGGTGGGCTTACAAATCGGAAACCCTATCTTACTCTAAGTCGGTTTTCTCAATCTTACCAAACTATGACTATGAGCCGTTGCCTTATCTAATCGGCAACGTAATACCCAAGTCGTAGTTGTTTTATATATTTGGTAGGCACAACCTATCCCTATCTCCGATCGGATAAGCTTGCCATGTAGATACCCGATTGCCATAATCTCCACAGTAGCCCCGAATCCTTTTCGTCGACGAGACAACTCAGCTTCAAACCAAAATAGTACGCAGCCAAAAACCTCTTTGGCCGAGTGCTCTGGCGCCGAGTGATTCCATCATCTCGCCGAATCTTCCCGAGTGGCTCCAAAGGCGTGAAGGGCTGAAAATATCTCAAAAATTCTCAAAAATAAATATCTAGGTGCATCTCTGATGCACCAAATTAGGTGTAGCCCCCGACTATGTGGTTAGTCAAAAATAGACTAAACATATAGTCAAGAACTATAAAAAATCTTTCTTATGTAGATGCTTAGCTCAAGCTAAAGCAACCTCATCACTCGTCAAGCTCGTGCTCGTCCGAGTGAATTTGCCCGAATCATCCCAGAGCAAATAACTCAATTAACCCTAGTGGGTGGAAAGCACTCGGTAGGCTCACGTCTATCCGAGTGGATCTGCCCGAGTCATCTCGGAACAAATATTTCAATCATCCCTCATGGGTAAGAAATCAATTCGCTCGGTAAGCTCATGCTTATCCGAGCTGATCTTCTCGAGTCATCCCGAAAATTTGCCCGAGTCATCTCGGAACAAATAATTCTCATATAAATGCTTAGCTCAAGCTAAAGCAATCATGGAAAATCACATCACTCGGCAAGCTCATGCTTATCCGAGTAGTTCGTCCGAGTCGTCTCGGAACAAATAATTTATTTAGCCCTCATAGGTAAGAAATTAATTCACTCGGCAAACTCATGCTTATCCGAGTTGATTTGCCCGAGTCATCTCGGGACAAATAATTTAATCAACCCTCGTGGGTAAAAAACACTCGGCAAGCTCATGCTCGTCCGAGTTAACTTGTCCGAGTCATTTCGGGACAAATAATTTAATCAACCCTCATGGGTAAAAACACTCGGCAAGCTCATGCTCATCCGAGTTAACTTGTCCGAGTCATCTCGGGACAAATAATTTAATCAACCCTCATGGGTAAAAAACACTCGGCAAGCTCATGCTCGTCCGAGTTAACTTGTCCGAGTCATCTCGGGACAAATAATCTAATCAACCCTCATGGGTAAAAACATTCGGCAAGCTCATGCTCATCCGAGTTAACTTGCCCGAGTCATCTCGGAACAAATAATTTAATCAACCCTCATGGGTAAAAATCACTCGGCGAGCTCATGCTCATCCGAGGTTAACTTGTCCGAGTCATCTCGGGACAAATAATTTAGTCAACCCTCATGGGTAAACAAATTTTTCAGTCATCTAAAAATATGACCAAAATATTAAATAGCTCCGCCATAATATTGGTCTTAATCTAAAAAGATCTTCACCAAGGTGGAAAAAATAGCATTGATATAATCATTTAATCAAATGCTTAAAAACCAAACAGTTCTGTCATCGGGACACCATGAAAAGCTTAACTGTTTGTCACCTTTCAAATTGCATCGTGCCAACTTCTCATGAAGTTATGCAAACCGCGGTATGAAAGGATTTTAAAGGTATTGGGCTATGTGACACGCGCATATTGCCAGGGGAAATCTGCTCAAGTCCATCCACTTAAGTCTCTAAGGACACGTGTCAAGCCACACCTTAGCTAGGCCGCAAGTCTCTCATGAGCTCGGCCCAATCGCGAGATAACTTGGCAAAAACCCTCAAGTCTTTTTACGAAGCCTCGAGGTCATCCTCGACACTTCATCTTCCCCAAAAATTTCCTCTTTTGCAGCACTGTTCACCAGCTCTCTGTGGAGAACCCTAAACTCGTGTACATGCAAATCCATCCATCTAGGAACTCTTGTTCCATCACAAGCCATCTTCTGCATCCAGCCTCCAAGATTCCCTTGTCATCCGAGGTTCAGCCTCCAGGAGTTCTTCACCATAGATCCATCTTCGCACTTTAGTCGAAATGCTCTTGGCCGAGTCACCTCAGCGATTATGTATGGTCCTTCCCATAGTGGAGATAATTTGTGATGGTCCTTGATGGTCCGGATCTTGCGTAGAACCAAATCATCGACAATGAAAGCTCGCGCCCGAACATTGCGACGTGGTATCTTCTAAGTCCTTGAAGATATCTTGACGACTGGATCAAGGAAGATTTTCTTCGTTTTGGCGTCGCCTTGTCCCGACTTGGTTATCCTCTTTGTAGAAATTTCACCCTCTTCAGATGTTGATGTAGCCAGTCGGATTTCTTCCTGGCCACATGATCTCTCACAAGATTGGGCCATATCGCAGCTTTCTTCGTCGCAGGTGAAGGCTTGTTTGACGTCGCTACGCAGGGTGATGACGCCGTTAGGCCCAGGCGTCTTCATGCAGAGGTAAGTGTAGTGTGGTATCGCCATGAATTTGGCGAGTGCAGGCCTTCCGATGATCGCGTGGTAGGCCGTCTTTGAAGTCGACCACCCCGAAGGTGGTATTCTCCGTTCGGAAATTCTCGCGAACTCCGGAGGTGACTGGAAAGGCGATGTGCCCGAGTGGTATGGGCGATAGCCCCGGGATCACTCCGTGGAAGGGGGCTGAGCTTGCCTTCAACTCAGTTCTTAGGATTTGTATCTCATCCAGGGTCTTGGCGAACAGTAGATTGAGGACGCTGCCCCCATCGATGAGGACGCGCTTCAGCTTGATGTTCCGAACCACCGGGTCGAGTACCAAGGGATACTGCCCTAGGTGAACCACTCGGTCAGGATGATCCGAGCGATTAAACGTGATGGCCACCTCCGACCATCGTAGATGTTGTGGGACTTCAGGTTGTGCTGCGTTGACCTCGTGGTCCATCAGCTTTTGCTTCCTCTTGGACTCATAAGCCTGCGGCCCCCGAATATGTGATTCAGCTCGCCCACGTGGCCTTGAAAAGGCTCCGAATTTCCAGTCGGGTTGTTCTTCTTGGTTCTCGATGGACCGGTTTCATTAGTCGGCTTCTTGTTTAACCGTGCCGCATATTGCTCTGAGAATTGCTTGTAGATGATGCGTGTACTGAGCGTTCACGATCGTTCATGATCGCATCGTAAGCCGCAACTCGGCGACTGTGTTGAGAATCGGACGTTGTGGCAACCAGGTCTTGGTGCCGACGCTTGCGATCTTTCTGGGCCTGATTGTTGCTGCCGTTATCCTTCCTCGGATGCCGGCTTCCTTCCGAGTGCTTGTCATCCCTTTTGTCAGGCCGGTCTTGGTGTGCCGCCTTGATTGCATCGTTGGACTTGGCGTAGGAGTTCGCCGTCTCGAACATTTGTTTCACCGTCTTCGGTGGCTTACGCCCGAACTTTCCGATCAATAGTTCATCATGGACTCCCTTCTGGAAGGCGGCGATGATGATGCCATCGGTGATGTTGGGGATCTTGTTGCGCTTTTCGGAGAAGCGCCGAATGTAATCCTTCAGAGGCTCGTCCGGCTTCTGGATGACGTTGTATAAGTCAAAGTGTGTGCTGGGCCTCTCGAAGGTGCCCTGGAAGTTGACGATGAAGTGGTCCCTCAGCTCGCTCCACGAGCCGATTGAGCCTCTTGGCAGGCTCGTGAGCCAGTTCCTGGCTGAGTTGGCGAGGGCTACGGGCAAATAATTGGCCATAGCCTTGTTGTCGCCGCCTGCTGCGTGGATGGCGAGAGTATACACGGTAAGCCACGACTCGGGGTCGGTCTTGCCGTCATATTTCTTTATTTCTGTTGGCTTAAAAACATTCGGCCAGTGCACTCGGCGAAGCTCCCGAGTGAAAGCTAGCATTCCGTCGTCGCCGCTATCGGGTGATCCCCTCCGATCTTTCCGAGTGCGTCGGTCTCGTTCCTGGTAGCGGCGATCGAGGACTTCCCGTAGATCACTCGGCGGGGTCTTCGGTTGGCTGGTTGGATAGCTGGAGCTGTTGTTGCGGCTGACGCGATGGTGGACGGGTGGACGTCCGTGTCGTTTGTCGCGGGAGTCAGCCGTTTGCTCCTGGTACTTCTGCGTGGACTCGCGGGGTGGGCCTCTTGGCCTTGTTGTCGACCGATCTGGCTCGGGCCTCTTATAGTCTCCTGACCTTAGAGGCGGGAGTCGACTTTTGTCGGGCGTTTCAGCCACGGACTCAGTCGGCCTTCGTGCCGAGGTGGTGGGGTGGCCGTTAGCTATGACTGCGACGATGGTCTTGATCTTGTCGAGTATCGGAGTCACATTGGCGGGTGCCGTCTCCATGATGGTGTCCAAGAGAGTGAGCGCGGCAACAGCGTTTTGCTGTGGCGTTTGGAAAATGTTGATGTTGCGAACCCGCGTTTGGAGGATGGCCTCGGCGATCGTCCTGTACGTAGGTCCCGCTTCCTCTTGTCGGCCTCGTCCTTGTGTTGCTTCTCCTCTTTGGCCGTCTTGCGCTCGTGCTCAATCTTGGCCCGCTCTCCTTCAGCAAGCCTCTTGGCCATGGCTGAGTCGGACTCGTCCGGCTCGGCCATGAGGACATCAAAACACTTCGGCTCATAATCCATGCGGTAGTCGGAGTTGTCGGCTTCGTCAGAGGGGATGCCATAGAGGTCGTCGAAGCCGGCGGAGCTGAGGTATCCATTGAGCTCCGAAGATGAGCAGGAGCCGAATGATGGGAGGATGACGGCGACCTCCCTTGATCCTGGGTAGCCCGGGTCTGGATCGTTCCAGTCCGAGTCAGAGCTTGGGGGTGTGGGCTCTTCCGAGTGGGTCGCCGTCGACTCGGGGGAGAGAAGTTTGCTGTAGATCTCAGCGACGTTTGGTAACCCAAACGGCATCGAGAGGTCTTCGTCCGAATAGATCGCCTCCGTTGGGGAGGTGAGAAGATTGGTGCATATTTCGGCGGTATTCGGTAATCCGAATGGTGCCGAGTGAAGTCCGTCGTCGAAGAAAGTAGATTGCATCTTGGTCTTCAAGACGTCGTTGTAGATCATGGCGTTGTTCGGAAGTCCGAACGGTGTCGAGTGGATTTCTCCTTCCGACTGGTCCGAATCCGAGTCGAAGGAGGAACTGTCGATGAAGTAGGCGGCGAAGTCGCCGAATCTTGAAGGAGATCCCATCACGCTTGTCGGCGATATTTGTTGAAGAAGTCTCGACGCGCGGTCCCCTACCTGGCGCGCCAACTGTCGAAACTTGGTTTCGGCAACGTAATTTCTGGGGTCGCAGTCAAGATCGCCAAGCACAATGGGTTAGGAGGAAAAGAAGATTTAGACAGGTTCAGGCCCTCTCGTGAGGTAATACCCTACTCCTGTTTCGGGGATTCGATCCGCCGAGTGTCTTTATTGATCTCATGATCTCGTGTATCTAAAGCTGAAAGCTCATCTAACTTCTCATGAAGCATATGATCTAAAAACGATATCCCTCAAGGGACGCCCCTTACCCCCCTTATATAGTCTTGGGAGGTGGGCTTACAAATCAAAAACCCTATCTTACTCTAAGTCGGTTTCCTCAATCTTACCAAACTATGACTATGAGCCGTTGCCTTATCTAATCGACAACGTAATACCCAAATCGTAGTTGGTTTATATATTTGGTAGGCACAACCTATCCCTATCTCCAGTCGGATAAGCTTGCCATGTAGATACCCGATTGCCATAATCTCCACAGCACTTGAGTTAAACTTAATTGCAATCATCATGAAGCTTAATTTCGGAACAATCCCCCGGCACGAAACTTTTTCGCCCGAATTTTTTATTTTAATTGTGTGGATTTGGTCATAATTTATTCAAGCTCGTTCAAATTTATTTTAAAAACATTGTTCTGAAATATTCCGAAGTCTTGGAAATATCGCTACCCCTGCAAAATGTTCGAAACTAAATTGAAAATCCTACCAGGAAAAAAACCTCCTGGAAGAACGACCAGCAGGGAGACGCGCGAAAGAGGTGAACCCAACAACACCAACCAGAGTCCAGAGCACGTACTTACCTAACCAATGCTCCAATTTTCTTCTCATCTTGATTGACTAACTTTTAAACCTAACATTAATTAACCAACGCTGCGTATTGCCTTTGCCTTTGCCTTTGCCTTGCTTGCGGCACTCCGAAACTACACCGGCAAATTTCCTAACAACACGGGGAAAACGCAAACGCTTTGCACGGAGAACTCACCATAAGACGCCGGAAACCCTCCGTGAGTCGCGACTCGCGAGAGCTGCACGCGCATATATGCCATCGCGGTAGCTTTTGACTACCCTCGATCGGTGATTTGCTGCGGGCTTTCCGGCCTATCCTTTGTTGCGTTTTTCCTACCAAAACGGCAGCTTTTGCAACTAAGGCCCTTTTTGATACCAGTGTTTTTGGATACGCCATTGGTAATTAATTAACCGTGAGGGCGAGACTTTGTGCAAAGAAAAAGCGGCAGAATTAATGTAGCTTTAAGTTTCGAAGTAAAACCATGGGGGAATCTACAGGGAGCTGGAACAAAAAGACCATGGAAATGATGGAAAGTTGGGACTTGGAACGCAGCACATCATTGCCGTGAGGGATTGAGAGGAGGAGAGAGCAAGTGTTCCCCGATTTCCACCCATGATCTGTGTATATGCGCAAGCTCCGTTAATTTCTTTTTAACGAAAACATACATGATAGCACGTGTTTTATTAAGATAACAGAAAAAATACAACTATAGCTCTGGGAGGTCATAGGCAGGAAAAAGAAATAAAAGAAAAAGAAATAAAAGTTAAAAAAAGAAACTCGTCCGGTTAAATTGGGACATCAACGCGGGCAAACATTCAACTTGAGCCTCCACAGCAACTCTAACGAAAACAACTCACACCAGCAGCCAACAAATCGAAGCTTATACGGCGACATCCACCAAACCTACACACAACCAAGCGTCGAAATCTTATAGCAGAGCTCCAAGTTCATATGACATTAGGGAAAAGCAGACCACACTGCACTGAACTGGTCCCGCCACGTGGTACCCGTCACCGCTATGTCGCTGAAACATTAAACCCCACCCGACGGGATGAAAACCATCAGACTCCGGATCTCTCATAGGACTCAACGTGTGGGGGCCTCGCCACATCCGCCGTTGGACACAATCTCATCGCTCACAGGGGCCACGCCACGCCCATTACAGCACTCCTTATCACGGATCTGTTTTTTATCGTCATCATAGTGAGAGAGAAGTTGCCCTGCTTCCCTCAATCTCCATCGAATAGTTGAACCATCGTAGAGAGTCGACCTGGCCTTGTTGCCTCACCCTCGCACTTAGCCTTCTCCGCCAAGACAACAAACCAGAGAAGCCGCTTGCGCCGCCTTTCGACGATGTACCGCACCGGGTAGCCTAGCGAAGCTGAACAAACTGCCACGATCTGCTGCAAGCCTAGTCGTCGCACAATGCCGTCGCTGCAAACACCGTCTACTAACGCAGTCCCATACCGCACTGACCATTGCCAAGCAACGTCAGCCGTCGCGGTCCGTTGCAACCCGCCAGAAACAAGAAATCATGCAAACAACCCCTGGCTGCCACCATAACTTCGAAAGCCTGGTCCGCCATTGCGCCTCCCTTCACCATGCCGTCGCGCCTCCAAATCTATCACTGCCCACCATTGCACCGGCGCCCCCTACCGGCCAGCCTCTGCATGCTGCCACCGGCTGCGTCTCGTCGTGCCGCATTGGCCTCCACCTCCAACAACCACACTTTCTCGCAGCACTCTGGCCACCGACCTCTACCACCAACGGTCGCACCTCGCCGCGTCATGTCGGCCGCACCTCGCCGGTCACCTTCGTCGTCGGCCACGTCTCTGCACCGCACGCCCTTCCAGCCTCCTCCTCATGCTGCAGCAGCCAGACTCCGGCCTCTCCAAGCGCCGACTCAACACATCACCTTCGGCCACGCAAGCGCCAGATCCAAACACGTGCTGTTAGATCCAAGCGTGATTCTTCTTCTTCTTTTTTTCTTTTTTCTCCTCCTCTTTTTTTATTTTTCCCCTTTTTTCTTTTTTCTTTTCTTTTTTCTTCTCTTTTTCTTTTCTTCTCTTTTTTTGTCCTATTTATCTTTCTTTCTTTTTTTCCCTTCTTTTCTCTTTCCCCCAGTCTCTGCCACCACCGCCGCGGCACCGTCGCCATTGCCGTCGCCATCAGCAGCGCCGCCGCCACCGTCCTCGGTGCCACCCTGCCAGATCCGGCCAGAGCGACACAGATCTAGCGGTCCGTTGGTCGCCGTCCCGCAACCCGCCTAGAGGCGGTCGACGCGTGCGCCAAACCGACCGCCATTCGCTGCCCGCGCGCCATCCCTACTGTGTTGCTTGGCCTGGTCTCGTAGGTGATGGTGGCGACGGCCTCGCAGCGGTCGGCGACAGGGAGGAGGGAGAGCAGCTTGGGGCGTTGTTGGCGCCGAACGCCTTGTGGAATGTCACGAACCTTGCCGCCCCTTGCTTCGAGGTTAAGTAGGGCGTGGACACGCACTTCGTCATAGGCATGTCGTGCGACTAGGCAACAAGGCCTCCATCCAACAACAGATCAACGTAACTTGCAGCATGTACTACTCCATCACCTTCAGCGCAACGCGCATCTGCGCCCAGTCCGAGAAGCTGAACGTGTCGGTGGCCCCTGCCCGGAGTCCGGCAAGGACAACAACCCCGCATGCGGCCCACTCATCGACTCCGTCGCTATCAAGATGCCGGGGTGGATGGTGATGTCGGACACGAAGGCCGTCAAGTGCGTTGGCTCCGCGCACTTCGCCATGCCGCACGACACGTGTGTCGTGGTGCTGGTGTCCGGGCTCGAGACGGCGCTAATGCAGGAGGTGCGCACCGTGCCGGGGAGGTCACGCAGGCTGGAGTTCTCGGTCGGGGAGGCCCGCGACGGCTGCGTGGGATCACCGCCATCGCAAGAACGGCCACTTCTGAGCCGACGGGAGGCTGTGCTAGCTGGCCGGCGACGCCTCCGCTGGTCTCGACCACCGTCGCCCCTCCCCTTGACAGCAGCCAAGGCCCAGGAGACAGATCTGTCGCTCCTGAGCCCGCTGGAGTCGGATCCGTCGCTCCCAAGACCGCTGGGTGGCAGATCCGCCCCTTTCGAGCGTGCCGGTGGCAGATTCGTGCGCCCCTCAAAAACTCGCTACAGATATCGCGGTCGTTGCCACTCGCCGAAGCCCGTGCGCGCGGCCGTCGCCCGCTCCCCGCGTAACTTGCACGCCGGTCACCGCTGCGGCCACCAGGGCAACCCACATCGGTCACCGTCGGGTCGCCCTGAGCAGCTCCCCTGGCCGCCCGAGCGAGAGCTCGGCCGAGAGGCCCCGCCGCCGTCGTCTTTGCACCCGCACGAGTTTGCCGGCGACCGCTCCGACAGCGACGAGGTCAAGGAGGAAGTCGGGTCGTCGCCTCCCGAGCCGCCCCTAGGGGAGGGCGACGCGGGGATGAATTCAAAAAATTACTGACTGCCTAAAGGTTCCAATAATTTCTTACTACTACTCATTAGTTATGCTGCTCAATATGATCCGTTAATTTCTTACCTGCGCGAGAGGAGACCGTATGATCGAATACAATAACATAGAGGAATTAATGGTTGTAACACCAAAAACCATTTTAGCAAAAATAAAATTTACCCGTTAACTTGACGAAGTTGCACCGGTCACAACGCTGGATTGCCGTCGATCTGACAACAATACTTTTACCGGTTTGACAGCAATACTCCCACCGGTCTGATCACCTGCAAGCCGTCGGTCTGACCGCCTCCTTGTTGTCCTTGTCTTCTACTGCTCCCTGCCGTCGGTCTGACCAGTTGCATGTCGCCAGTTAGACCGTCATGATCCTGCTGGTTAGACCGCTCCTCTGCCTCGGTCAAACCGTCGGGATCTAGAAAAACACGTATCGATGAAACTCTTGAAAGTAGATCAACTTTATTGCATCAATATATGTTTATAAAGTGTATCTAAAGCACTCCTTTCTAAACTCTCAAACTAGAATTGAAGCCTCGAAGCAAACCCTAACTTTTCTCTCCCAAAAAGTTGATATCTTCTAGCTTCAACACCTCTCCTATTTATACCTACATGGTTGTCTCTAGCTACGAATCCAACTAATCCAACTAGAACAAGGACTCCTAATCACATAGAAAACCTATCAAACTAGGAAAAAACATCCTCATACAACTCCAAACTCTAAACTTCCCAAACTTGCACTCTAATCCAAATTTGACTCCTCTTTCCATACGCACACAGCGTCACGTGTATGCCATATGGACACCTTCATCTCTACATGCATTGTTCTCTAGCCTGAGCATCCCGCGTAATATCCTTGACCATCTGGACCTTAACTTCTCCCAAGCCTAGTCCTGATCCATCACCAGCTATACTCCCATGGTCTTAAGCAACACCCGCACATGAATAACAAAGAAACTTCATATCCGAGTACAAGTTCACACCAACTTAACTCACATCAACATACAATAGTATCGCATACGAATAGAAACTATCTAGAAGTCATAAATATGAAACAATCTAGAAATTTCATGAAAACAACCCAAAACCGACTTCAGCCTGAAGTCTACCCAGTTAGAATGTCGGGCCACCCAGTCGGACCACCACATACCTGCGGTCGAGCCGGTGCCTCCCGCCCGATCCGTGCCACCCGGTCCGACCTGTATTGTTCACCATCTGAAAACACTTTACCGTATTTTCAACAAACACTTACCTGTGAGAATTGTTCATCACCAAGATTAAATAAACACCTTGATTTAACAATTTGCCCCTTGATGAACATATTGGCAAACATTTCCAAAATACAAAATTGTGTTTTTGAAAAACAAAAACAAAATGGATCAAAAAGCACAAACGGCTCAAAAATCACAAAAGCGAAAAACAAATCTCTCCCCTTTTTAAAAGAAAGAATTTCTCCCACATTAGCAATCAAAACACAAAATCAACTATTTTTAAAATCGAAGCAATTCAAGTCAAAGATCTCCCCCTCTCAAGAAGCATGCATTCTATATATTTCTCCCTCTTTGACACTTATTTCATCAAGAATACACAATGAGAAATAATAACAAATAAAGCACAAATGCCATGATATCATGATTGCCACTTGTAGTAATCAATTTTTATTTTATATTTTCTGATTTTTTTTCAAAATCCTTGAAATGTACCAAAAGCAATTTATGGTCATGTGTTGCAAGATAAAAGAGATAAATTCATCAACTAGTTAACAAGCATATATTGAAGTATAAACATAAATCAAAGATATTACAATTAAACTCAAATTAGCAATAAAGATTCATGTATTCAAGCAATTTATAATGCAACATATTACCTAGTATATAGGTTGAAATAAAAACCCCTACATATAAACATATTGTATTATTACTCATTCTCAAATTAACTCCTTCACAAAGATAATAACCAAGAAAACTTTTAACATTTATTAGAGCTTTTTGTGCTCACTTTGACCTTTAAACATTGAACATAAAATCTCTCAATTATTTTGGGTATGTACTTGTCGTCAAGACTGTTTCCAACGATTCGACACCCATTATTTTACTCATCACGAATACGTCATTGTCGTCAACACTGTTTTCAATGATTCGGTATTCATTTTTACCTTTCTTAAAAGTAAATACAAGCAATATTTGCACTTGTGGCATTTGGAACAAACAAAAGCAATTTGATGAATAACAATTCAACAAACGTATATGTAAGCATTAGTCAACCAAACTAAGCACTAGCTTCAATATTGCATTTTACTTAATTCAAGTAAAAGAAATTAAGTGTCATGCATAATATCTCTTAAAAGCAATATCTAAGCCTCATATAAATACTAGAATTTATACAAGTTAACATAGCAACAAATAGACCTCAATTATATTGCTAGTAAACACAAGAATATACTAGATGTATAAAACAAACTCTTCTTTTTTATTTTATTTATTTTCAGATTTAAGAGCAATGCATAAAAATAAACATGAATACACAGAAAAAGCATAAACTCCCCCTCAAATTAACCTCCAATTCTCCCCAAATAAAAACCAAGAAGAAATTAAAGATTTTAAAAAAGATATCCAATTGTCAATGATATCACCAAGGTTCCCATGAATTGACATGTATCCACTTGTATAACCAAAACTACTATCTCAAAGACTAGCATATGAAAAGCTAACAAACAAGGAAATAGAGTCAATTCAAAAGTACATTGATGTTACCTTAAAAAGCAATCGCCATCTCAACATTGAACGCATATGAGAAGTATGTCGCCAAAATACCTACGAACGAGAAGATGTCGAGGTCTCCATGATGGGGTTAGATAAGAGAAATTTTGGAATCCAACACTGAGTCACATGAAGTCGGTACAAATGAATGAACAAAAATCAGAACCAGACTTACCTTAAAACTTACCTAGTCGCTTCACAAAAGTTTGATTTGAATTACGCACAAAATTATCCTGAGGCCGGTCTAACCATTGCTATCCAGCCGGCCTGACCAAGCCTAGCCGGTCTGACCATGCTCCTTGAACCAAAACCCGATTTTTGCCATCTTTGTTTCGCAAAAACAATTTATCTTTCATTTTCTGTTTACTTGCAATCTAAAAAAAATCAAATGCCCAACTTTTCCAAAAAATAACAAGTATACTTCCCATGACAAGTTTTTGAAGTAGATGGTTTTGCAATCAAAAACTTTTTTTAATTGTAGAAGAAAGAGAAGGCAAAGTCCCAACAGATTTAAAAATCGTTTTCTTTGGTTATGGTTTTGTCAAAATTTCACTTTTTTTCAGTTATGCTCAAAACAGAGGTTGGTGATTTGTAAAATAGGCATTAGTATCAAAACCTATACCCCGATTGTACGTGTTTACTCTTGATTGATTCAAAATCATATTAAGTTTCTTTTTACCATCAGAAAATCTTTCCAAATAACTTTTCAAATAATAAACTTCTTTAGTTAAACTAGCACAACTTTCACAATCAACCAAAACACCTTTTCTCTTGCGACAATTAGAACATGAAAGCACCTCATCAGATTTCACAGGATTCTTCATATACTCAACACGCCCTAAAGCATCTTTCAACTTCATCTCATTAAAAAAACACTTTGAACAATTTTGAGAAACCAAAGCATACTTGTGTTGTTTAATCCTTTTTGCCCTCAAAACATTTAACAAAACTTGCACAAAAAGTAACTTCATATTTTTTCAAAACATTATTTGTCAAATTCAACTCATTAACAACTTGAGCATGCAAAGCAGATCCAAAAACAAAAGAAGACTCAAGTTTTTTTGTTTTTTCAATCTCAGATTCCAATCTCAAGCAACTAGCAAAATCACTAGTACAGAACACCTTATAGGTGCCGGTTGGGAAACCCTCTTGAGTGCCGGTTTCACCTATTGGTCGGCAGTAATAAAAAATGAATAGGTGCCGGTTTAATAACCGACACCTATTAGGTCCATGGAATCAAAAAAATATCCGGCTTATGCATCGGCTTGTCAAGCCGATGCATTGAGCTGAGCAGTCCTTCCATCCACCACACAAGAATTCATCCATCCATAACAAGAATTCATCCACATCCATCACAGATCAATTCACATACACTCCAATCCATGTATCAATTCACATACACTCCAATCCACAGATCAATTCACAAGAACACAAATTTTAGACAAAAAAATCCACACCTCTTTCAGTCGCTGCCGTCTTCGTGCTTGCGCCGCTCCGCCGAACCCCGCTGGCCTCCGAGGCCCCTGCCGCGGCCGAACCCCACCGGCAGCCGCTGCCGCCTCCCCTCTCACCGGATCTGGCGGAGGGAAGGGTCCTCCACCTTCCGTCGCCACTCCTCTCGGCGATGGGCTCGTCTACCGCCGCCGTCTTCCCGCTTGCGCCGCCCCGCCGAACTCCGCTGGCCTCCGAGGCCCCTGCCGCGCGCCGAACCCCACTGGCCGCCACCGCCGCCTCCCCTCCCGTCAGATCTGGTGGAGGGAAGGGTCCTCCACCTGCCACCGCCACTCCCCTCGGTGACGGGCTCGCCTGCCGCCGCCGTCTTCACGCTTGCGCCACCCACCGAACCCCACTGGCCTCCAAGGCCCCTGCCGCGCGCTGAACCCCGTCGGTCATCACTGCCGCCTCCCCTCCCACCGGATCTGGCGGAGGGAAGGGTCCTCCACTTGCCGTCGCCGCTCCCTGTCCCGTCCCCATGCCCGTGTCGCCCCTCCACCGAGAAGAGGAGTTCAAGGAGAAAAGAAGAGAGAGTTGGAGAGGAGAGAAGAAGAGATAAGGTTGGAGAGAAGAAGAGATAAGGACGACATATAAAACCCCAGTCCGCCAGCTTGCGGCTCGGCTCGGTGGTTTAGGTGCCGGTTTTTTAAAAAACCAGTACCTTTAATAAATTTTAGGTGTTGGTTTTTTTAAAAAACCGGCACCTATATTATAGGTACCGGTTTTTCTTTAAAACCGACACCTATAATATTGGTGTCGGTTTTTATTGAGAGCCGCTACCTATTGTTTTAATATGTGTCGGTTTTTATTGAACCGACACCTATTAGGCCGACACCTATGCATATTTTTGTAGTAGTGAATTGACATCTCGCAAAGCAGTAATTTTAGAAAATAAAGTTTCACAAGATTTGCCATAATCATCATTAGGAATCGTAGAATTTATTCTATCAATTTCAGCTTTTAGAATCCTAATAGTGTGATCACTCTCATTAAGCAAATTAGAACATATTTTAAGTCTCACAGCAAATTTAAAAGCTGCACTCATAACTATGTTTTTCTTCACTATGAGATTCATCAACATTAGAGTATGCACTACGAGCAATAAAAGCTAAATCAACAACTTGCTTACCTTTGCCATTGCTTTTTCCTTTAGGCCCCGATTCATCACTGTCAAAAGCTTCTATGAGTTCTCGGATTAGCCTCTGCCTATGACTCATCTTATTCTCTTCTTATTGTCCTTCTTGTCCACTTCCTCCTCCTTGGTCGTCTTCTTACGGTTAGGACAATTGAATTTGATATGGTTCAGCTCACCCCACTCAAAGCATCGAACGAGTCCACCTCGCTTCCTGTATATTTTATAAAATTCGTAAGTTGATATGGATGTATGAAATTTGTTACATGTATTGTTTACTAAAAAATAAAAATATTAATATATTTTGATAAAATATTAAGCTATCTATCTTCATTGTTTTGTAAAGTTTAGCTTGAGGATTTTTTATATTCTGATCAATTTCCATTACCGTATTCATTCCAATTCGTATCCGCCCCGTTCGATAGTATTTGATTCTATTTCTATATTTGGGGTTTCCGATTCCAAATCTAATTTAAAAAAAATATGAAACAAATATGATATAGGTACTGGAGAAACGATTTTCCTGGACAAGGCCCCCAATAGGTTTCAGGCGAGCCATAAGAGGCCGCGCCTGAAAAAACCGGTCCCGAGAGGCCGGCTATTGGATCGCATGGGATAATGCATTATCCGTGCGATCCCAAGCGACTGCACGGGCTATTATCTCATGCGGTCGCTAAGTGGACCGCACGGGATAATGCGATTATCTCGTGCGGTCCACATAACCGCCCGCACGGGATAATGGTGCATTATCTCGTGTGGCCCACTTAAGGACCCGCACGGGATAATGCATTTTCCTGTGCGGGCCATTAAGTGGACTGCATGTGATGATGCCGCCATAAATTTTTCGCTCAACCCAACAGTTGTGCATTATACCATTGTGTTTCTCTCTCCAAAGAAAAGACAATTATAGGGGGAAGGTTTTCAACTTGAATTTTTCAATTGGAATTAATACAAAAGGTACCATACTTGATCTCCTCTTCCATTTGCTTCCATTTTTAAAAATTTTTATTGGTTAAATGCGAAGATATTTGAACTTTTTTAACTCAGTTTCTCTCTTTAATAATAGACATTTTATTTTTGTGGGAGGCTTTAGACTTTAAATCTTCAATTGAAATCAATATAAAAGGTAACGTGCTTGATCATCTCCTTCATTTGCTTCCGTTTTTGTAAAATTTCATCGGTTGAATGCGAAGACATTTAAACTTGTTTGAATTGTTATATATTTTGAGCTATTTTTGTAATTTGTAGGTCAAATATTTTGTTTTTTATTGAACCATTTTTTTGGTAACTACTTTTGTCTCATTATTATTATTTGTTGTGCATGAGGTTTTAGTTATAAAGTAGGATTTAAGTTTAATTTGTTTATTTAGAAAACACCGGTAATATAATATTAATTTATGTTGTCACTTTTTTTAGATAGATCGGATATGGATGTATGAGACACGGAGAACTCATTCGGTGTTCATGAGAGAAGCATCAATATTTATTGATAAGGCTAAGGCACACGCTTTGAGGGAGAATAGGAAGGATATTTTTTGTCGTTGCATGGATTGCAAGAATCAGAAGATGTTGAAAGATCCGAATGTAATTCTCGGACACATAATTCAGCGTGGATTTGTGGAGAAATACACAGTTTGGACTTATCACGGGGAAGTCGCCCCTCCGGAAGAGAATCCTGATATTTGGTTCGATGAGGCAGAGAATTTTATAATTGAGGACATGTCCCGTGAAATGATGGGTGATTTTGGCGGCTCTGGTTTTGACGAGGCAGACGTTGATATTGATCTTGATCTTGAGGATATGTTGCGGCACACTGAATCAGAGGTTCTAACAGAGAAAACAAGAGATTTAAACAATTGGGAAGCGTTGCAGAAAGCAGCGAAAGATCTTTTGTACGATCAAGCAAAGGGATGTGATATGGATTATACAGTGTTGCGGTCGGTACTAGAACTTCTTAGATTGAAGGCCAGACACGGATGGTCTGATACTAGTTTCAACGACTTGATGAGTCTCCTGAGTGCTATGCTTCCTAAGCCTAACTTGTTGCCAGCTAACACCTATCAAGCCAAGAAACTAATATGTCCATTATCACTTGGTGTGGAAAAGATCCATGCATGTATCAATCACTGTGTACTTTATCTCAAGGAATACTCTGACTTGCACAAGTGTCCAACTTATGGGGCGAGTAGGTACAAACAGGAAACAGTGCCGCCGATAGTGACGTTGTCGAACCAAATGCATTGGTCGAGCCAGGGAAAAAGATTCTGTCCATGGTGATGTGGTACTTGCCAGTGAAAGATCGAATGATGCGATTGTTCTTGAACCCCACCGACGCCGAGTTGATGAGATGGCATCAAGAGGGTCGAAAGACGAATGGTATGATTAGACATCCCGCCGATGCTCGACAATGGGAAAACTTTGATTCAAAGCACCCAGAATTTGCAAATGATCCGAGAAATGTCAGGTTTGCGTTGAGCACGGATGGAATGAATCCGTTCGGTGACCTAAGCAGCTCGCACAGCACTTGGCCAGTTCTGCTCACCATGTATAACCTTCTGACATGGTTATGTCAGAAGCGAAAGTACATTTTGTTGACTCTTCTTATACAAGGGCCAAAACAGCCTGGCATCGACCTGGATGTGTTTCTTGAACCTTTGATGGAGGATATGAAAGAAATGTGGGAAGAGGATCTACGATTATTTGATGCATACCGTGAGGAGTATTTTACTCTGCGTGCTATCATATTCGTTACTATAAACGATCTACCAGCCAATTTTTCCCTATCCGGACATATTAAAGGAAAGACCGGATGTCTGATATGTCTAGACAACACATCGTACATATACCTGACCTTGTCAAAAAAGTTAGTTTACATGCGTCATCGTCGTTCCTTACCACAGAAGCATAGGTATCGTGCGATGGCTACCTTTTTTGACAAAACTATCGAGGAAGGTATTGTCCCCGAAGCAAAGGATGGTTTCACGGTGTTCAAGCTGACAAAGAACATAAACATCGTGTTCGGCAAGGGAAAGAGAGCTTTAGGCAAGAGGAAGAAAGAAGTGGTAGAAAACACACTGCCCTTCAAGAAACATTCAATCTTTTTCAAGTACTTGACGTACTTGAAAGACCTGGAGATTCGTCATGCCATCGATGTCATGCACCTCGAGAAAAAGGTGTTCGACAGCACCATCGGGACTTTACTTGACATCCCTAGTAAAACAAAGGATGGGTTGAAGTCACGTAACGACCTGGTCAATTTGGGCATAAGGAAAGATCTCCACCCGATAGAGCTAACGAATGGTAAGATTGAGATTCCACCGGCATGCTACTCAATGACACTAGAAGAGAAAAAAGCTTTCTATAAATGTCTTCATGGATTAAAAGTGCCGACTGGATTCTCATCGAATATCCGAAAACTAGTATCAATGAAAGATTTGTCAATTTCTGGATACAACGCTCACGACTGTCATAAGATGCTTACGGTATTTCTCCCTATCGCTATAACGGCGGTGAAACCAGTGCACACCAAGGTAGTGATAACAAAGCTGTGCTTTTTTTTAATCGAGTATCACAGAAAGTTTTTGATCCAGAAGAATTAGGACCCCTTCAGAAATTCGCAGTCGAGACAGCTTGCTAGCTAGAGATGTTTTTTCCTCCATCATACTTCGACATGATGGAACATCTCATTGTTCACATTGTCCCTAAAATTATTGAACTTGGTCCTCTATACCTACATCAAATGTGGGCGTACGAGCGATACATGGCTGTTCTGAAAGGGTATGTCCGTAATCGTGCTCATTCCAAGGGCTCGATGTAGAGGGTTACACAACTGAGGAGGTTGTCGAGTGTTTCCTAGATTATATGAAAGATTATATGAAAGATGCCAACCCCATTGGGATACCGAAGCCTTGACATGATGGAAGATTATTTGGGAAGGGTACTGTGGGAAGAAAATGCTTCTACGACAACGATTACAAAGCGGTATCAGATGCACACAGCAGTGTTCTTCAACAACTCGCCATTGTTGCGCCCTACATTGAGCAACACACTTTCGAGATCAGAGCATGCAATCCTGGGCGATCCGATGATTGGGTTTTGAAAGAACAGAAACGCACTTTCCCCCAATGGCTTAAGGATCAAAATCTACCGTCTGGTGAATCACTCGAGGAAAAAATGGTAGAAAGACTTGTAGCTGGCCCAACAAGCCTTGTGACCTCATGGCAAGGGTATGACATCCGCGGATACTCTTTTTACACCAACAACAAAGACAAGAAAAGATCAGCGCAGAACAGTGGGGTTCGTGTCGAAGCGTTGGACACAACAGGGCAGAAGAAATCATACTACGGGATCATACAAGAAATATGGGAACTTGACTACGGTTTAAACATTCAGATTCCTGTTCTCAGATGCCAATGGGTGAAAGACATCATGGTAGATAAATTTGGATTTACGTGTGCTGAACGGAGTAAAATTGGACACAAGGATGATCCATGGGTCCTTGTCGAGCGTGTTGCACAAGTTTTCTATGTGAAGGATCCTTCCGATGAAAAGATGGACGTTATTGTATCGGGCAAGCAACACATCATTGGTATTGACAACATTGAAGACGTTTCCGACTATAATCAATACGACGCCATTTCGTTATTCACAGATCTTCCTACGCGGATGAAACGCATTGAGAGTGTCCTCAACGAATCAAAGTTTGCATCCGTGCGGAAGGATGTTAATCCAAAAATTGTAAAACGCTAGTTTGTTTTTTTTGCGTATAGTATGTTTTGCGAGCGAATGTATCAAACTTATGGTGTTACGAGCGAATGTGCGGTTCTATGTGATGAATTGATATTTCTATGTGATGAACTCATATTTCTATATGTGATGAATAAATATTTGATGAATTTACGAGATACGTTTCAGCCGGCACTCGGCAAAATTTTGAAAAATTTCTCGATGTAACTCCTAATTATAAATTTTGGTTATTTTTTGATTGGTTTTGCTATATTTCTTTGATTTATTTTATTTTCATGAATTTTTTGCCAACTCTCACATTTGAACTGCAAGTGATTAAAAAAATGAAATAAAATTAGTGAAAAAATTATATTCATGTTATTTAGACCCGCTTGAGTCATTATCCTATAAATGAGAATAAATTTTGAAATTTTCTTCATGAAACATGATTAGGAACCTATTGACCGAATGATTTTATAACAAACGAAGTCGTAAAATCATGAAAATTGTCTGGATGTCATGATATTATACGTAGAGGCTGTGGTAAAAAATTGAGAAGGTCTCGAATATTTTATCGATACGACGCTCACAAAACCGAAGATTCTTCGAGAGAAGATTAGAAGTGTTGAGAAGGATTGGTTAGATTTGGAGATAAAGTGACGGCCGAATTGTCGTTTGAATTCGAAAATTTTTCCATAGGCAATAATTAGCATAGATTGATTTATGGAAAAATTTGGTAACTTTTTGAATCAGTTTGATAATTGTTTCATTAATGTACAATTTGATACAAATTATTGAAGGGGGGTCGATTATCGCGTGCGGGCGGCTTAACTGCCCGCACGGGAAAATATCTTCCCGTGCGAACCGCTTAAACGGCCCGCATGGACAAACATTTTCCCGTGTGGGCGGTTTAAGCGGCCCGCATGGCAAAATCATTTTCCCATGCGGGCGCTTAAACCGCCCGCACGGGAAGATCGTTTTCGTGCGGGCATTTAAGCCGCCGCATGTGAAAATCGGCGCCTATATAATGTCCACGCGGGCTCCCGAAAATTCTAAGTCCCCGGTGAATTTCAGATCTACGCCGCCAGGATGCCATAATTTTCACCGAGCAACCGCCGACCGCCACCGCGTCCTTTCCCCATCCTCGCCGTCGCGCCCTCACCGCTCATCCCCCGTGCCGCACTTCCCCGCCCCGCCGCTAGCCGCGCCGCCGTGCATCCCTCTCTCTCTCCGTCGTCGCCGCTAGTCGCGTCGCCGCCCATCCCTCTCTCTCTCTTTGTCGCCGCCGCCGGCTCACGACCGCCGCGACGCCTCCGTCGACTCCACCGTCCCTGTCGACTTCGCCGGCCCGATCCCCGCGCGACCGCCACCGCCCACCACCACCGCCCACCGGCCTCAATCGGCGCCCCTTCACCGCCGGCCTCCACACCGACGCCAGCCTCAACCGACGCCCCTTCACCACCGCCCTCAAGACCGTCGCCGCTGCCCTCAAGACCGTCGCCCTTCACCGGCTCACCGTCGCCGCGGCCCTCAAGACCACAGGTGACATTTTACAGTGGATTTTTGAATGAAATGTGTTATGTCGTGATGGATTTAGCATATAGTATGTTGTTGGAATGAATGAATGAATACAGTGAATGGATACAGTGGGATTTTGACATATAGATGTGAGATTTAGCATATAGATTGTTGTGAGATTGTGACAGTTATTTTGATGTGTAGGACTTCAATTTTTTTATTCAAAAAAATGGATGTATATATTATGTCAAAAATGGATGGATGGATGGACGATTTAGGATTTTATCGTAGTTGATGAATTTTTGATTTCACTCTAAAATGGACTGTTATTAATATGATGGAACTATAGAAGTGTAAAATGGACTGTTATTTATTTGATGGAACCATAGTTAATTTTGATGAAAATGTAAAATGGTTTGTTATTTTTTTGATGAATTTTATTGATGAATTTTTTCATGTGAAATAGTTGCTCCAAAATTTTTTATGTGAATTAGTTGATGTGAACGGACGGACGGACGAACGAATGGACGTGGACGAACGGACGGACATGGACGGACGGACGAACGAACGGACGGACGTGGACGGACGGACGAACGGACGGACATGGACGGACGAACGAACGAACGAACGAGTGTTCGTTCGTCCGTTCGTTCGTTGACGAACGGACATGGACAAACGGACGGACGGACGAACGAACGACCGAAGGACCGAGCGAATGACCGAACGAACGGACGGACAGACGAACGAACGAGTGTTCGTTCGTTCGTTCGGTCGATCGGTCATTCGTTTGTTCGTTAGATCGGTCATTCGTTCGGTCGTTTGTTTTAGGATGAATTTTAGATTTTAGGTTAGATTTTAAATTTTCAAACACATATACCCACCGTCTCCTCGGTATATTCTAATCTCCCTCTCTCCTCTCCCTCTCCTCGACCTCTCATCTCTCATCTCTTTCCCTCCCCCAATCTCACCTCTTCTCGCGGACAAAATAGGCAAACATATGTATTTTCATCTCTCATCTCTAATAAAGAGAACAAGAAGGAAATAAATACATTTTTTCAATCTTCTTTTCTTTAGTTTTTTTCGCTATATTTTTTATGCATGTCCTTAATATTAGATAATATAACAAGTTGTGCGTTCACAAATTTCACATGTTGTTCATTATGAACAACCATAGATCAAATGTCGAACGAGAAAGCTCCCTCCGAGGCACGCAACGTCGAATCAACGGAGAAGTCTTCAAGCGAAGGCACATGGCATGAACCAAACGATCTGTTCATCGAAGTTATGCAAGCACCAGCACCACCGGTTGAAGAAGATCCCGACTACATCCCTATCGAGCAAGCAGTAAGTCCAGCCATATTGTTATGATCCCTATCGTAGGATCTCGTTTAACGTTATCTGTTGTACATACAGATGGAAGCAAGGCGCCGCTCAAAAAGAAAGGTCGCCAAGTCTGTCGTCCGGTCTGTCGAAGTCGAGACGGACACAACAACGTCCGGTCCGGTAGAAATCGACACGTCCGCGAGCGCTGGAGGACGCCAAAAAAGAAGACGTGGTCAGAGAAGTAAGAACCAACCCCCCAAGGAGACATATTATATCACCTCTCTGAACCAGGATGGGAAGCCATTAGAGCCCAAGGTAGCAATGATAAAGTTCAGCAGTGCTTGCGAGGTACTGGCCAGAACCCACGGCCCTTTAAATGTAGATTCCTGGGAGCAGATGGATGACAATTTAAAGAACTTCATATGGAACGAGCTGCAGAAGTGGCTTGTATACTGCCTGGTTCAGAGGCTCTGGGAAAAGAATTTGTATTAAAAACAATTGGGGGGAGGTGGAGGCAGTGGAAATCGGACCTGAACACTCACTACGTGCAAAAGAACAAGTCCCCATTCGAAGACTACGGTGGTATTACGCCCGCCGAATGGGATATGTCCATGGCGAAGATGACAAGCCCTGAAGCCTTAGCACGGAGGAAGAAGATGTCCGACCTCACGAAAAGAAACAAGTACCTGCACCGGTTAGGCTCTAGCGGCTACGATGGCCACGTAGAGAAGTGGCGAGCAACCGAAGAACAGTTTGCCGCCCAAGGAAAGCCCCTGCTTGTGGATGCACTAAAAGAAAGAAGCAAAAACTGGGTGTGGGCACGCAGCACGGGACAGGTCACCGACGAGGAAGAGATCCTTTTCGAGGATCCGAATATAGAGCGTGTGACCACAAGTCTAAAAGACATTGCTGAAAAGGAGAAGACTGGGGAATTTATTGCTGAAAGGGAACACGATCAGTTGACAGCTGCATTGGGCAACCCCGAACATTCTGGACGAGTAAGGGGTGTATCGTCAAAGACAAGTTGGAAAGAAGGGTTTCCTGGGAAAGCTGCAAGTTACAAGAAAAGGGACAGGTACAAACATAAACTTGAAGAAAAGATAGCAAAACAAGTTGAAGATCATTTCTACTATCTTGTTGCACAGAATCGCCAAGCCTTCCCTAACTTCTTTTAGCAATTCAAAGAACCCACAGTACAAATGCCCAGCGTCGGGTCAGTTGACACCGCACCCTATCTAGTAGATACCATAACTGGCCCGACGCCATGCAGCCTCCTCGTGCCGATAGGAAGGGCCGGGAAGAGAAAGGAGGTGGGTACAAGACTTGCTATACCAGGGCGACAATTTCACAACACTCCAATCCCTGAGGATTATTCAAGGGTGCAGGTGGCCAAGGTGCATGCAAAGCATAACAGCTTAGAGCTAGACATTCCAGCACCTGAAGGGATAGAATTGCTTGGAGATGCGGTGAATCAGTTCATTCTATGGCATCGACGAGATATCATGCTGGTCGGTACATCGTCAGCATCCCCAGTACAGCCGGTTCCTCAGATTGCTGCTGTGCTTGCACCGCCTTCTCCACCAGGGCCTGCTTCCCCACCTCGCTCCCCACCTCGGCCTGCTTCCCCACCTCGCTTCCCACCTCGGCCTGCTTCCCCACCTCGCTCCCCACCTCGGCCTGCTTCCCCACCTCGCTCCCTACCTCGGCCTGCTTCCCCACCTCGCTCCCCTCCTAAGGATAAAGGTCCTGATTCGCCAATGCTGTCAGCCCCTGAAGTCATCGCAGAACATATTCATCAATCTCCTCCGACACCACAGTTAGCATTGGCGGTACCTCAAAGGCCCCTACTGAAAACAACAAGCCTTCCAAGTCCGAGCAAGCTTCAATCTCGTCAGATTATCCCAAAGATGATTCGATCAAGCTATAACAAGGAATTAATGGCCAAAGACGAGAGAAACTTAGTGTTCTTAGCTTTCAGGGGGAGGGGGCCGACTGAGAAGCTGCAGGATCAACCGTCGAAGTTGTGAGAGTCAGAACAATCGGTGAAGAACCAAGCGGAGGACCTGCAAAATTGGACTTTGGACGAAGTGCCAACAAAGTACGAGTACGGCAAGCCGTTCTGCCCGGCACGTCATGGAAGACATGCCCGGAAATCGAGCTAATGCACGGCCGGTACCTAAAGGCGTCAGTTGGGGCTCGCATGCTTATCGTGAAGGTCCCGGATAATGCTTTCACCGTGACCCAAATGGGATACGGTCATCGATTTCAACGACCTTCACGCATTATTCAAGATGGAAAAAATGGATATAAATCTCGTTGCTGCGTTTTGCTGTAAGTATCGCATAACTTAATGTCATTAATAAATTCATTTGCAAACTAACTTGTGAATAATTAATTACTCGCTGCATTACTTAGGATGCAATACGCAGACGCGAAAAAGACCAATTATCCAGCTGCATACATTAAGCCAACAAGGATATGCTGGACGAAATACGAGGTTCATGTTCATGAAGATTTTGATGAGCTCAAAGGCAAAACAAAGAAACAAAAAGCCGCGATCATCAAACAAATGCACAAGGACAAGATGATCGCGGTATCATTCTACTTGGGCAAGGCTATGTTGGAGCACAGAGACAAAAATGTCCTCATGGTCCCTTATGCGTTGCGGTACGTAATATTTGTCCGTAAAACCGATATTTTACTACGATATCACCTACAGTTAACATATCTCTTCTTTCGCAACGATCACTACATACTATTTCTGCTATATCCGTGGGACCACGTGGCCGTAGTGCTTGATCCGGCACACTACAGTCAGGAAACATTCAAAGAGTTCCTCGTCATTTTAAATTTGCAAGTACTATCATGCACCATTTAATATTTTTTTTGTTTTTACTATCGAATAAATAATTGATCAGTGAAACATGCAATTATTTTGTCTATAGAGCACATCATCATTATGTAAAAAACGGTGGACCGGTGAATGATCCACAAAATAAGAAGCTTCTTGTGAGGACAAATTTTCCGGTAATTATATGCTCGCTATATGCCGATATTTTATACTGTGTTTAATTTCAAATTACTGACGTACATAATAAATTTTATTCAACACAGTGTTATAAGCAACCACCAGGCACTAACCTTTGCGGCTACTACGTGTGCGAGATGCTCAGAATCTACGGGAGATACTCTACTAAGTTAGAACAAGTAAGTTCAGAGAAAATATATATTTCTACACGTTATCGATCTTGTATAATTTTTCTAATCGTACGTATGTGTACTATTCTTCCTTAAACAGATCACGGAAGTTCCAGTTGTAGCGAACCGGTTCGACAATCGAACCATGCTTAACTTGGTTGCAGATCTTTACCGCTTCATCCGTCGCGATGTCTGCAACCATTTGGGCGATTTCTACGATCCGGAGAGCGAGCTAGCGACGGATGATAAATTCAAACGACTTAGCGAGTGGGAAAAAGAGCACCGTCATTAATGAATGATTTGTAAATTGTTGCTGGACTTCTGTAATTTGCGCGAGACAAAACTTGATATGTATATAAACATGCATGTATGATCTGTGTATGTATATTTATATATTTTATGAGAAAATAATATAATTAAATGTTTTTTTCTTGTGTGAAAATATATATATACATGCATCTTATCGATTGACCCATGCATTTAATATTACTGAGAGAGAGAGGAGAGGAGAGAATCAGAGAGAGAGGAGAGAGAGACCATCTTCCCGTGCAGTCGACTTAACGGACCGCACGGGAAGATCCATTATCCCGTGCGGTCGTGTAAAGTGGCCCGCACGGGATAATCGTTCTTCCCGTGTGGCTGCTTAAGCCGACCGCACGGGATAAGTGATCTTCCCGTGCGGTTGGGCCGTCCGCATGCGAAAATGACCTTTTCTCATATCTTTTCGTGCATGCGAGCAAACCTTCCGCACGAGAAGATGTCTTTCGACTCGAATGAAAAATGGTTTCTCCCGTGGTGGATCTCTTGTGGCAACGGGCTGCTCCCACCATTCACACAGTCACACGCACGCGTACAGTTCCAGGACTGGACACGTGAAACTTGCGTGCCTAAAACTGAGGATAATTAAAGCTAGGACCGGTGCTTCTTATTTTACCCCTATATCAACCTCCAAAAGCAGCGGAATCAATCATTTGACACCGAACCACCATACATGTTCGCAATTTGCAAACCGAGTAAGGGCAACGGCCACGCGTTCCGGTCTACTTAACCAGATTCCGCCGGGCTCGCGGGTCAACCGACCCGTCAATCACGAGTACTACGTCCCCAACCCCACCACGCGACCGCGCGCGAACAGCATCACGTCCCGGTCGCGCCGTTTCGCCTGGCTCGCGCTCGCGTCGCGCCTCACTCCACTCCATGCATCTCCCCGTGTAAATTAGTTCTCCGACTCGATTCCCACTCGCACTCGCGACGTATAAATCTCCGAACCGGACACTGCCTGCCACACGCCCGCCGCGCCATCTCTTCACTGCAACCCACGCGACGCGACACGAGAGAACTCTCCGTGTAACTTGATCGCTGATTCGATCGCCAGGAGGAGGCGATGAGGTTCGCGTGCTTCAGCGCCGCGGCCGTGGCCGACGAGGCGGTGGAGGCGGCCGGGGCTCACCACCATCGGAGTGGCGGCGGCGGCGGCGGCCGGCGTCACCGGGGCGCATCGCTCCGGATGAGCAAGTTCTTTGGCGGTAGGACGAAGGGCAAGAAGCAGTACTCTTCGAAGGCGGCGGCGGCGGCGCTGGACGATGTCTACGACGTGGTGGCTGTGGGGACGACGACGCCGGCGTCGGTGCCGTGGTCCTCGACGTCGGCGCTGAGCTCCGCGCTGTCGCTGGACTCGGCGCGCTCGTCGTCGTCGTCGTCGTCGACGACGACGTCGCCATCTTGCTCCCGCTCCATGTCGTCGTTGTCGAACGCGCTGTCTCCGCCTTCTCCGAGGCGGCCGGAGACGGGGAGGAGGACGCCGGTGGCGGGCGTGGCCGCGGTGATCGTCTGCCTCGTGATGTTGATGCTCTGCGGCAGGGTCGGAGCGACGGCGCTCGCCTCGGCAGCGTTCTACCTTTTCCCACTGCGGTGGCCGGCGGGTGCCATCGAGGCGGAGAGCTCCGCAGCGTCGCAGGAGCACGACTTCCCGTCGGCGGCGACGGATCAGGAGACGACGACGACGAGGAAGGTGGTTAAGGAGGGGTTCTTGGTGCGGAACCGCAAGAAGTGATCCATCTTTTTCCCCCTCATTTTTCTTTCTTTCTTTTTTAAGAGAAACCACACTAATTTCCTTCAAATTTTTTACCCCGAGAGTTGTTGTAATTATAGAATTTCAGACATAAATCAATCATCAAAGTACCAAACTGATCAAACAAATTTGCCTTATAGTATAATATATTTTTGTGAAGGAAAAGACTTGAAAATATAATAATATCTTAGCTTGTCTCAGTGGCACAAATGTTTTCTTCTTGAGTTTGTATGTAATCAGTCATTTCCAAATAATTTATATAGATATTAATTGTATCATCACGTAGACAATGTGACAAGTGATTTAATAAAGAAAGAAAAAAAATTAAAAAATTAAGTCTTCATGATTATCAATAGTCTAGAAATTATAATTTAGGAAAATAAACATGATATATTTTTATATGATATCGTATGCTATAACAATTTTTGTATTGAGAATGTTTGCATTGGGGCGTTCCCTGCATGCAAACAGTGAGGTCAAAAGCAACTCATGGTCTTCACGAAAAAAATAAAAATAAAAAAGCAACGCATGCATCGTGCATGCACATCTCTCCATTGCGGGCGCCAACAAATTCCGTCATGCGTACGTGCTGTACCCATGGTAGCTGGATCGAGATGGAACTTTAACCAACTTTGCAATCATGCAACAGTAAATTTCCTATGTAACTTGAAAACTCACTCGATTCCTTCCATACTTCTAAAATTTATTCATTTTTTCTATACCTCTAAAATTTCAACTTATTCTTTCCATCTCAATCGTTACTTTTCCTTTTATTTTACTGTTAAGTTTGTTAAGTTTGGTTGTAAATGCCTTTTATGCTCTTGACGATCTAGGTTTGAATATAAGCTTAAAAACAATTGAAAATTTTGTTTAAGTGCATAGGGTGTGCATTTTATAAAACTAATGAGACTAAATAATTAGTTCAGAAATTTTTAACATAAATTTTAAAAATAAAACAAATGTAATAAGTTGAGATTTTTTTAAAAAATTTTAATAGGACAATGGATTCATATAAAAATGAGAAGCATCCATAAAAATTATCATGAGCATTAGTAGCCCCATCTTTGTATAAATGCTCCTCATTTTTTATGTATTATTAATAAATAAAATAAATTCATATTGTTTTTCTTTCATTATAAAAATAAATTGTCATAAATACTGTGACAAACTCGTAACTATAATTATCTCATGCGACAAACTTTTACATTTTTAACAATATAATTCATAAATTTATATATTCATTCATGTGTAAGGATAAAATGGTGGTGAATAGATGGTCAACTAATGGTCAACTGATGGCAGGGACATGAAAGGATCGGGTAAATTTCATGGATATGAGAGGGATTAAGTGAGTTTTCAAGGATATACAGGAAGACTTATAGTCTATGGCTCTATATATGCTCCGTGTAAGAGTAACTTTGGGGCAGCTTACAAATGATTGGCACCTTAAATTATTATTGTATTTATCTAGGAAACTCTATTCATCCCTTAAAAGAATATTCCCTCCTTTTCTTTATATGTCGCTCAAAAAATCTTTTAAAAAGTTTAGTAAGATAGATCAATATAGATATGTCACCTCACAAACATAACAAATAGAAAAAATAACAAATTTAACTCAGAATAGAACGTAAAGTTCGTAGTTAAATTTGTTTTTTCTACTTGTATAAGTCGAATGCATGCTTGTGAAATCACATATCACTTATTGATCTATCTTACCAATTTTTTAAAAAAATTTGATGACTTTTTAAACGTCATGCATAAAACGATGGGATATCCTCTCAAGGGAAAAAAAAATCTGTCCCATTCATCTTGCCTATTACTCCTATATAATTCATGATTGGGGAACAATCTCTTCGGAAGCAGTACTGCACCATGTTTAACTAGGGATAGGTTTTTTTGCGAGGATATATAGAGAGGTCTGTTAGAAATGATAGGTGGTTTCACTATTACAGAAACTATTTTTTAGACGAGGCCCGCGATAGGTTCCAAGCAGGCCATAAGTGACCGCGCCTGAAAAAACGGTCGCTAGGAGACGGTTGCATTATCCTGTGCGGTCCACTTAAGTAACCGCACGAGATAATATCTTGTGTGGGCGGCTTAAGCGATCACACGAGATAATCCATTTTTTCGTGACGTCCACTTAAGCCGCCCGCACAGGATAATCTATTTTCCCGTGCGGTCCACTTAAGCCGCCCGCACGGAATAATACATTTTTCCGTGCGGTCCACTTAAGCCACCACCTATAATACATTTTCACGCGATGATCACTACCGCCTATATAGGTGTTCGCACGGGCTTCAAAATTTTCTAACTCCCAACGAAATTTTCTAGATCCCGCCGTGGCTTCCTCACCGACCCGCCGCCTCCACTGCCGAGGGCCTCCGCCGTCGCCGCCTCCTTCGCCGCTGGCCTCCACCGCTGTCGGCCTCCGCTGCCACCTCCACCGCCGTCTCCACCGACCGCGGCCACCTCGTCCACCACCGCCTCCACTAACCGCGGCCGCCTCCTTCACCGCCGCCTCCATTGACCGTGGCCGCCTCGTCCACCGGCGGCCTCCACTGACCACGGTCGCCTCCTCACCCGCTGCCTCCTCTGACCGCGGCCGCCTCATCCACTACGGCCGCCTCCTCCTTGTCGACCGTCACGGCTCCTCACTGACCACCCGTCGCCGCCTTCCTCACCGACCCGACCGCCTCCACCGCCACCGCCGCACCGATCGCCACCTCCATCGCCGCCGCCGCCGTCGATTTGTTGTAAAATTATACATGTGAAATTTGTTATAAAATTATACATGTGAAATTTGTTGTAAAATTTTGATGATGTGAAATTATTTTTTATAATTTGTGATGTTTGTCGATTTAATTATATCATTCACTATTCAATAATTATATATGTAATATAGGACGGATCTATCTTCCCATACGGGCCACTTAATATGACCGCACGGGAAGATCTATTATCCCGTGCGGTCATATTAAGTGGCCCGCATGGGGTAATAGATCTTCCTATGCGGGCCTCTTAAGTCGCCCGCACGAGATAATAGGTCTTCCCGTACGGTTAGGTCGCCCGCACGTAAAAAATTGATTTTTCCCATACATTCTCGTGCGTGCGGGCTGGTCTTCCGCACGGAAAGGTGCCTTTTGGTCCACACGAAAAAAATGATTCTGCAGTATTGTCCCAAATCATGGTAAAATCATGTTGAAGAAAAAAGGAAAGGGGACTTAATATTCTTTTGTGAAGAAAAAAAGAAAAGGGTATATGTTCTCCCATTTGTTCATCTGTCCAGACATTGGTGCATGAGAAAATTGAACGGGAGGATTATTATTATAAATATAAAAATTGGGCACTTTAAATCCTGCTACCCTTTTTTTAGAGAAAAATAATAATCATGCTACTTTGACAAGTAGGTTTGTTAATTTAATCTCATGTACTTATGTTAATGTGTCGCGCACTGAATGATGTGATGTTGATTGTATGTTATATGATTTTGGAACGGATTTCGGCTACCAGCCTAGTGGTAGGCCGGAGTATCAATATATTCTTGAAGTGAAAACGAGTTAAAATACATGTTAAAGTTAGAAACTTTTTAAATATTTGTAAGAAGCACTAGCAAAATGTTCATACTTTGCTATTGGTAAAACAGAATATATTATACTTGATAACAAAATGTCTTGTATTAAATATGTTGGTAACACTTGTACAATATTCAGTTGTTTGAATTAAGTTTTAGAATAATATAAGTAAAAATTAATGGGCAATTATACAAACTGCAAAAACAGTAGTGGAATAACAGATTCACTACCACCACTATAGCAAATGTACCGTACGTACCTTCAATTTGTGGTATTGGGGAGCTGTTTAAACTTCATAGTTCACTAGATGCATTCCGTCCGAAAATTTATGGATGCAATTCTTTGGGTAGTTTAATGTTTTCTTCACAAACAATGCAATAACATTTAATATTCATTCATTCTATTGCTACCGCTCTTTTACAGTTCGTGGAAGCTAAGAGGAAAAGCTTTTACCTCTGAGTAAGATGGGAGTACGTACCTAGCTCTTCTGAAAAGGTAAACATGATATATATGTCTCTCGGTAACGATACAGAAAATTTAAACAGATATTTATTTTTAAATTGGACTTACTAAAGCACGGACAGATGAGGGTTGTCATGAAACCCTAGCCTCATAGACTCATATATAGTCATAGATAAAGAAAATAATAGTATACACATGTTGAACCTTGTTGATTTAGGAAAGCACTCATCTCCATTTTCATATAGCTGAAAAGATGCTTTATGCATGAGCAATCATAACAGGATGCATCCAGCATACCGAAGCTTCGTTACTAAGAAATGGAGCAGAGGTTGGATTGCAGTGTTAAACCCTAAAAGCCATGGCCCTCAAAGTATTAAACTAAAGCCGTTGTTTCTGAGCTTTAGCATCCACCCATCCATGTGATTAATTAATAGATTTGCCAAAGTTAGAATATACCTGAGCATGCATGATTAACCCCTAAAGATGGATCAACCTCGTGGAATGCATGCACAGTACAGCTAAGCTAAGTAGCATGATTGTTTACTTAACATGATTCTCACATGATCAATAGTCACAAATATACCTGACCATCTTGCAGGTTTGTCAAGCGTGTCCTGCCTCAAAAATGGAAGCTATAGTCAACTAAGCTTGGATTAGACTCAATCATGGTTTTGCCCGTGACGCAGGACAAGCAACATTGATTTCTTCACCTGATTGCATGAATTGTAGAGAATTCTAGCGGGATTGGTGGCATGTTTTAACTCTTATTTCAGAACTAGGCTCATTTGTAACTCAGGATTTTTATAAAATTTGCAATATATTTTCACGATATATTTTCGTAAAAAAGATCATGTGATGTAGTACAATTTCTATGTTTCTAAGGAGGCCTTAGCAATTATTCGAATTTACTGCTATTGAAGAAAGCAAAAGTGAGAGTAACATTAGGCTGATGATGGGAAAGCGCTACTGGTTATTAGGATGATTGATGATTCTTAGGAGGAAGCAAAGGTGGCTTTAGAACCAAAGGTATCATCTAGCCGTGGACACGACAAGCACACACTTGTGCACACGACAAGCACATCGCACGCATGAATGCATGATTGATTGTTTGGCAAAGGATGAAACCCTAGTGCAAAGTTCCCTAGAGTGCGGTGTCCTTCAATCCTTATCCCAGAGAATTAATATAAATCAAAAGTTCATGCCACATGGAGCAGAAAGGCAGAAAAGAAAATATAAAGATCTTGAGCCTTAGGAGGCACCGAGGCAGCAGGGCCCTGCATTATTGCATCTTTGTTTTGCAAGCTTTAGTAGCCTTAATCCTTTTGCTGGTTGTGCTAGTAATAGTCTAGTGCATCTGCTAGCCTTGAGTGCTGACAAAGTCATGGACATGCTGGAAACTCTAGGAGGTGTGCAGGACCGTCGTGTAACTTTTTCTCTAAAATTCAATATAAATGGTTATGATTTTTATTAAAAAGATCACAATGCAAAGTATAGTAACGTTTTATCACTTCATCAAAAATGATATTTAAATTCGATCTAGCAATTTGTATTTTTTTTATTTTTTTAATATGTGAGTTGAGTTTTGATTTGATTTGTTGTGAAGTAGTTCTTTATATAATATGAATGTTGTCATTTTTCTAAAAAAAAACAAACAAGATAGTGTTTGAACAAATGAGGGGATATCCTTTCGAAAGTTTAAAATGCTGTTCAGCAAGTGTACTTTCGAAAGTTCAAAACACTTTTCAGCAAGAGTACTGTGAATGGAAATCATAACTCAGATTGGTTCTAGTGCAATTGCACAAGATTCTGACAGACGAATAAAGAAATTTGATACCTCAGAAATTTTCAGCATTTAAATATGCAATTTTGTCTTTTGTATATGTGTTTGATTTTAAATACCCAATTATAACTCTTGAAGAAAAGAAAGAGCAACATTATGCATAACAAGAGGTTAATCGGCAAAGTTTACATGGAACATCACTCAAGAAAATAAAACCAACATCCGTTGAGGATTGAGCACATTCTGTTTCCATTCATGTCATCGGAGAGCAACGAAGGGCAATTTCTACAGGTAGCAGCACTTCTCATGAGAAGGAACCAACAACAGTTGATGACATTCCATTTGATTCATGCCAATTTGTCACTGAAAGTTGAAACTGTGTGTTACAGCCAGAAAAATTTACACTTGGATTCATCATAAGCGTTGAGCATCATGACATAATATAGATAACGACTTGAGCCTAAACAAAACCCAATACACGACGAGAACTATCACCTAAGTTTACAACAGCCCAGTTGCACCCATCATCCACATACGGTTGCTGCCAATCCAATTTTTTCAGGCTTGATACAGCAAATAGGCCTGTAATTGCAGTGCTGATTATTTTCCTTTTCAGGCTTAATACAGCTAAAAGGAAAACAGGCCTGTACCACTTTTCCTTTTGAGAGTTTTCATCATTCCAATTCGAATTTGTGCAAAGGGTACATGCAAATACAACTGCCAACTATCCTACTGCTCCGGTTGAGCTGATGGGACGAGTGGTTCATGCTCATTAGCACCATTTGATGTTCTGTCCATGCCACACAACTCTGGAGATTTTATAGGCACAAAAGAGGACTTGTGTAGAGCAGCGAAAGCCTTATTTCCTTCACCGTTGCTTCCTAAACAAATGGTATCACCCCGCCCATGCCAGACACCACACTGGACATTATTTATCTCCAAAGTCCGAGCCTCCTGTTCATTCAATGCTAGAAACTGTTAGATCAAGAGATCAAAAAAACAAATAACTTATGTTGAACTGGGACTTCAGAGTGGTTTCAAGATATATAACCTGGCACAGCGTACAGCAAGGACAAATGAGATGGAGAACACAGTCATCTAGACTGCTATCAGTGCCCTGTATCAGGAAAAAAAGTTAAGAAAGAGAAATGAATGTGCACAATCAGCTTAACCACAAAAAAGACTTATAGTCAATGAGAAGGCTGGATTTTCTCCAAACTTCATGCTTGGCAATTCCTAAATTGAAGTGCTCATACTTATATCTATTCGTATGTTAACAACGTAACTATGGTACAGAGTATTCCAAACTATCAAGACCAACATGATTTAGTTATCATCCATACTAGAGCACTCATAGACATACTGTGTGATGCAAACGAATACAAGAGACAACCGGTTGCATTAAGCACTAAGCAACCTGTTTCAATGTTTTAAATGAAAAATGGCAATGCCAAGAAATACATACCCTGATATTGAACTGCTTCCTGATTCTTCTTCTGAAGTAACCAGTATAGATAGCTATCAAGAGAACAGAGCTAAGTCCCATATATAAATATATACTATGCCTTGTGACAGAAAAGGCGATTAGGCTAACCAGAATAGCCACTAACGAAATGAAGTAAACCATGGCCTGAAACATTTTTAATCTTGCGTCAGACTTATGAACAAAGGAATGGATGCACATATGTAATAGAGAGTGATGCGATAAATTCCAAGAACACTTTACATAAGACCTCTAAATGAGATAACTATATATATATATATAGTATTTCTGGACTGAAATAACTGTTAAATGAGTAAAAATATACTGGTGATCTGTCTGGCAAGTCCAATGTGCAGTCTGATGCACAGTACCATATAATATAACTAAAGAATATCTCAATAGAACTTATCCTATACAGGAGAGTCACAACTTGAAATAAAAAAAACATGATGCTTATCAGGCTGACTAGGTTTACGACATGCCACAGACATAATACATAATTCTGTAAGCAAATGTAGCACATATTGACAAGTCAAACACGTCCTGCATTAACAACTCAAGCATAGGACTATGGAAAGGACGACTTTGCTCTGGAGTAGTACTAGATAGCTAGGGTGATCAGCGTTTCTGATTTCGCGAAAGCCGGCCCGGCTTTCGCCCGTTTCGCGGGGATGTGGCACGGCATCCCCACGGTTTCGTTTAAATAATTTCGTGGGAATTCAAAAAATTTGAAAAAATTCATTTTAACACAAAAATATATATATATATATTATAAAAAAATATAAATTTCGCGATGTTTGCCGCGAAAACCGCGGGACGACGCGGATTTAGATTTGGTTCAAATTTAAATTACGGTTTTCACGGTTTCCACGGTTTTTCATGGTTTTCGCGTGTTTTGCGCGGTTTTCGCGGTACGCACGAAATCGTTCAAATTCAAATTTGTTACTGTTCATCGCCGACGGCTTTCGCAAAAATTCGCCATGCCGCCGAGGGGCGGCACGGCATAACCCGCCGGCATAGCAAACCCTGAGGGTGATAAAGGCCCGCATTTCAAGAAACAGAAGTATCTACCTGTGGCTTGTAGATGAAATGTAAACTAGAGAAAGAAGCAAGAAGAACAAAATACAGAAATGCACAGTTCAAAATACACAAGAAACATATTTTTCTCAGCACTAATAGGCAATACATCAGTGATGAAAAAAAATTATTCGGTGTAATAATGTTCACCAGTAGTAATGGTACATTCTAAAATTGACTCAAAGCATGTTCCAAATAGAAGGTTTTCCTAGTTCCTCTCAATAGCAAATAACCTCAGGCGGTTTTACATGTTTACCTCGAGAGCAGTTTTTGACCGGAATCTTTTCAAAGAAAAAAGACAGGTAGGAAATGGACGAATATGGACATATGATGGTGAGAGTGTTATCTTTACCTGAAGGAAGCAAGATCCAAGATTGGCTCTCCACATGTTCTTGCCGAACCTGTAGCATGGGCAGCTGCAAATGGTCGCAAGCAAAGGACTTCAAGAAACAACGCTCACGCAAAGTTTAATAGTAAATATTTAAATGTACAGCGTAAAAGAAAAATGAAATATTTAGCAGAAAGTAGATCAGAATCATATAATAGGCAGGATGCCTCACTTTGGGGAATGTTCCCTGCAAATTATCACCCAAAATAGGTCTGATTTTATCTACAGATGAAGCGACCATTTTTTTCAAGAGAGTTAAAATTCCCCAAACTGTGAAGCTGTTTCTGATTCAAATTAGTCAAAACTGAAACTAGAGAGAAAAATTAAGACTTCAAGCAAAATTTTCTCCTTCATCTCCATGAACCTTTCAGCTCCAACGGGAAAAATCCACCAAATTAGAGACAAGGAATCGCATTTGAAGCTGTCAAATTTGAATAGTGCGACTTCCGGCACCGGGCTCCCATTCCTTTTATTTTTATGCATTCCGGGCAAAGGCAGCAACTTTCGTTCCCAAATCCGCACAAAAATCAGTCAATCACTATGGAAAATTCCCGCGCAAACACTAAATCCCCAAGCTTCCCGGTCGCGACCAGCAAAACCAGATCCCAATCAACACAGATTCATGAAACGAGGAGGAAGTCACAGCTCCACCTACCACGCGGCCTCGAGCGCGATTCGCCTGTCCTCCAAGCAATCCAGCACCACGTCCCCCTCCCACATCCTCTGCACCCCACCTCCTCCTCCTCCACCACCACCGGCCTCCACCGTGGCCACCGCCGCGGCGGCTGAGTCCTTCCTCCTCTCCGCCGATAGCGCCACCGAGGCGCACAGCATGTCGAAGTCCAGCACCGCCATCGCCTCCTCCTCCCCCTCGCTCTCCTCCTCCTGCCGGCTCCTCGCCGCCGTCGACGCCTCCTCCTCCCGCGCCGCCGCGGCCATTCTCTCTCTCCTCTCTCTAAAGCCGCCTCCGTTTCGTATTGCCCCGGGTTTTTAACGTCTTAACCGCCTCCGATTAGGAGAAGGGAGGGAAGAGAATAACACATTTTGACTAATTAATTAATCACGGGTGCGCGTTAAAATTTCTTTTAACTAACAGTTCGCACTACCTCCGACAGCCAACCACCCCACAGACAGGTGGGCCACCGGAAGAGTCGTTACAACTAGGGCCCCACGTGGTAGTGAGATAATCTGGGCAACACGTGGGTACGCGTAGGTTAAACAGGGGTAATTGTAGTAATTAACACGAGGGGGATTGCTATAATAATGGCGCGTGATTGGGGTGGTTTATTAGTGGTTGGATCGGGCGGCCAGCCCAGACAGACTGGTGGTGGGCCATATGGGCCCACGTGTCAGTGGGAGTAGGTGGCGGCGTTCCTACCTCCGGCTCGCCCGCGCTCCGGGACACCGAACGTGTGCCTGAGAATTTGCGTCATGAAAGGCACGTTTGTTTTTTTTAAAAAAAGTTTGGCCGACATGCTTTGCTTGCTTATCCTGAACCAGAAGTTAGTTCTTCTGGCAAAATCGACTAGAAATGAATGTTCTTCTATCTGGGCATCTTCTCGTGTTGAATCTTGGAAGTATCTTTTGTTTTTGTGGCTTTTTGCATGTTAGTGTGCTTCTTAAGAGTACGTGTATTACAGAATTTACAGGAGTACATTTCAACAAAAAAAATTAAAAGCATGTATATTTTGATCTTCAGATTACCACTGCCTCTAGTATGTTGCTTTTACAGCTCGCCTTGCAATTAGTTTTGCTGTTAGAAGGCCTGCTTCACCAATCATATCTAGACACTGAATTATTGGTTCGCAAAATAGGTTCAACCGCAAAAAAAAAGACTTTAATTTGATAATCATTGAAGGCTAATCTGTGGTTCAGAGTAATATACGAGTTCTTGTCTATATGACTCGATTCGTTTGTATAAAGTGAGATATGATTTGTCATGATTTTTCTAATTTTTTAGGGTTATGCTTTCAAGATTGGAATCTGGCCATTAATTTGTCATACAAATCTAAGGACACCACACTTCTATAGCTAACACATATATGCTTACCTAGTACAAAACTTTATAGAGAGGTTGGATACTGAAAGACAATTGGGGCTTATAAATTCAGGCAACACATGTTACGTGCCGTAATTACTCTAATTTTATTTCTTCCTTAATTCAAAAGTAGACCTATTTATTTTGCCACCAAAATTAAAAAATCATCATGTGACAAAACCAATAAACTAAAAACATATATGCAACCAATAAATACTAAGATTCATCTTGATCAACAATTTAGTTATAGGTCTTAGACTTTAGTAAAAAAATAAAATAGTTCAGACTTGAATGGTGGGAGTATATGAAAGTAATGACTCAAGAAGGAATCATGCCTCTTGGCGCTTGCCACACAGCAAAACGCGCAACGAGAGGTGCAAGTAACTAATTAACCAGCTTTTAAACGAAGAGAAAGTAGCGCACCCAACGTAACGCTGCTCTCCAGGGTGTTGCTTGCTTTCGCACGGTAATGGTTAGCAAGCGAAAGCACGAGCGAGGACGAGTGATCCGAGTGAAGCAAAGGAAAGCAAAGCGAGGGATGGGATGTCGTGCCGCCCTCCACGAACGGAAATACGGGGCGGAAAGCGACGCCAAAACCCGGTGGATCCTGGCCGTGAGCGTGAGTGAGCTACAAACTAGCTTATTTTAGCCAGTGGCCCTGTGGCCTCTGCGCAGCGCACCATCCATAGTGCGGCGGCAAGTGGGCCTCGCGCATTATTGCATCTTTGGGTTGCGGTCGCTTTGAGCCTTACCCGTGCACGGGTACGCATCACGCGACTACACGCGAGCCGATCGGTTTGCAACAGCAAGAGAGTTGCAACTCGTAGTTTGCTGGTAGAGAGAGTACTTTCGGTGTGCACAGAGTATACATATAGGGAAGGCGAGAAATGTTCGGTACCAAGTTAGCTAGTAGCAGGAGTGGGTCCAGAATCTATTTGGGGACTCATTTTCTTTCTCCTTCGATCTTTCATACTCTTCTTCATCTTCTCCTTCTTTTTTTTTCTCACCTTTTTTCTGTGAGGATCCAATGGGATAGGGTCTGACTCAGAGCCCCCAACATTTATGTTGGATCTGCCCTGGCTAGTAGCTTGGAACTCACGATTTCACGTAACTATTCTTAGGGTTGGATAAGTTAATTTTGCATTGAAACTGAAAAAAATTTAGGTGTCTCGACTTCCTAGCACTTCTGAAGCTTTTTACACATGTGAATGATTGCTTTTTTATTTTATTTATTAAAATATTTATAAAAATATTTTTTAAAGTTTTACAAATCTACATCTTTAACGCTCATTGAGATGGCACACGACCATCCGCACATGCTAGACCCCTGTAAGGGATCGTTTTTAAAATATGATAGACCATCATTTTACATGTGCATGTCATAAAAAATATTTTTTGGAAGAATTTTTTAAAAAAGACACTCTTCTAAAGAACGGTAGAGGTATAGATTTATAAAACTTTAAAAAATATTTTTAAAATATTTTAATAAAATAAAAATTAAAATTCCAAATGATTGATAGAGGTGAAATTAAACGTGTGTATTTGTGTTGCCTAAAGAGAAAAAACGGCGAGCATTGTTGGGCTAGTTAACTCTAAAGCCCGATGTTTCTTAAAGGGCCAGGCCAGGTGGGCCAAATTAAAAAAAATCCGGTCTTGCGATTTTGCTAGTAGCTTTTGACTTGGTCGGTCTAACGGAGCAAAGCTTTGAGTCAAAGCCTTTGACTCCAACAAAACCCACTTGATACCCCAGGGATCCCAATTCCCAAAGTCCCAAACCTCCTCCCCAGCCGCACCGACGACCGGCAACGAAATGACCTCGCCGCCGGCGGCGCTCACCAACGACCTCATCGCGGAGATCTTCCTCCGCCTACCCACCCCGGAGGACCTAGTCCGCGCCTCCGCGGCATGCGTCTCGTTCCGCCGGCTCGTCACCGACCGCTCTTTCCTCCGCCGCTTCCGCTCCCTCCACGCCCCGCCCTTCGTCGGCTTCCTCGACCACAGGGGCTTCCACCCCGCACTCCCGCCCCACTCCTCCGCGCTGGCCGCCAGGGCGGTGGCCGACGCCGCGACTTCACCTTCTCCTTCCTCCCCTCCCCAGGCAGCTGGATGGTCCGTGACGTCCGCGACGGGCGCGTCCTCGTCGACCGTGATCCCAAGGCCGAGACCGGAGGCAGCGAGAAGCCGTTGATCTTCACGGAGATCGCGGTGTGCGACCCCTTGCGCAGGCGGTTCCTGTTGCTTCCCCGATCGCCGACGACCTGGCCGCTTCGGTTGAGCGCCCTGTCCGCGTGCACTTGGAGCGCGTGCGAGCCCTTCCTCGCTCCCCACAGCGAGGAGGAGGGCGCGTTGGCGGCGGAGGCGGACGATACCTCATTCAAGGTGATCTGAATGGCGCAGTGCAAAGCCAAGATTGTCGCCTTCGTCTTCTCTTCGAGTATCGGCCAATGGCTCGCCGGTGCCTCCCCGAGCACCACAGATCTGTTCAAGGGCGCAGGTCTGTCGTCGTCGTCGTCGTCACCGAGCCTAGTGTTTTCGTCACCGGTTCGAGTGTTTTCCAGCCGCCGATATGCGTGCGGCTGTTTCTACTGGGGGATTTTGAGAACCATGTTGCTCGTGCTCGACACCCGACTGATGAAATTCTCCATTGCTGACCCCCCGCCTGTCTGCCTTGGGGGACCGACCGCCATTGTGGAGGCAGGGGAAGGCATGACTGGGATATTTGCTCTCCGTGGTAGCATTGGTGGCATGTTTGATCTCTACTACACCATTAGGCGAAAAGAAGGGGAGACTCGTCCCGAGCAGTGGCAGATGGAGAAGATAAATCCCACTGGATCATGGATACCGGTATTACATTAGAGGGGCAATGGAGAAGCACTTACTGTTAGCCAGGTCACGAGGGGGAGCCATAGAAGATATACCAGAGGAGCCAGACTTGGAGTGCATTTCACTGGATGTCAAGACTTTGCAGCTTGAGCGGGTGTGCGTTCTGAGTACTACAGTTTACATACTGACATATATACCAATTTCCCGCCTTCGTTGTCGCCAGAAATAATATGAGATGGTAAATTTCTTGTCGTATCCTGATTATGTCTTTTTCGGCATAGTTATCTCGTGGCTTATGATATATCTGCATGAATGATGCTTGATTTATTATTGCAATATGTGCTTCTTGTTTAAACAGTTATGATAGCGGTTATAATATGCAACATTTGTGTGGTACAGGGAAAATATATAAAAGGAAAGGACATTAGAGAGATTTGCTTGTTTGTTGCGCAAGTATATTGTACAAGACCGATTAAGATAATGGGGAAAATGAAGGAGATGATCCCACTATGAACTGCTTAGTGCTTACCGTGGAATTCAAGTAGCCCTAAGTTATCATTTCTCTAGTTGCTTTAATTAGGAGTTCGATATACTTATGGCTGATTTATTTTGCCCTGCAACATGAAGCTACTAATTTTGTATGACCTGTGTTTGGTGGTTATTTAATTATAATGTTCACTTTCTGTATAGTACTCTAGCTAGGTGTTCCAACTTTTATGTATTGCAAACCACAATGATAAACACATAGCTAGGTGTTCCAACTTCTATATATTGCAAAGCACAATGATGAACACATAATGGTGAGTGTTTGTCGTGACATGTTTCAATTAAGTTGAGAATGTGAGATTCGATATAATGAATTGGTAAGGGCTAAAAAGAGTTCTGAAGGTGGTTTTGTCATGCATTTTGTAGATTTGTTTTGAATTACTAATAATTATCTCAGCTATCTAACATAACATGTTTTTCCTCCCCTAATCAATTTATGAAGTGTTACATGTAGATTGTTAATGTTTTATATTATAAGTCGTTTGACTTTTTCTTAATCAAAATTCTTTACGTTTGACTAAGTTTATTTAAAAAATTAGCAAAATCTACGACACCAAATTAGTTTCATTGAATTAAACATCGAATATATTTTGAGTATATTTGTTTTGTATTGAAAATATTTGTATATTTTTTTTACAAAATTGATCAAGTTTAAAGAAGTGACTGAGAAAAAAGTTAAACAATTTATAATATAAAACGGAGGGAGTAGTAGTTTGTTCCTTTATGGTTCACAAGTCTTGAATATGTGCAATCTGGTCTGAAAGGTCTTATTCAGTCTCTAATTTCTAGGGTTCTTTGTGTCAGATTCAGTGGAGTTCACAGTGACAGAAACATTGCCGTTCTTCGAGCTCCAGTGCTTGGCGTGAGCCTTGAGATGGCGGGCCAGATTTTCATATTCTGATTGTTATATTGAACTGCAAAGCAATATCTGCTATGGAGTTTCCAGTTTTATTGTATATCTGCTATGGTTATTGAAACTTTGTATGGCGTGGATATTTGTGTACAAGGTATTTAAGCAAACAATTGTGCATGGTCTGTATCTAGTGGTGTTTCAGCTGTTTGAAAGGACTTGGCTGTGTGCATCGATGGCGACAGTCATCTTCGTATCGGCATTCACCGATCGCCCCTACCATTTTTGAAGTATTCTGATGTTCATATACTTGGCTAGAATTGGGACGAGCCTTTAAAATCTATATACCCACGTTGACATATCGTTTTTTCAGCTCAATGGCCTTCCTGGTGGCATGTCTGCCATGCGTTTGTTTCATCCTCTCCCTGTACGTCTTCCAGTTACTCGCCGATGCGCGCTGCCGGGGCGGCTGAAGCCTCTCATCAGTGACCTCCTTGCCCTTGGGAAGGGCGACCAGCAGCGCCGCTCCCTCCCACGCCTCTACGCCTCCCATACGTTGCACAGTACAATGATACAAATACGACGATATGGTAATATAAAATTTTAGAAAAACAGCAATACGGAGCGTAGGATATATTAAATTAAAATTTTAATTGTCATACAATAGATAAATAAAATAAATAATTGATGACGTATTCTAATAAAAAATAGTAACGTATGATAACTAAATGTCTCATTTTTTCCTTTTTATAATCTCCGTTTCAATTTTGGCTCATCAAGTGTGAGTCCGGCGTCTTCTAAAAAACCAACATCAGTAAAGCTCTCAGTGCCATCTTCACTAACATCCCACATTCGAATCGGTCCACTTTGATAATCACTAGAATTCCTTGAAAGAAGACATAAGTTATTGTGCATATACACCAAATCTTAGGCTCGTTCAGGAGTAGGCTTATTTTTTTCATGCTATGTATGAAAGAATAAGTGCTCCAATTTTTCTCACAACAAGATGAAGATGTTGTCTGTCCTATTAGCCTTAAAGCTAAATCCTTCAACTCAGGTGTGCTAGCTTCATAGTTTCCCCACCATTGCTTTGACTCAAAATGGGTTCTATCCTCAATTGATTCAGGATCTTCGTAGCCACTCACGAAAAGAGAGAAATCAACAAATTGCTTAATCTTTCTTAAGTCCCTTTGGTTCTGTGAAAAACTTTTTAAAGCATTTGATCCTCTTAGTGTCAATTTCATTGTCATTGTTAGGGCCAACACGACTAGGAACTTCATTGAGCCAAGTTGGGCTATAGTACCTATCAATATCATCACCACATTTTTAAAATAAAAATCAACAAGCACACTTAATGGACAATCATTTAAATAGCAATGTAAGATTCACATCTGTTACCTTGAATTAAGTGAATGTGCCAAACACTGGAGATGAGTATAGCTCTTAAGCCATCTAGCATGTAAAATACTCTCGACAACAGTAAAAAAGGTGCTAGTACCGTTCATAATTCCTTTATGCCAGTAGATACAAGCTCTCACCTAATTTATACAAGACAAAAAATTTCAGCAAAAATGTTAATAGAAAAAATCAACAATTATAACTTACATGCCCTCACCTTCTCTATCATAGAGTCACACATCTCATAGATCAAATGAAGGCATGACTTATCTGTATCGACTGCTCTTAGCATCAAAATATATCGAATGCTATCCCACCATATATCATTAAGAATCTTTTCCTTCACGACTTGAGCTTAACTTTGGTCATCCTCTCTATAAGCCATTCACTTGTTGCTAACAACCATGTGCACCAATGCATCCTTGATGAACAAAAACCTCTTCAGCATAACAGTAACACTTACAAACCTTATATCTGTGACGACAAGAAATTTGAGCTTGCTAAACTCATTGAACATGGACAACCTCATGCTATGGTTCATGATGTAGTTCTTGATGAAGGCGGCATCATCTGTGATATCCTTTATCCAAACAAGTTCTGCGTTGTCATCTTCATCATCCTTTGGAGCAAAAATATTCTTCAATGCAAGGTTGAGGGTGTGTACCACGCAAGGAGTCCAAAAAAGTATTCTTATACCTCGATTCAATCATCAATCCGGCACCTTTATAGTTCGATGCATTGTTTGTGATTACTTAGACCATATTCTTTGGTCCAACTTCCTCTATCACCTCCTTCAACCGACTAAAGATAAATCCCTTACTTTTGACCTATAGTTAAAATATTAAGAACATTAGAGCCTAAAAGGTGAAAAGTTAAAATTTACAAGATCAAAGTACTCGCTACTAGTCTCTTACCTCTCATTCGGTGTCGATTGATTTTAGGAACATTGGACCACCCTCAGTCATAGCTAGAAAATTTAAAATTGGTCGCCTTTGTGGATCACTCCACCCATCGTTGCAATAGTCACTCCTTTGAACGGGCATGAAGATTTGATAGTGTTAACGACCAAATTTGGTAACCAAATCCCCGGGTTTCCAGCAGAGATTAAAGCGGAATCGGAGAAGGTGCGTGATCTGTGAAGAAGCAGAAATGGAATCGGCTAAGTCCAAATCAGCTGCGGAGTCAGTCGGCTGAGTTCGAATCGGATCGGGATAGTTGATAGCCGATTCCAAGTCAAGATAGAAGTGGGGCCAATCCCGATGGAAGGCGTGAAGATGAGAAGTTGGATTCGGTTCCCAAATTGCACGTTAAAGATATTGCCATTTAATGGATAGAGTCCTGTAACGGTAATTGTATCTGTAAAATAGGGATTTGTTAAGATATTCCTTTTGTAATGCGGCATGAGACCATGTCTTGGGATATTGTCGTATTTTAAGTAGTAGATTAGTGTTGATGAGAAAAATCAACACGCCGGCCTGGGAGATCTGCTTAGCTCTAGTGCAGGTCCTAGAATAGATGAAGCGCGGGTGTGCTAGTCAGTTTGATCCTGCCACTAACAAGTTATGCAAAACAGCAGAACATAAATCATATCGGCCGATAGACTGATACCCAAAAACTAACTGATCGGCTAATAAGCCAATGGTGCAATTCCAGTAGATGCGATGCCACCGATGGTGTTAGGGTTTGAATCCATCGGCTGTGTTGAACAAATATTTATATAAAGGCGATCGGCGACAATAACATGATATATATAACATTGCATGAACCAATCACATGATAAAGGAGATACTGATTTAAAGATTAAAGCACACATCGGCTGGAAGTCCGATGTCATAAAATCCAAATGATCAAATATTCAATGAAGCCTCTGCTGCAATCGGCTAGATCCAACTTGTGTACAATCCTTGTAGGCGATGCAATATCCAGACAACTCACCGGCTGAAACCCCGATGAAACCCTTAGTGGCAGTCAACAGGCAGGCTAGAGATTACGGTTCTAATCACGACTTAGTAGATCAAACTGATGCAACACTAAGTATGAAAAGAAAAGCAATATCTAGACAATCAAGTCCTTGGCTGATTTTCAGGGTGATATATGCCTAAACCAATCTAATCTAGTAAACAGGTTTAGCCGATAACGACGAGACCTAAAACGAAAAACGATAGGGCTAAACTGAAATACTAAGATTAGATTAATAGAGACATATGATAAATAGTCGGGCAAGCATGCTAACTAAACCGGAGCAATCCAAGACATCGAACGTACTGATGCAGCCTTTGACAACATCGACGTAGTCAATATGACCGCCTGATCTGACAGAACGTTGGACTTATTCCTTTGCTGGAGGTCGAACCTAACCGATGCAGCCCAGCACCGGATGCCAAGTTTCGCTGGATGTCGAACAAAGATGAAGAATAAAAGAGTGGCGATATGTTACATGAACCCTGGGCTTACATATTTATACACGTAGGGTGACAAAGATCCTAACAGATTACAATCCAAACTTTCCTAAAGAGAAAAGAAAATAGATAAAGTCCTTATCGGGCACTAAACAAACTTTCCTAAAGATAAACTAGGAAACTAACAATCTCTTCCTAATTCATAAATATAAGCCGTATCCTCCCTGGACTCGGTTTCTTTTGGAAAAGATATTCTCAAACTGAATCTATCAAGAATCCGACTGCTAGAGATATGGATAACAGAAAGCCCCCATCGGCTGATGCAGAACTCCAAGCCGATACTGACTCTAAGCTGATCCTAACCCTTAGCCGATAAGGACTTCGGGGCTTACCAAATTTTGGCGTTAACAATTAGATAGAAACCGTGTCTTACACGGATAGCGTTATTCTTGGGTATAAATAAGACCCGAGGGCTCTTTGTAAAGATATCAAACACACATCAATACAATCTCGGCGCATCGCTAAACCTTTTCTTTTAGACGAGTTCTTGATCCCGCTTCGGGTTGTATCAATCTCGACCCTCGAATAAGGTAAATGCTTGTCGTTAGTAGTTTGTATCATCAAATCTAGTGCTTACATCGTCATGACACTCTAGGTTTAATGTTGTAAGCTGCGCAATTTATCATATACAGTATATAATCTAGATTAATATCTGGATCTATCTCACCGTCGGCTGGTTTCTCTCGGGAAGCAGTAGCTGATAGAGCTAGATCTAGATGTTAAACTAGTTTATATGTTGTATCCACTGTCTCGAAGGGTTTACATCGGTTCCTATAGATCTAGTATCTCTTTTTGTACTTAATGCTGCATCATCATGACCTATTAAGTCGCATTTAGAATTATTAAGATCTATTCGGCTAGATGTTTATCATTAGAGACAGTGCCGGGGTTTCAGCCGGCCTTATCTATTTTAATTATCTTTTAGCATTATTTACTATTAGATATATTAAAGCTACCTCTTATATTGAGATCTCAATCTGGTTAAATGTCTTAAGCCGATATCAATCTATTGGCATCAGCCGATAGCCGATTAATCTAGGTTTAACACATTTAGGTTAGATTGATATATTTTCATAAGATGTATTGGAGTACTAGCCGATTCACGTTAGGTCTACAGCATCGGCTAGGTTATAAACGTATATATTTACTATCATGATGTATATTTAGATTAAGTGATTTATACTGTCTCGGCACAACCGATCTATCCCAGTCACTTAGTTTAAATATGCTTCGGGATAGCAATTATATGTAAGTTGGTTTCCTGAGCCGATCCGATAGGATCTAACTTTAACCATAATACATGTATCTGTTTATTTCTTATTGGTTAGCATTCAAACCAATTGGCACGCCTAGTTCATCATAGGTAGCCAAGGACGGACCTGCACTGGAGTTAAACAGATCTCCCAGGGCAGCGCGTGGGAAAGATTTCTCATCAACAGATAGGCTGCAACATTCTCTCAACTTGTGCCTTCTCTTTCTAGAGAATGGTTGTTCTCAACGCATTATGTCGGTGATATGAGCCCGGGGGTATGTTGGAGATACAATATCTGAAAAAAGAAGGCGCCTTCGCCCGATAGGGCGCACCAGAGATATGCCCTGGATGGCTCAAGCGGGTCCCGGCCACGGGCGGCCACGTGGCCACCCCAAGAGGGGCTGGCCCGGGGGCTGGCCGGAGGCCACCGCATTCCCAGGCGGCAGGGTCCGGGATCACCCGGACCCTCGAGCGGCAGGGGCTGGGATCACCCGGGCCCCCCGTCCCTCACCCCGCACCTCTCGGGGAGAGGAGCGAGTCCAACTGCCAACTACCTCATTTAATGCCCAAAGAGAGAGAGAGGCTGAGCGACTGCCCCGCCGCATTCAATGCGATGTGAGGCGCGCCTGTCAGCCGCTCTCATCATCACCCTTTTCGCCCGTCATGAGGCAAAGAGGGCATAAAGTCTTTGACTGCGATCATAGTATGGCAGCGCGCCCACTCCGCGCACACTTCCCTCACGCCCCCGTCTAGTCGCGTTAAATGCGTTGGGCGGCCGCGTGGGAGAGAGAGCATAAGCGCAGGGGGTGTTGCGTCAGCACCTACCAAGAAGATGGGCCACTGACCAGTAGGCCCTACTGGAGTAGGTAGGCCGGCCCATCCCCGCATCAGCAACATGGCTGCCACGACGCCCGCTTTTTTCCGCCAACTCCGTGACGCGGCCACAGGGACAAAGATGGGGGTAGCTTCTCCGACTACTGTGGAGCGGAGTAGAAAAAATCAGGACTACTGTGGTGTTCCCCTTGCACTATAAAAGGAGGCCCAAGTCCATCATAAAGGGGGTTTCGGCGATTGATCGGTCGACTCGATTGATCAGTCTCCTGAGCAACAGCTAGTTCTTAGCAACTCCTTGTCCACCTCTGGCACCCCTAAGGAGAACACCATCACTGGTCCCTGTAACCCATCCCTCATATTACACAAAGAACAGGAGTAGGGTATTACACCTCATAGGTGGCCTGAACCTGTATAAATCTTTTGCGTCCTTGCTATCTTGATTTTCCCCGGTTTTACTGGCTTCACCTCATCCTTACCGAGAGTTTAGGCCCAGATTCACCGCTCCCCTATGCCGAACCGAAAAAGGGGGTCTCTCGGATTCCCGCGTGTCGATCTCCGACATTGACAGCTGGCGCGCCAGGTAGGGGGAGCACACTGCATTTGGGCTTAAACCCCCGTGTTCCTTCCATCTCCCGCCAAAAAACTCCCTCTCCCCGTCCTCACCATGGTATACGGCCACATCTTGCGGTCCGCATCCGGCCCCCGCGCTACCCGCGAGTGCGACTTGGCCAACAAGACGGCCAAGGAGGTTGACGCGGGTGGGCACAACCCCAACTTCCGCCACCTCCGCTCAGGGGAGGAAGGACCTTCGTCCCCCTCACCGCCTCTGATGGCAACGGTGGCAGCCGGGGCCGCGCCACCTTCTCTGCCCCCTGCTGAAACGACGGCTGTGGGCGGAGGGGGCCGAGCATCCGTAGGGCGCCAACGCTCTGCGGGATCCGGGCCACACCCGAGCGGGCGTACGGCAAACCTCGCGGGGGCGTCCATCGTCGCCCGGAGTTTGGCACACTGAGGCGCCCTTCGGGCGGCGGAAGCTCTTTTGTGCCACCCCCCGGTCACTCCGGGCGAGGGATCCAACGCCAAGCGTTGGTTCGACGACGTGGCGAAGCTGGTAGGCACGGCCCAGCGTCAGCTGGCCGCTGACCTCGCTTTCTCTAGCCACCAACCGCGCGGTTCACATACCGCGGTGAGCTCGTCCTCTCGACGACGGGCTCGAAGGGCAGCAGCTGCCGTGAGGGCGGAGGAGAGCCTCTCGGCTGCAGCCCAACCAGAGGCGCCTTGAGATCTGCTATACGCAGAACGGGACGCCCGCCTTCGCATCGAGTAGTGCCGCGATGAGCGTCGCATGGGGCGGGCTCACGACTGTGCCACCTCGTCAGGAGGCACAACCGCTCGGCGAGCGGCCGCAGCGGCCCTCCCGCAGGAGGAGCCCCTCAGGGGACGGCGAGTGGCCATGATGGCCCAGCCGCGAGTGGGAGATTCTGCGGTGCACAAAGGGGCCCCTCAGCCCTCGTCGCCCCCTCTGGCCGGCAATGGATGTCGAGCCTTCATCGCCAGCCTCCGCAATGTGCGCTGGCCTAACAAGTTTAGGCCGGCCCTTACAAAGAAGTATGACGGCTCGGTGAACCCCACCGAGTTCCTTCAGATTTACACCACGGCCATCGAGGCTGCTGGAGGTGATGAGCTCGTCATGGCCAACTTCTTCCCCATGGCGCTCAAGCCAGGCCCGCTCCTGGCTAATGAATCTGCCGGCTCAGTCGGTCACCTCATGGGACGACTTGTGTCGGCAGTTCATCTCTAACTTCCAGGGCACGTACCCACGCCCGGGAGAAGAGGCAGACCTCCACATGGTCCGACGAGGGGAGGACGAGTCCCTGCGCAAATACATCCAGCGTTTTTGCCAGGTACGCAACACCATACCATCCATCGCTGACCATGCAGTGATCTTCGCCTTTCAAAGTGGTGTATGCCACGACGTTATGTTGGAGGAGATCGAGTCCAAGGCCCCCCGGACCACCACAGAGCTCTTCGAGCTCGCTGACCGGGTGGCCCGCAAGGAAGAGGCTCGGGTTTGGAATCCCAGGAATCCTGCCCCAGCCTCCGTCGGCGCTGCCCCCTCTGTGTCCCAGGAGGAGCGGCGCGAGCGACGGCGGAAGCGCAAGCCATCGCACGGTGGCGAGGAGAGCCACGTCCTCGCCGCCGATGGTGCCGAGAAGCCCCCGCGGAAGGGCAAGCCCGCGGGCAACCGCAGGCGCTCCCCGAACCCTCGCCCCCAGGGCCGGATCGGGGACAAGTGGTGCATGGTGCACCAAACATCCCACCACGACCTCTCCGAGTGCCGCTCGGTCAAGAACTTGGCCGAGCGGGTACAAAAGTACGAGCAGGAGCGGAGGGAGAAGGAGAAGGAAACCCGCCGCAAGGGCAAGGCCCTGATGGAGCGTTCGGACAGCCGACGAGAGGAGGCCAAGGGGGCCTCCCCCGTCAGAGATGAAGATGACGATCTGGGCACATCATCGCCACCATCGACGGGGGTCAGGCGCCCAAGTGTCCCGTCGGAGCCTCAAGTCTATGAGGCGTGAGCTCCTCGCGGCTGTGCCGTCCCACGAGGCGGCCCGAAGGTTGCGCTGGGCGGAGGTGCCAATCACCTTCGACCAGACCGATCACCCGGGGAGCATCACGCGTAGCGGCCACTTGGCCCTTGTGACCTCCCCCACCATTTGCAACGTCAAGGTCGCCCGAGTCTTAATTGACGGAGGTGTGGCCCTCAATATACTATCCCCGAAGGCCTTTGATGCGATCAAGGCTCCGGGGATGGTGCTCGGGCCGTCTTATCCCATCATTGGGGTGACGCCCGGGAAGGTGTGGCCCCTCGGGCAGATCGCGCTGCCGGTCACCTTCGGGAGCCCCGCCAATTTCCGCACCGAGCAGATCGACTTCGATGTGGCGGACCTCAATCTGCCCTACAACGCCGTGCTTGGGAGGCCGGCGTTGGTAAAGTTCATGGCGGCTACCCATTATGCCTACCGCCAACTCAAGATGCCGGGTCCCGGAGGCCCCATCATCGTCCATGCCGACATTAAAACCGCGCTGGATTGCGCGGAAGCTCGCGTGGATGACATTGCGGCGGCCGACCGCGTTGAACCCAAAGGCCCTCAAGGGGAGGCCTCGGGTTCTCGGGCCCCAAAACAGCATATCACCTCAGCCGATGAGGTGGTAATCAAGTCTATCCAGTTGGGCGACGACCCGTCCAAGACCGCCAAGATTGGCGGCAGCTTGGGCCCCAAATAGGAAGACGCGCTCGTCTCCTTCCTGCGGGCTAACGCCAACGTGTTTTCTTGGAAGCCGTCGGATATGCCCGGAGTCCCCAGGGAGGTGATTGAGCACCGACTTGCAGTACGGCCGGATGCACGACCGGTTCGGCAGAAGGTGAGGCGGCAGGCCCCGGAGCGGCAGGCGTTCATCCGCGAAGAGGTGACACAGCTCCAGGAGGCTGGCTTCATCCGGGAGGTGTTGCACCCGGAGTGGTTGGCTAACCCGGTAGTCATCCCGAAGGCCAACCACAAGCTGCGCATGTGCATCGACTACACTGACCTCAACAAGGCATGTCCCAAAGACCCTTACCCTCTGCCTCGAATAGACCAAATAGTCGACTCCACTGCGGGGTGCGACCTTTTATGTTTTCTAGATGCATACTCTGGTTATCATCAGTTCCGCATGGCTATAGAGGATGAGGAGAAAACTGCATTTATTACCCCTGTGGGTACCTTTTGCTACATGTCTATGCCCTTTGGTTTGAAGAATGCCATGTCCACTTTCCAACGTGGTGTCCGCATCACGTTGAAGGACCAAATAGGGCGTAATGTTGAGGCGTATGTCGATGATCTTGTGGTCAAGTCCCGAGACCAAAAAACCTTGCTCCCAGACTTGGCCGAGACATTTGATAACCTCCGGTCCTCCTGCATGAAGCTGAACCCAGAAAAGTGTGTGTTCGGGGTACCGGCAGGCAAATTGTTAGGGTTTTTTGTGGACCCCCGATTTTGAGTCGGGAATCTTTCGTGTTCATAGTACCATTTCCCTGGATCAAGTAGTTGGTACCCACGAATGCAGTACTGGATAATCAAGTGCGCATGCACGAATAGTCTTACAATACCATTATTACATAAATAGGCCCGAAGGCATTGTTCATCCCACAGGACCTTATGGTCCGAATACAATATAAAAACGAGTTAAGATAAGGCAGCGAAGAGGCGGCGGCTTGTCCATTGCCACGAGCAACGGCCGGAGCTAAAGTCTAATATGCGCCGTCGGTTCCCTCGTCCTCCGGTGGTAAGCATATGGATCTTCCGGCTCTTCAACTCCATCACTGGAGGTTTGTGCGTATAGCAAGGGTGAGTACCAACCGTACTCGGCAAGTCAACACAGAATTGATGCATATGACGGGGTTATTCAAAGAACATGGCTAGGGTTATCTTTGCGTAAAGCCGGTTTTCACAATTCTTTTCACAAGCCTATAGTCTAGCCAAAGCAAGTTTTAATTTCATAGTTCATTAACCCGGCAACGGTTCTGTCTACCATCCATCGTGATTCCAAGGATGGCTTCCCGCCTCCGGTGCGTCATGATTTTTCTGGGGAGTCCACCCCTTCTCGTATTCTCGAGAAGTTGATCCACCAGCGAACAAAATCATCATGCAAACCCATCCCAGCATTTTTAAGTTCAAAGTCTAGCCAAGCGAAAGTCTTGTCACGATGCTCAATATCCGCGAGCACGGCTATTCGAATAGATTGATTCATTCACACTGCAGTGGATGTACACTTTACCCGTACTCCGTGACAGCCCAACAAATGAGCCTACGCCTCAACACATGAGACGGCCACGGCAAAGCTTTTCGATAACCTTACTTTGGCAGTACCCGCTCCATGAACTTAAGCCCTCATGCACTCTAGCCGTCCTTTTCTAGCAGTGAGAGGAGTTACGCGCACCGGGGTAAGGGAAGTCTTTCCAGATCTTTAAGTTTAATTAACATCGGTTCAATCCCACCATTCATAACAAAGGCCGCAGCCTCATCCTCATCCCATAACTATATCATAGAGAACCATCTATGCAAGGATACTGCCTCCGCTCGGCTATCTAGTCAGCTAGGTCTATACCCATTCGAGAAGTACGGTTGTACTGGCTCGTTTCCCGGCTATCTCATGGCTCGGTCCTTAATTGACCAGGGTCGGCGCTTGCCTTTTCCGGAATCCACCCAAATCATCCGGCCGCCCCAGTCTAAAACATTTGTTTAGTACTTTAAATTTTCATCAAATGTAATTCATCATGGTCATGTGGCGCTCATGTCTCCACATGCCGAATCCCAACTACCTCCCTTAAGGTAGTTGCCCAAGCACAAAGCTTTTTCATAAAGTCATGAGTATGCATAAATATAAGTATAGCATGGCTAAGCAGTTTTACCGAAGTTATGCTTCGGTTATTTGTATCACATCGCGAGTTACAAGGAGTAATTCTAAAGGTAAACAATAGCAAGGTATGGCACAACAAGTATAGGTGACACGGTAAAGCATGCATGTTTAGAGTTGAAAATAACATCATTTCGCAATTGGGATCAATATGTTCAAAGGGTGTGAAGACTTGCCTTGCTCGCACGCTGGTTGAGTGGGGTCTTCCGGGGGTCGGTGGTCGCTTCCTCGGTCGCTAATCATACGAGCGAAAAGGAAAAGAAAAATGGATTCCAGTTAAAATCCGATAAGAACGAACGAAAAAGCATGAAAAATCATAAAGAACTCTCCAAACCATTTTCCCCTACGACCCTAATCAAATTATGAAGGATTTTATGAAGCAATTTAAATATCGAATGTATATGTCGCAAAAGGGGTTGATCGGGATTTATATGAGATAGTTTATAATTCTTTGAAAAGATTCTTGATTTGTGAATATAAATTAAATGAATGAATGGACCTCACAAAGATATATAAATATTTTGGAAATTTATTAGATTAAAAGTTCAAAGTCTAGGTAAATATAAAATTCATAATTATTTGCAAAGAAATTTAAAAGTAAATAAATAAACCCCTTCAAAAGGTGCAAAATCTTTGTAAATAAAGTTTTAGAATAGTTTAAAAGAGTATAAATATTTTCCTAGGATTTTTACTAAGCTTATTCTTATTTTTTTAATCTCCTTAGAAAAATTAAAAAAAAATTCAAAAATTTGCCTAAGCGGAATCGAACCAGCAACCTCCCTCACTCGGCTCGGCTCAAACCACGAGCCAGCGAGCCGTTCTCGCTCCCTTCACTCCTTTCTTTTCTTTTCATCCTCCCTCTTCTCCCGGCGAGGCCGACGGTGCGGCACGGCCGAACGACGGCGAGGGGATCGGAGCTCGGCATCTAGCTAGCCCTACACCATCTACACGACGCGGGAGTCCGATTCAAGGCACGGCTGGGCTAGGGAGGCGGCGGAGCGGTGCAGCGGCGACGACGAGGCGGCGGCCAAAACAGAGGGTTCGGCGGCGAAGGCGCACGGTGCGGCGGCACTCCGGTGACAATGCGGCCGAACCAAGGGGTCCTAGAGAATCTACGGAACACGGGGTGCTAGCTAGGGGGTCGGCTTGGCCGGAAAGGGCGGTGGTGGTATGGCGACGTGCGCACGGCGGCGACCAAAACAGAGGGTTCGGCGGCGCTCGTCGTCGGTGATTTCCGCGGCTATTTGGCTCGGGAGACTTAGGGGAAATATAGCTTGGAGCACGTAGATCGTGGACGTACCTTTAATTCAAGAAGAAATCAATTGAGGGCGACGAATTTTGAGGTTTACACCGGGCGGCCGAGTTAGGGTTCTTCCGGCCGGCTCCGTTCTCTTGCGAAATTCTAGCGCTATGGTGAACGGATTTTGGGGAAAATTGGTGAGGAGCTAGATGAGACAGTATGGCACAAATTTTGTGTTAGGAGTTTCGGCCGAGGAGGGCTATATATAGCCGACCACGCGAGCTCAAACTCGGCGGCCATGGCGGCGCGCTAGGGTGACGCACGCGCGAGTATGGGAGGGTGAGGCCGACGCACGGTGGGCATGGCTACAGCACGACGGAATGGCACGGTGGTACGGCGCGGCGTGGACGCGCGCCACCGGCGACGGCATTGACGCGGCGCGCGCCGTGGTACGCGCGAGGCGACGCGAGGCGACATGGTTGACGCGAGCGACGGCATGGCGCGTGCGGCGGCGACTCGGCGTGCACCGGGGCGGTTGTCGGCGGTATGGCGAGAACGCGCGTGCGCGGGCCTTGTACGGCGCGGCGACGCGTGGTGTGCGTGCGCGCAGCGCGGGGACGTCGTCGAACACTGCATACGCATGAATAGTGTACTTTCTCAATTTCCCGAATTTGATTTTCTATTTTCCATTCCCATTTCCTTTTACTCTAAAAATTCAAAATAAATTTCAATATTTCCAAAATAATTTTGAAATTATATTTCCAAACTTTTTCCCCCACTTTTTATTTTTCAAAATATATTTTTCCTATTTTTATTTCTTTCTTTTAAAATCAATAATTTGGGATCTTTAATTAATTTTTAAATTCATATTTCCTTGTCAAAAATATTTTTATCCCAAATCCAAATGTTTATTACTTTTTTTCCACCAGTTAGGGTTTAAACCAAAATATATTCTTTTCAAGAATCTTTTGCAAATCTCCAAAATTAATATGTTTACCCTCTTCAAATTCATATATATATATTTATTTAAATTATTTTCCCCAAAGGGTCTCAAGCTTAGGGGTTTAATTCAACTTCACTTCAAAGCAATTCCAAGAAATTCTTACGCAACTGAATTGGCAAATAAAATTGAAAAACACGATAAGAAGCAATGATTCCAAAAAGTTTTTGTGAGTTCCGATTTTCACGTTCCGAATTCTACTCCTTCGATTTTCGGGATGTTACAAACCTACCCCCTAACAATAAATCTCGTCCCGAGATTTCTTACCATCTTTGAATAGGTGTGGGTATTCCGTCCTCGGGAATTTTTCGCTCTCCCGGTAGCTTCTTCTTCGGTGTGATTACTCCATTGTACTTTGTACATGCGCCACGACTTGGTTCGTGTCTTCTTTTCTCGCTTCGTCTAGTATCTTGATTGGATGTTCGGGATAGGTAAGATCACTTGTGGACTTGGATGGTTTCTAACGGGGTTTGCTCTTCGGTACCCGCAGACATTTCTTCAGTGCGATACGTGGAATACGGGGTGGACATCCGAGAGATTCTCGGCGGTTCCAATTGGTAGGCCACTTCTCCCCTCCTAGCGCTTATCGGGAATGGGCCCACGTATCGTGGTGCGAGTTTCCTTTGACTTTGAATCTCTGTGTTCCCCGTAGGGTGAGACCTTTAGATACATGTAGTCACCCTCTTTGAATTCCAATTCTCTTCGTCGAGTGTCCGCGTAGCTCTTTTGTCGTGATTGAGCAGCTTGTAGTCGGTCCCGAATCGGGCGAACCTTTTCCTCGGCCTCCTTGATTATGTCGGGCCCGAATATGGTTCGTTTCCGGTTTCGACCACGAATGGGGTCCTACACCGCGACCAAATAGAGCTTCGTTTGGCGACATCTTCGGGCGGCTTGATAGCTATTATTATAAGAGAACTCGGCGTACGGTAAGCATTTCTCCCAATCCTTGGTGAAATCCAATGCACAGGCTCTCAGCATATCTTCCAGTACTTGGTTCGTCCTTTCAGTCTGCCCATCGGTCTGTGGATGGTAGGCGGTACTGAAAGCGAGATGACTTCCGAGTGCCTCGTGGACTTTGCTCCAAAAATGAGATGTGAATTGGGTACCACGATCCGATATGATCCTCTTTGGTACACCGTGAAGACATACAATCCTACTCATATATAGTTCCGCTAGCTTGGCGCGTTGTAGTTAGTTTTCACTGGTATAAATCTGGCAGTCTTGGTGAGCCGATCTACTATTACCCAAATGGAATCGTAGCCAGTCGTAGTTTTGGGTAGTCCCACTATGAAATCCATGCCTATCTCGTCCCATTTCCATTCGGGAATTTTGAGTGGCTGCAGCAAGCCGGCTGGCCGTTGATGCTCAGCTTTCACCCTTTGGCACACATCGCACACGGCTACGTATTCGGCTACATCTCTCTTCATATTGGGCCACCAATATTCTCCTTTCAAGTCTTGGTACATTTTCGTGCTTCCGGGATGTAACGAATATGCCGATTCGTGGGCTTCCTTTAAGATCAATCCCCTCAAACCGCCTCGTTTAGGCACACGGATGCTTTTCTTGTACCACGATTCCCTTGTCATCCACTGAAAACTCCCGAGCGCGTCCAGCGCCATGCGTTCCTTAATTTCCTGGGTTTCCTCATTTCCCTTTTGGGCTTCCTCTATTTGAGTTCTCAGTAGGGGTTGGATTTCCAGTGAGTTCACTTCTCAGTGAGGAATCGGGTGTAGATTGAGTCGGCCATTTCTTCTTGGAGTTCGCGTGGCCATACCGTCCAATCCCAGTGGTTGCATTGGGCTTTGCGGCTCAGCGCATCGGCCACTACATTTGCCTTGCCGGGATGATAGTGGATTCCTAGATCGTAATCCTTGATCAACTCCAGCCATCGCCTCGTCGTAGATTGAGATCAGGCTGAGTAAAGAAATATTTTAGGCTCTTGTGATCGGTATACACATCACGGTGGTTCCCGATCGATAGTGCCTCCAAATCTTCAATGCGTGTACAAGCTGCGGCTAATTCCAGTCGTGTGTGGGATAATTCTCTTCGTGGGGTCGTAACTGTCGCGAGGCATACGCCACGACCTTTCCATCCTGCATCAATACTCCTCCCAATCCTTGCCGGGATGCATCACAGTACATCACGAAGTCCTTCCGGTTGTCGGGTAAGGTCAAGATTGGAGCAGTGGTTAACTTTTCTTTTAATTGGTCGAGGGCTTTTTGGCACTTCTCATTCCATTCAAACTTCTTTTCCTTCTTCGAAGTTGAGTCATAGGTCGGGCTACGTAGAAAACCCTTCGATAAACCGTCGGTAATAACCGGCCAAGCCCAAGAAACTCCGAACTTCACATGCGACTTGGGTGCCTTCCATCCCGTGACGCTTCGACCTTGGCGGGGTCTACTGCTACTCCTCCGGCTGAAACCACGTGACCAAGAAAAGCGACTTCCTTGAGCTAGAACTCACATTTGCTGAACTTTGCATACAGCTGGTGCTCTCGTAGCTTTTCCAGTACTAGTCGTAGATGCTCCGCGTGTTCCTCATCGTTTTTGGAGTAGATAAGTATATCGTCGATGAACACCACCACGAATTTGTCCAGGTATTCCATGAATACCTTGTTCATCAGGTTCATAAAGTACGCAGGGCATTGGTCAATCCAAAGGACATCACCGTGAACTCGTATAAGCCGTAACGGGTAGAGAACGCCGTCTTCGGAATATCTCCGGCTCTAATCTTCAACTGATGATATCCTGACCATAGATCAATCTTTGAGAACACCTGTGCACCCTTAAGTTGATCGAATAGGTCATCGATCCGGGGCAGCGGGTACTTGTTCTTGATGGTTACTTCATTCAGCGATCGGTAGTCCACACACATTCTCATACTCCCATCCTTCTTTTTGACGAAGAGTATGGGGGCTCCCCAGGGAGAAGAGCTGGGGCGTACAAATCCCTTCTCTTGTAGTTCCCTTATCTGCTTCTTGAGTTCCTCTAACTCGTTGGCTGGCATTCGATAAGGTCTCTTGGATATGGGGGCAGTACCAGGCATTAAGTCGATGATAAACTCTACATCGCGATCTGGTGGCATTCCGGGTAGTTCCTCGGGAAACACATCCGGGTATTCTTGTACTACGGGCATTCCTCCTAAGGGTAGCATGGTGAACACTCCCGCAGCTTGCTCACATAGCTTTGGGTTTTGATCCATAGTTATGCTCATCGGTGATCCCCACGGGGTGGATACCGTGACTTCCCTTCGATTGCAGCTATAATCCCATTATTCTTGGTCAACCAATCCATTCCGAGTATGACATCTATGGTCTGAGGTGATAGCACCATAAGGTTTGAGAGAAACACCACGTCTCTAATCCGTATGGGCACATTAATGCAGGCATGGGGTACGGTTATGTCTCCCCCAGGTGAGTGTACCAACATAGGCCTCTTAAGTGCTACTTGGTGTAGGTGGTGTTGTTTGCTTACTTGGGAAGATATGAATGAATGCGAGGCTCCAGAATCGAATAAAACTTTAACTGGTGTAGAGTTGATAGAGAACATACCCATCAATACGCTCTGGTCCTCCTGTGCCTCTTCTGCCCGCACATGATTCACCTGGCCACGTCGAAATCCGGTGGCAGCCTCGTTGGGTAGCGGGGTCCTGAACAGACCTCGTCCTGCCGCAGGGGTGGGGGTGCCTCGGACGGGTGTTGCATTGGCGCCAGTGCGCACAGGGGCGTTGCGTGGTTTTGGGCAGCTATTGGAGTAGTGCCCGAATTCTCCGCATATTGAAACTGACTCACATTCCTTCTTCCTGGAGCGGCTAGGGTTGGTGTGGGCGTACGTAGCGAGGTGTAGCCGACTGTTGACATGGTCGGAAGCGGGGGAACGTCCGGTTGCCGGAACATTTGGCTTCCATCCAGACGGGGTGGCTCCCTTGGGGCGTTGTGGCGTTCCCTGGAATGGGCGAGCCATAGCGAGCCTCCTCTTGCGGTTATTGTCTACCACCTTTTGGTCATGCTCAAGTCGGACGACCTTGTTGATGAGGCTTTGGAAACCGGTGTGATCCCGCCCGATCATTGGTCCCCTCGGTTCGTCATTTAGTCCTTCAATGAATTTGTCTATCTTTTCTTCCTCGTCGCCGGTCACGGTGGCGTAACGAAGCTGGGTGAACTTGTTCATGTATTCTTGTACGATGTGTTCCCTTGACGCAGCCTGCGGAACTCGTTCTTCTTCATCCTCATTACTGCAGCTGGCACGAAATTTTCACGGAACGCAGCCGTGAATTCCTCCCATGTTGGCTCGCCGGCGTCTTCAGCTCGTGTCTCCTTGTAGGTGTCCCACCAGTCACTCGCGGGACCCTCCAGCTGGTTAGTAGCGAAGATAACTCTATCAGCTTCTCGGACTCTGACGAGGGTTAACTTCTTCTCTATCACTCTTAACCAATCTTCAGCGTCCATAGGTTCTTCGGCCGTGGAAAAAGTGGGCGGCTTAGCTCTCATGAATTCCCCCAGACTCGATCCTCCTCGACCTCCTTGATTATTGGCAATCGCTTGGAGTAGCTGAGTTTGCATAGCCATGACCTCCGCTAGTGTGGAGGGGTTAGGTTCGCGGGTTCTCGTGGGTCGCTGCGGCCCCGCGGCGATGTGCCATCCGAAGAAGGGAGATGAATCAACAGATCGGACTAGTTTAAGTCATAGTACACAGGAAATTTTTCTTCAAGCTCCTTCGAATGATCTTCCATCAACAGACAAGGTGAAATAATAATAAGCATACGAATTAATACGTCGCAAGGCGATGCCCAGGTTCATCATATTACATAAAGGGGTACATGGACTGTACACACACAGTCCTCCATGCCAGGATAGCAATAATAATTATATCGTCCAACTACATCAACTAATTAAGGGAAATAGGAAGTGCTGCCGAGCTGGGAAGGTCCTTCCGCCTAGTCATCCAACCACCCGCAAGAGCCGGGCGCCGGAAGTGGGTGGTCTCGCAGCTGAAGCAAACCGAAGTCCCCACGGCTCGAGGTGGTGGCCTCGGAGTCACGCCGAATCTTCCGACTCGGCGGCCGCGTACTCTTGCGAGCAGTCTGGCGGGTGAGGGGGCCTCCCGTGTGAGTCGCGACGAGGGGGAACTTCCTCCTCCATTGAGTCGGTGTCGCTAGACTCCCATTTGATCTCCATGGGCTCGCCTCGGACTCCGTATCGGTGTAGATCCGGATGGGGTTACCCTCTCCGATCCTGGCTCGGATGGTACCGGTACGGAGTTCGGGGTGGGTCCCATGGATGTAGCAAAGCAAGTGGGGTCGACTGTGTATGGTGCGGGCTCCGTGCTCAACATGAAAGCTTGCTCCATCATAGCTTGAAAAGTATCAAAGCTTGCTGGAGTCGCATGGTAATAGTGGTCGGGCACAGGGGCAGGATGTGCTGGTACAGGCTCAGTGGAAGTACCTGCAGCGTAGACAGGACGAGTGCGCAGCTGTTCCTCTAGCTGGTTGATCTGCTGTTTGCTCTTCCTGAGCTGCTCTTCCAGCTCCACCGAGCCTCCCCTCGGGCCATGTAGCGGTCCGAGAGTTGCTCGTATTGAGCACCATTGGCCTGCAGCTGAGTCTGCAGCATGCTTATCTGGTCTCCACAGCCTTGGTGGCTGTTGACCAGATCATTGAGGCGTGACTGCTGGTCGTTGATCTCGAGGAGGGCCTCCTCGTAACAGTCGTCTGCTGTCTCTGCCCAACGCGATAAACGCGTGACCATCGGGTTGTAACAAAGCGGGGTAGCCTCCACAGGCGATCGGGTTGCCCTCTTCGCGGTAAGGATGATGCACGAACTCGTCATTGTGAGTTCGGCACGGTGTTCCGCATTAAGGCGAAGGAAAGCCTCGCGAGCTGCATCCTGAATAGCTGCTTCTGCTAGGTCCCGGTGGTAGCGGGTATGGAAGCAGTAAGATGTCTCGCTTCCCATGCGGGCTTCTATGGATACAGCTGCCTCCCAGGCTGGATACTCTTCGGAGCCATGCCTTTTGATGTGATAGGTGGGTGGCTCCGGGTATCTCAAGCACCATAGTAGGGACTGGAGTTGGACCACGAACCCTTCGTCCCGCGGAACAGTGACTTCCCAAGTTCCGTCGTGGTTTGACATCTGCTTTTACAGGCAACTTAGGGTTAGCGGGAGGGAGCTATCATAATCATTTGGTAAAAATAAATACGATGTAGAAAAGATATATTTGCATTTTCGGAAATAATAGTTTAAAACCGATCCTATGTAGGGATATTTCCCTTTAGCCAACTGGTTAGGGGTAGGGCGCCATTTGGTCTTAGCCTACGGTCGCATGGCTCTGATACCAGCTCTGTGGACCCCCGATTTTGAGTCGGGAATCTTTCGTGTTCATAGTACCATTTCCTGGATCAAGTAGTTGGTACCCACGAATGCGTCTTGGATAATCAAGTGCGCATGCACGAATAGTCTTACAATACCATTATTACATAAATAGGCCCGAAGGCATTGTTCATCCCACAGGACCTTATGGTCCGAATACAATATAAAAACAGAGTTAAGATAAGGCAGCGGAAAGAGGCAGCGGCTTGTCCATTGCCACAGGCAACGACCGGAGCTAAAGTCTAATATGCGCCGTCAGTTCCCTCGTCCTCCTGGTGGTAAGCATATGGATCTTCCGCTCTTCAACTCCATCACGGAGGTTTGTGCGTATAGCAAGGGTGAGTACCAACCGTACTCGGCAAGTCAACACGAAATTGATGCATATGACGGGGGTTATTCAAAGAACATGGCTAGGGTTATCTTTGCGTAAAGCCGTTTTCACAATTCTTTTCACAAGCCTATAGTCTAGCCAAAGCAAGTTTTAATTTCATAGTTCATTAACCCGGCGACGGTTCTGTCTACCATCCATCGTGATTCCAAGGATGGCTTCCCGCCTCCGGTGCGTCATGATTTTTCTGGGGAGTCCACCCCTTCTCGTATTCTCGAGAAGTTGATCCACCAGCGAACAAAATCATCATGCAAACCCATCCCAGCATTTTTAAGTTCAAAGTCTAGCCAAGCGAAAGTCTTGTCACGATGCTCAATATCCGCGAGCACGGCTATTCGAATAGATTGATTCATTCACACCTGCAGTGGATGTACACTTTACCCGTACTCCGTGACAGCCCAACAAATGAGCCTACGCCTCAACACATGAGACGGCCACGGCAAAGCTTTTCGATAACCTTACTTTGGCGTACCCGCTCCATGAACTTAAGCCCTCATGCACTCTAGCCGTCCTTTTCTAGCGGTGAGAGGAGTTCCGCACCGGGGTAAGGGAAGTCTTTCCGATCTTTAAGTTTAATTAACATCGGTTCAATCCCACCATTCATAACAAAGGCCGCAGCCTCATCCTCATCCCATAACTACATCATAGAGAACCATCTATGCAAGGATACCGCCCGCTCGGCTATCTAGTCGGCTAGGTCTATACCCATTCGAGAAATACGGTTGTACCGGCTCGTTTCCGGCTATCTCATGGCTCGGTCCTTAATTGACCAGGGTCGGCGCTTGCCTTTTCCGGAATCCACCCAAATCATCCGGCCCCCAGTCTAAAACATTTGTTTAGTACTTTAAATTTTCATCAAATGTAATTCATCATGGTCATGTGGCGCTCATGTCTCCACATGCCGAATCCCAACTACCTCCCTTAAGGTAGTTGCCCAAGCACAAAGCTTTTTCATAAAGTCATGAGTATGCATAAATCTAAGTATAGCATGGCTAAGCGGTTTACCGAAGTTATGCTTCGGTTATTTGTATCACATCGCGAGTTACAAGGAGTAATTCTAAAGGTAAACAATAGCAAGGTATGGCACAACAAGTATAGGTGACACGGTAAAGCATGCATGTTTAGAGTTGAAAATAACATCATTTCGCAATTGGGATCAATATGTTCAAAGGGTGTGAAGACTTGCCTTGCTCGCACGCTGGTTGGAGTGGGGTCTTCCGCGGGGTCGTGGTCGCTTCCTCGGTCGCTAATCATACGAGCGAAAAGGAAAAGAAAATGGATTCCAGTTAAAATCCGATAAGAACGAACGAAAAGCATGAAAAATCATAAAGAACTCTCCAAACCATTTTCCCCTACGACCCTAATCGAATTATGAAGGATTTTATGAAGCAATTTAAATATCGAATGTATATGTCGCAAAAGGGGTTGATCGGGATTTATATGAGATAGTTTATAATTCTTTGAAAAGATTCTTGATTTGTGAATATAAATTAAATGAATGAATGGACCTCACAAAGATATATAAATATTTTGGAAATTTATTAGATTAAAAGTTCAAAGTCTAGGTAAATATAAAATTCATAATTATTTGCAAAGAAATTTAAAAGTAAATAAATAAACCCCTTCAAAAGGTGCAAAATCTTTGTAAATAAAGTTTTAGAATAGTTTAAAAGAGTATAAATATTTTCCTAGGATTTTTACTAAGCTTATTCTTATTTTTTTAATCTCCTTAGAAAAATTAAAAAACAAATTTCAAAAATTTGCCTAAGCCGGAATCGAACCAAGCAACCTCCCTCACTCGGCTCGGCTCAAACCACGAGCCGGCGAGCCGTTCTCGCTCCCTTCACTCCTTTCTTTTCTTTTCATCCTCCCCTCTTCTCCGGCGAGGCCGACGGTGCAGCACGGCCGAACGACGGCGAGGGGATCGGAGCTCGGCATCTAGCTAGCCCTACACCATCTACACGACGCGGGAGTCCGATTCAAGGCACGGCTGGGCTAGGGGCGGCGGAGCGGTCGCGGCGACGACGAGGCGGCGGCCAAAACAGAGGGTTCGGCGGCGAAGGCGCACGGTGCGGCGGCACTCCGGTGACAATGCGGCCGAACCAAGGGGTCCTAGAGAATCTACGGAACACGGGGTGCTAGCTAGGGGGTCGGCTTGGCCGAAAGGGGCGGTGGTGGTATGGCGACGTGCGCACGGCGGCGACCAAAACAGAGGGTTCGGCGGCGCTCGTCGTCGGTGATTTCCGGCGGCTATTTGGCTCGGGAGACTTAGGGGAAATATAGCTTGGAGCACGTAGATCGTGGACGTACCTTTAATTCAAGAAGAAATCAATTGAGGGCGACGAATTTTGAGGTTTACACCGGGCGGCCGAGTTAGGGTTCTTCCGACCCAGGCTCCGTTCTCTTGCGAAATTCTAGCGCTATGGTGAACGGATTTTGGGGAAAATTGGTGAGGAGCTAGATGAGACAAGATGGCACAAATTTTGTGTTAGGAGTTTCGCCGAGGAGGGCTATATATAGCCGACCACGCGAGCTCAAACTCGGCGGCCATGGCAGCGGCGCTAGGGTGACGCACGCGCGAGTATGGGAGGGGTGAGGCCGACGCACGGTGGGCATGGCTACAGCACAGACGGAATGGCACGGTGGTACGGCGCGGCGTGGACTGACGCGGCCACCAGCGACAGCATTGACGCGGGCGCGCGCCGTGGTACGGCGAGGCGACGGCGAGGCGACATGGTTGACGCGAGCGACGGCATGGCGCGGTACGACGGCGACTCGACGTGCACCGGGCGGTTGTCGGCGGTATGGCGAGAACGCGCGTGCGCGGGCCTTGGTACGGCGCGGCGACGCGTGGTGTGCGTGCGCGCGGCGCGGGGACGTCGTCCGAACACCTGCATACGCATGAATAGTGTACTTTCTCAATTTCCCGAATTTGATTTTCTATTTTCCATTCCCATTTCCTTTTACTCTAAAAATTCAAAATAAATTTCAATATTTCCAAAATAATTTTGAAATTATATTTCCAAACTTTTTCCCCACTTTTTATTTTTCAAAATATATTTTTCCTATTTTTATTTCTTTCTTTTAAAATCAATAATTTGGGATCTTTAATTAATTTTTAAATTCATATTTCCTTGTCAAAAATATTTTTATCCCAAATCCAAATGTTTATTACTTTTTTTCCACCAGTTAGGGTTTAAACCAAAATATATTCTTTTCAAGAATCTTTTGCAAATCTCCAAAATTAATATGTTTACCCTCTTCAAATTCATATATATATATTTATTTAAATTATTTTCCCAATGGGGTCTCAAGCTTAGGGGTTTAATTCAACTTCACTTCAAAGCAATTCCAGAAGAAATTCTTACGCAACTGAATTGGCAAATAAAATTGAAAAACACGATAAGAAGCAATGATTCCAAAAGTTTTTGTGAGTTCCGATTTTCACGTTCCGAATTCTACTCCTTCGATTTTCGGATGTTACATTTTTGGTCTCTGCCCGAGGCATTGAGGCCAACCCCACAAAAATAAAAGCGATAGAGGAGATGCGCCCCCCTAGGAAGCTCAAGGACGTTCAAAAAAATTGCTGGTTGTGTAGCTGCCCTGAGTCGTTTCATATCAAGGCTAGGAGAGCGGGCGCTCCCTCTATTTACGCTACTAAAACGAACCGGCCCCTTCACTTGGACGGATGAAGCAGAGAAGGCCTTGGGGAGCTCAAGCGTTATCTCTCCTCACCGCCCGTATTGGTAGCACCACGAGAAGGAGAACCCCTCCTTTTGTATTTGGCGGCAACTCCCCAAGTGATTAGTGCGGCTTTGGTTGTGGAGCACGATGACGAGCGAGACTCTGAGTCGCCCCCAGCCCCGCCAAACCTAGAGGCAGGAAACCTCGAAACGGTGTTGGCTGAGGAAGCACCCGAAGCCGGAGGTGGCCTTCGGCCCCCGTAGCTTCAGGGAGCCACCTAGCCCCCTAGTTCGGGGGCTCCCGAGGCCCCTTCCATCCAGAGCGGCCCTGAGGACCCCGGGGAAGGCGATGGCCTGGCAACCCCGGACACCGAGGTAACCCGCCCCGGTGCACCCGAACCTGTCGCCCCTAGCAAAGTAGCCAAGGCCCGCACCAAGGTGCAGCGGCCGATCTACTTTGTCAGCGAGGCGCTACGGAATGCAAAGACATGTTACCCACAAGCCCAGAAAATGCTCTACGCTGTGCTCGTGGCTTCTAGGAAGCTGCGCCACTATTTCCAGGCACATCGGGTAACGGTGGTCACGCCTTACCCTCTCGGGCAAATCCTGCATAACCGGGAGGGAACGGGACGGGTAGTCAAGTGGGCTATCGAATTGTCAAAATTTGATCTGTATTTCGAAGCCCGTCACGCAATCAAGAGCCAGGCCTTGGCCAATTTCGTGGTGGAATGGACGCCAGCGGCCGATGACGATCCACCCCCGGGCGAACCCGAGAGAGCAGAGGATCGCGGCCAAGGGACCGCGCATTGGGTGATGAACTTCGACGGTTCACTCACCTTCCACGGGGCCGGGGCAGGCGTGGTGTTAACTTCCCCAACGGGTGACGTACTCCAGTACATCGTCCGGCTTGACTTCCGGGGAACTAACAACAAGGCCGAATATGAAGGGCTTCTAGCGGGGTTGCGAGCGGCAGCAGGCATGGGCATCTGCCGTCTGCTAGTCCTCGAGGACTCCCAACTGGTTGTAAACCAGGTTTCCAAGGAGTACCAATGCACCAACCCCCAGATGGAAGCTTATGTCAAGGAAGTACGACGTATGGAGCGCCATTTCGATGGCCTCGAGCTGCGCCACGTCCCTAGAAGAGATAACACCTTGGCGGACGAGCTGTCTAGGATCGCGTCCGCGCGAGCCCCAGCCCCGCCAGGCGCATTCGAAGAAAAACTCACGGATCCGTCGGCGTGCCCCGAACCGCCCCAAGGGCAGGAATCGGCTGCTCCCGACGCCCCGGACCTGGCGGGCCAGCCATAGCCTGGTCCTGCCGGGACTAACACCACGCGCCAGGTGGCTTTGATTTCGGAAATCCAAGCATATCTGCAAGACGTGTCATTTCCCGAGCAACGCGAGGAAAGCGAACGCATTGCCCAGACCTCCAAGAGGTACGTGTTGGTAGATGGGGCACTCTACCGACGCGGTGCCAACGGAGTGCTCATGAAGTGCATTGCTCGGGAACAGGGTCTCGAGCTCCTAGCCGAGATCCATGAGGGAGAATGTGGTGCGCACTCAGCCTCCCGAACCTTGGTGGGAAAGGCATTCCGCCAAGGATTTTACTAGCCCACCACGCTGGAGGAGGCAAAAAACCTCGTGCGGCGGTACCGAGCGTGCCAATTCCACGCCAAGTAGACGCACCTGCCGGCTCAGGCCCTTCAGACCATCCCGCTCTCGTGGCCGTTCGCGGTCTAGGGGTTGGACATCTTGGGCCCGTTCAAGCAAGCAAGGGGCGGCTGCAAATTCCTATATGTCGCCATCGACAAGTTTACCAAGTGGCCTGAGGCCCATCCAGTCAGCGTCATCGACAAGCATTTGGCTGTGCGGTTCATGAGAGGCATCACGGCAAGGTTCGGGGTCCCCAACAGGCTCATCACCGACAACGGCACCCAATTCACGAGTGAGTTGTTTGGCGAGTATTGTGATGATATGGGCATCAAGCTCTGTTTTGCCTCGCCCGCCCACCCCCAAAGCAACGGTCAGGCCGAGGATGCAAACGCAGAAATATTGAAAGGCCTCAAGACGAAGACCTACAACGTGCTCAAGAAGCATGGGGACTCGTGGACTGACAAGCTGCATGCGGTCCTTTGGGCCAATCGGACAACACCGAGCCGCGCCATCGGGGAAACACCTTTCTTCTTGGTGTATGGAGCCGAGGCGGTCTTGCCTTCCGAGCTCACCCTGGGATCGCCCCGAGCCACGTTATACACCGAAGCAGATCAAGAGCAGCTACGACGCGACGACCTGGATTACCTGGAAGAAAGACAGCGCTGGGCAGCGCTTCGCATGACCCGCTACCAGCAGAGCTTCCGTCGCTACCATCAACACAAAGTCAGCCCCCGAGCGCTGCAGATCAATGATCTCGTCCTGCGTCGCGTGCAAACGCGTGCGGGGCTGAGCAAATTATCCCCGATGTGGGAGGGGCCATACAAAGTTATCGGCACCCCGCGTCCGGGAACAGTTCGCCTTGCCACAGAGGACGGCACCCCGCTGCCGAACCCGTGGAACATTTCCCACCTGCGTAAGTTCTACCCATAAGTCGCATGGTGTGCTGAAACATACATGGAAGTTCATCCACTGCTTCCAGTGGCATGAACAATGAGTTCGCTGTTGCATTCCCTATGATTTTATTACAAAATACATACTTGTGGTGTGTTTTCCCCCATGTGCTGAAACATGAGCTGCGGATGCTGGTTTCCAGTGGTATTCTAGCCTTGCCCGCCTTAGCCTGAGAGCCCTAAGGGCGTCGAAGGTAGGGCGATGCTGCATACTATCACGCCTGGGGGTAGTCAACGCCTGGGGGCTCGGGTGCGTACTAACACGCCTGTCCCGAACCCCCCGTTGCCGTTGCCCCCGCTGGCCTTTTTATGCCTTCGCTCCTACCCGAAACCCCGAGGAAGGCACCAACCGCCGGCCGATGCACGCCGCCCGAACCCGGACCAGGCCCCAGCTACATGGGACAAATCATGGCGGGCGACCATGCTACCGCATTCTTGCAATGGCTAAGCTAACTAAAAGTCTAACTACCATGGCAGGGAAGCAAACAGGCAGGGGCTCGGGCCAACTAACCACCACTGCGTGTGCGCTAAGTTGGCTGGGGGCTCCCAATATATACATACACACATGAATCAACAGAAGCAACAACAATGGGCTGCTACAATACAAGTCCAACATGATAAAGGCAAGTATACTAGTATTATAAACCATATTGCAATGTCTTTATTCGCAAATACAGATAAGAGCAAAAAGGGGCGGGAGAGTCCTAGGCGGCCGACGGGTCGCTGGGGACGCTCTCCAGGTGGTCTTCGTCCGGCGAGTCTTCGCGGAGGGCGAGCTGGAAGGCCACTGGAGTCCCATCAAAGCCCACCATAATGGAGTCGACGGCATCTCGGACGTGAAGACGAGCAGCCTCCTTGGTGCCCTCGGGGAAGTCCTCGGTGGGGATGTAGGGGTCGAAGCCGGGGTCGCGGGCTTGGTAGCTCGCCAGGATGAGCGTCGCGACCTGGCGGGATAAGTCGTATGACGACTCCTTCGCCACCTCGTCGACCTCCTCCGGCACCTTCTTTATCCCTCAGCCAGCTCATCTATGTGCGTGGCTAACCCCCCCAAGGTAGGGACGCCGGTGAGGGGACGAATGACCCCCACCTCACGAGCCGCCTCCCGAAGGCGCTCGACGGACGAGCCCACGATACGAAGCCCCAAGCTTAGGGTGTGCTCCAGCTCCGCAATCCGGCGGCGTGCCTCCTCCAGCTCTGGCGCCGCGTCACTGGAGCAAGGGGCCGGCGGGGGCTTTCGCACCTGCGCCTCCGCGTCGACGACCGCCTGCTCCCGGGCGGCCAAGTCCTGCTCCCATCGCTCCAGCTCGTTTTGCCGGCGGCCCGAGGCGGCGGCGAGCAGTTGCTCGCGCTCCCAGACGGCCTTCAGGCACCGCGAGGCCTCCTCCTGGGCCTCCAGCACCGTCACTTCGCGCCCCTCCATGGCGGCCTCGCGCTCTGCGATGGCCTTTTCCTGGGCCACCACGTTCGCCTCCCGCACGGTGGAGTCCTCCTCGGCCCCGGCAGCGGCCTCCCGGTCCTCGACCACCCACCATGCCACCTCTAGGGCCTTCTCCCGCTCTGCCAGGATGACCTCGCGGGCCTGGAGCTCGATGTCGGTGCTGGTGGCGGCGACCTCAGCATCGCGCAGGGTGCGGTCGCGCTGGTCGAGCTCCTGGGCGCGCTCGTTGAGGTCGCGAATGAGCCTCCCGGCGGTGGTGCGGACCCTCTTCTCTGCGGCGGCGGCGACCTGCTCGCGGAAGTCGGCGGCGTGCCGCTCAACAACGGTGTCCTCAAACACCTGGTTGAGTTCCCCCGGCGCCGCTCGATCTCCGCTAGCTCCCGCTTGCGGACGAGGCCTTCCACCCTCGCCTTGGCCGCCAGCTCCCAGCGGCCTTCATCAATGTCAGCCTCCCGCCGCACCACCGCAGCCTCCCTGGCAGCCAAGGCCTGTACCTGGGCCCGGAGCCCCTCCAAGGAGACCACGTTGGCTTCCTCCAGTGCCCTGAAAACAATCTCCCTCGCCCGCTCTTGCGATCGGACGAGGGGCTCGGTGTCCAGGGCGGCCACGAACCCGGACCGAGCGCCCCCGGACAGGAGCTAGGGCCGGGTCGGCCACCTGGGCGGAGCGGGAAGCCGAAGGCGCCCCATGGCCAGAGCCATCCGCCGTTGCTTCGCTCGTCGGCGCGCCCGCCCCGGTAAAGCTGCTCCCTACGTCGGGGCACACGGTGGGCCGATGCCGCCGAACTAATGTATGCCGACGGGGCGGCGGCGCCCGGCACACCCAGAAGGTGCTGAAAAAGATGCAGTGAGGGCATTACCCCCACGAACATCTCGCAGGTGTAGGCGAACACGGCGAGGTAGAAGACGGCGTTGGGGGTGAGGTGGTGCAGCCGGAGGTTGTAAAACTCCAGCACGTCGAGGAAGAAGCGAGAGAAGGGCGGCACCAACCTGACCATGGCGAAGGAGGCGAAGAACACCATCCTCGTGGGGGCCGCTCCTCTGGGACATCGCCGCCGCTGTGCGTGCCGCGCGGTAGGTATTTGTTGGAGAGGCTGCGAGCCTCCGCGGTGCGGACCAGGGATTTGGGGAGCACGCCCCCCCGGCTCCAGAGGCGAATCGCGGGCCATCTCAAAGGTGGGCGCTGGAGTGCGAAGGGGAAAGCCGGTGGCGAGAGAAATGTCACGCCCAGAAATTCACACCAGAATTTATGCAGCTAATTTGTGCATTACACCCTCGTCCAGGCATCAGCCGAGGTACACAAATCGACGTTATTGATAATACTGATTCCTCGTCTTAGAAACAATATAAAAGAGTTACACAAATGCAGCGGAAAGGAGAAAAAAACTGACTTAAACTAAACTTGACACGAGCGAAGCGGAACACCAACTCCATAGCTAAACCTTGACGAGAACAAGCCTACAACTCCTCGGAGACCTCGAGCTCAACCTCTGGCACTGAAGGGGGAAAAAATGAAGCAAGGCTGAGTACAACCACAGTACTCAAACAAATCACACCGGAAAAGGGGACATGATGCAAGATAGATAACAAGGAAGGGTTAAGGGCTCAATTTGCATAAACAGCATTTGCAGAATATAATAACAATATTTGAAGACAGTAAAACAGTAGTAATATTTAAGCAGTATTAAATAAACATTGTCCAACGCTCAAACCACGTTGCAACAGGCCCATCCATCCACCTGCACTAGTCATACTTCAACATTTCATTCAAATAATTAAATAAGACTAATCAAGGTGAATCTGGTCGATCGCCCGTAACCGTGGGCACGGCTATTCGAATAGTTTTTACTCTGATCAGAGGTGCACAACTGTACCCACAAGACACAATCCCACAACACGTTACCGTGCGCCGGTGCACCACCATAGTGCCCCGGAAAGGAACGTGACAGGGACCCTTCACATAACCCCCTCTAGTCAATCGTACCACACCAAGGTTTCGCCCCCATTCCCATCGGGCAATGGGCAGCCCCTCTAGTGCCGCGGTGAATCCGGAAGCTGATCAACCCTTAAAACCGGGGCCAACCCAACTCCATCACGCCCACCCTCTCTGGGATACGTCGACTAGAGATAGCTACGCTACGACCCACCCATTACCCATGCGGCTTGTGGTATGCACGGCATTTCTTCCGGGTTTCCCGAGAACCGGTCCTTAATCGTCATGAGCACGCTAACCAAAGTCCAACCATGTGCTCACGACCCACCTTTTCATAAATAAATAATATTAGAGACATGCTCACAACTTAACATCATCTGAGGTTTAACTTTCGGTAATGAAACTTGATTAGTGTGATTCCCTTAAGTGAGCTAGTTGCGCTAAGCATAGTTAAGCAACCTTAATCTCACATCTAGTCATATTGAACCCCAAGTTATCAATGGTATAAGGTAAACAATCCTATGGTTGAGTACAATAGGTATAAACATCCCATAAAATGACATTCTAAAACATATGCAGCATTTGAAGGAAAAAGAGATAATTACATAAAATAGGTACAATATGGTCAATGTAAGGTATGACTTACCTTGCTCTGGAGATTGAGGAACCTCGGCGACTACTTCGAAGAGAACGGGCTCGCCGAAAAACTCGGGATCTACACGACAAACGAAGCACTCAACAAACACCCTAGAAAGTCTACTGAAATAGCACTGAAAAGTATTTTTAATGGATTCTTGACATTTTTCTGGATTTAATGAAATTTGAATGGGCTAAAACGGAGCTCGGATTCAAAAGATATAAATTTTAGAAATTTAATTGCGATTTTTAACTAAACTGAAAAGATTAAAACGATTTATTGCGCAATTAAGCCCCCGGGTGACGCAAGCATGGCGCAAGCGGTAGGGCGGACGTCAGCGGGCGCAAGCGGCTGATGCAAGCGGCGCGGGCGCGGTCCACGGTGGACCGAGTCCACGGCGGCGGCGGAGAGAGCGGGGCACGTGGCGCGCATCGGGGAGGGTGGCGGCGATCGGACGGCGACGGCCTTGCGCGCGAGGACGGTCGGATCCGCCGTCCGAAGGATCGGACGGTGCGGATCGCGGCTAGGGTTAGGGTTCGGGCGGCCGAGGCGGACACGCGGCAACCATCGGGCGCGCGGCGGCCGGATCGAACGGCGACGGATCGATCGCGATCGGACGGTGCGGATCCGCCCGATCCGAAAGATCGGACGGCGCGAGAGGAGCGCGCTAGGGTTAGGGTTTGGGCGGCGGCGGCTCGAGCTCGCCCGCCGCCATGGCGCGCGGCGGCCGGCCGGCCTCCGGCGACACCGGCGACGGCGGCGGAGGGTGCCGCGGGTGCGGGAAAACACGGCGGAGGCGGAATGATGCGCACGGGGCGGTTCGGGAGGAGACCGAAAACCGAAAGGAAGAGGGCGGCGGCTCACTCACCGGCGACTGAGACGACGACGATGGCGACGGCGGGTTTTGGGGCTAGCGCACGGGGAACCAAAGGGGAAACGCGCGGCGGCGAAGGGGGAGTTTTATAGGGGTACAACGGGGCCGAAACAAACACGGAAACGGCGCGGATTCCTCGCCGTTGTTCACGGAATCGGAGAGAGAGGGGAAACAATCGGCGACGGATTCCGCGTGGATAGGGTTTCCATCGGGCGCGGGGTTTGCGGGGATGGAAACGGCGTCGCGAGATTGAGCCCGGCACGGGGCCGACGTGGCTCGGATTCAAACGGAAAGGAGCGGAAAGGCGGCGCGCATGGCGGGCGGCGGCCGGACCGACCGGGCGCGGGGACGGGAAACCTGACAGGCGGGACCCACCTGTCGGTGCCTCGCGGGCGAGGGATGCTCCGCGGACTTGCGCGACGCGGCGGGCGTCGCGGGCCTCGGCCACGACCGAAGGCGCGCGCGGCGCGGCGACTTGGGCCGGGAGGGACCGGGCCGCGGCCCAAGGGGATAGCGGGAACACCGTGCGGCTGTACGGAAAAGAAAAGAAAAAAGGGAAAAAGATTTTTGGGGGCTTAATTAATTCCGATTTCTTATTTAATTGATTAAAAATACTTAGAGTGCTCTAAAAATTCCAAAAAAATCATGTTAGCGTATTTTGACATGCGAAATTCAAGAAAAATCCTACCATGTCGTTTCCATTTATTAATTGTATTTTAAAAATTATAGGTTGACTCCGGTTAATTTCGAAATTCCGATTATTTCGGGGTAAATTATTTAAATGAATTAGAGAAAACCCGGGTGTGACAACCTACCCCTTAAACGGAATCTCGACCTCGAGATTCGGAGGTACCGCGAAAAGGTGCGGGTGCGCGGCCTTTTTAGCTCATCTTCTCGTTCCCAAGTAGCTTCCTCTTCGATGTGATGAGTCCATTGAACCTTGCAAAACCTGATAACCTTGTTCCGAGTCCTTCTCTCACTGACCTCAAGGATACGTGCTGGTCTCTCTACATAGGTTAAGTCCTCTTGGATTTCGATGCGTCCGGACTTGCTGTTCTTCGTACCCTTAAACACTTCTTTAAGCTGGGACACATGAAACACGTCGTGAATACCGAGTCATGTGGGAGGAAGCTCCAGTGATAGGCCACTTCTCCTCGACGTTCCCGAATCCTGTATGGTCCCACGAAACGTGGTGCCAACTTACCTTTGGTTTGGAAACGGTGTACTCCCCGGAGTGGTGTAACGCGAAGATACACAAAATCCCCTGCTTCAAAAGCGAGATCTCTTCGACGATTATCTGCATAGCTCTTCTGTCGGGACTGCGCAATCTTCAACCTTTCCCGAATCGCTCGGACCTTTTCCTCTGCTTCACTTATTACTTCTGTGCCAAACAACTGGCGCTCACCCGTCTGATCCCAGAATAGGGGTGTGCGGCATTTCCGTCCATACAGTGCTTCATACGGTGCCATTTGAATGCTGGCATGATAACTATTGTTGTAAGAGAATTCTGCATAGGGCAAGCTTTTGTCCCACGCTTTTCCAAAATCGAGCGCGCATGCTCTCAGCATGTCTTCCAAAATCTGATTCACTCTCTCAGTTTGACCGTCTGTTTGCGGATGATAGGCCGTGCTAAAATTCAAACGGGTACCGAGCTCTTCCTGCAACTTCTTCCAGAACTTGGAAGTAAACTGACTTCCCCTATCGGACACGATCTTCTTAGGAACGCCATGCAAGCACATGATCCTTGCGAGATAAAGCTCTGCTAGCTTCTTCCCTGAGTAGGTAGTATGTACTGGTATGAAGTGGGCCACCTTGGTGAGCCGGTCCACCACGACCCAAATTGAGTCATATCCTGACGTTGTGCGGGGTAAACCCGTGATGAAATCCATTCCAATTTCTTCCCATTTCCATTCGGAATCGAAGTGGTTGCAACATGATCCGGCGGGCCGTTGATGTTTTGCCTTCACCGTGACAAACATCACAAAGTGCAACAAACTCAGCTATCTCCCTCCTCATGCTGACCCACCAAAACTTTTCTTTAAGATCTTGATACATCTTTGTCTTGCCGGGTGAATTGAGTATTGGGTTTGGTGAACTTCCGTAAGGATCATTTTTTCAAATCCTTGTCTTCCGCACACACAATCTCTTTCCCATCCAGTTGTGCCATGTTCGTCTTCCGTAAAACCACGAGCTTTTCCGACTCTCATGTTCTTCTTGAGTTCCGCCATCTCGGGATCGACGCCTGAGCAGCCCGAATTTGATCAATGAGAGTGGGTTGGGCTTCCGAGCAGCCACAAAACCAAAAGCCACCACTCGTAGATTTAGATTCTCGAATTCTGCTGCAACGGTCACACATTCCTTCGACACGAGGGTGGTGCAGTAACTCTTTCGGCTTAGTGCATCCGCAACCACATTAGCTTTGCCGGGATGGTAATGTATCCCTAAGTCATAATCTTTGATCAGTTCCAACCATCTTCTCTCGTCGGAGGTTTAAATCCGGTTGGGTGAAAATGTACTTAAGACTTTTGTGATCCGTATACACTTCACAACGATTACCAATTAGGTAGTGTCGCCGGATCTTCGTGCATGAACCACTTGCGGATAACTCCGGATCATGAGTGGGGTAGTTGTTTTCGTGTGGGCGCAATTGACGAGATGCATATGCGACCACTTTGCCTTCTTGCATCAACACACATCCCAACCCTTGGCGAGATGCATCACAATAAACTTGGAAGTCCTTTGCTGGGTCGGGCAGTATCAACACTGGTGCAGACACCAACTTCCTCTTGAGCTCTTCAAAACTCTTGTTGCATTCGCCGACCACTTAAACTTCTCATCTTTCTTCAATAGTTGAGTCATCGGCTTGGCGATTTTGGAGAAGTTCTCAATGAAGCGGCGGTAGTAACCTGCCAGTCCAAGGAAACTTCGGATGTGCGTAACCGTTTTAGGCGGGGTCCACTTGGTAACGATTCCACATTTGCTGGATCCACGGCTACTCCTTGGGCATTCACAATGTGGCCGAGGAACTGTACCTCCTTTAACCAGAAAGCACACTTGCTAAACTTGGCGTAGAGTTAATGATCTCTCAACTTCTCGAGTACTATCCAGAAGATGTTGCTCATGATCCTCCTCCGACTTAGAGTAGACCAAAATGTCGTCAATGAACACCACCACAAATTTATCCAAGAACTCCATAAACACCTTGTTCATCGATTCATAAAGAAAGCCGGTGCGTTGGTTAACCCAAAAGACATGACCGTACACTCGTACAGTCCATACACAGTGGTGAAGGCGGTCTTGGGAATGTCCTCTTCCCGAATCCTCAACGATGATAGCCCGATCGCAGGTCTATCTTGGAAAATACCTTGGCCCCTTTGAGTTGATCGAATAAATCATCAATCCGTGGTAGGGGATACTTGTTCTTGATAGTAACCTCATTGAGGGCGCGATAATCGACACACATCCTCTTGGTCTTGTCTTTCTTTTCCACGAAAATCACCGGAGCACCCCAAGGCGATGTGCTCGGGCGAATATACCATTTTTGCAACTGTTCATCCACTTGCTTCTTTACTTCGGCCAACTCGTTGGCTCCCATCCTATACGGCCTCTTGTGTATTGGGGCGGTCCCGGGTACTAGATCAATCCGGAATTCAATTTCTTGTCACGCCCAGAAATTCACACCAGAATTTCTGCAGCTAATTTGTGCATTACATCCTCGTCCAGGCATCAGCCGAGGTACACAAATCGACATTATTGATAATACAGAATCCTCGTCTTAGAAACAATATAAAAGAGTTACACAAATGCAGCGGAAAGGAAAAATAAAACTGACTTAAGCTAAACTTGACGAGAGCGAAGCGGAACACCAACTCCACAGCTAAACCTTGACGAGAACAAGCCTACACCTCCTCGGAGACTGTAACATCCTGAAAATCGAAGGAGTAGAATTCGGAACGTGAAAATCGGAACTCGCAAAAACTTTTTGGAATCATTGCTTCTTATCGTGTTTTTCAATTTTATTTGCCAATTCAGTTGCGTAAGAATTTCTTCTGGAATTGCTTTGATGTGAAGTTGAATAAAATCCCTAAGCTTTGAGATCCTATTGGGAGAAGTAATTCAAAATATATATATATATATATTTGAAGAAGGGTAAACATATTAATTTTGGAGATTTACAAAAGATTCTTTGAAAAGAATATATTTGGTTAAAACCCTAAGCGATGGAAGAAAAATAATAAATATTTGAATGATAAAAATATGTTTGAGAAATTAGAAACTTATATTAATCAAAGACCCCAATTTATTGATTTTAAAAGAAGAAAAGGAAATATGAAAAATATATTTTTGAAAAATAAAAAGTGAGGGGAAAAGTTTTGGAAATATAATTTCAAAATTATTTTGGAAGTATTGAAATTTATTTTGAATTTTTAGAGTGAAAGGAAATGGAAATAGAAAATAGGATTTCAAAATTCGGGAAAAAGAGAAAGCGCAGTGTTCATTTGTTGCCAGGTGTTCGACGCCGGTCATGCCGTACCACGTGCTCCTTACCGCGACGCCGCGCGTTGCGCGCGCGTTCCGTCCCGCGCCCGAGTCAACGTCGCCGTACGTTCGCCGTCGCGCGCCAGCCAGTAGCCGCGCCATGCCGACGCCCGCCACGCCGGCGACGCGCGCATGCGCCGCGCCATGCCGCTCGCCAGCCGCCGGGCACGGACGCGCGCGCCGGTCCACGCCGTCTTGCGCGCCACGCCGTCGCCACCCTCGCCGCGTCACGCACAGTCCACGCCATGACGCGTCCTCGCCACGTCGCGCACGCACGCTCCCCGCGCCACGTTCGCCGTACGCACACGTCGGCCACAGTGGCGCACAACGCGCGACGTGCGCACGCACGCGTGTACGGGCAGCGGCGACGCCGGACGTTCCCGAGCACCCCGCGCAATATAAATAGGTCCCAAGTTTCTTCTCACCCTCCCACACCGTGCCGACACCATTCCACTCCCCTATCTCCTTTGCCATCGCCGGAACGCGTCGGAACATCGCTGAGTTGTGCCGGATCGGCCGAGCCACGTCGACGCCGTGTTCACCATCGGCCGACGATCACCGGAGCCCGCCGCCGCTCGCCGCCGGTTAGTTACTACCCCATGATTCCATTTTTGGCCCTAGCTCGTGCCGCGAGGTCGCCGTTGGCCGAACGCCGCGCCATCGCTGCGCTCGGCGGGCGCCGAGAGAAGGGGGTAGACGCCGAGGGGTAGAGAGGAGAGAGAAGGAACAAGGCTTGGCTAGGGGAGAAAAAAAAGGGAAAGAGAAAAGAAAAGAAGGGAGAAAAGATTAGAAAAAATAGGGAAAAATTTAGAAAAATTGGGGAGTATTTTTTAGGGAATTTTGGAGAATAATTGTGCAAAAATAGATAGTTTTCTCGGGTATCCTTCCTCGAGTAAAATGATTTTCTATATACGATTTTTGAAAACTTCCGTTTACGTGAAACTTTCTTGAAGATTTAATATTACTTTTCTTTTCCTTAGACTATACTTAACCGTTGGACTCGGCAAAGATATATCAACGAACCTTTTGAACAACATTCGCAAGATTTCCGCTTCGTCGTTTTATCGACCCCTTTTTACAAAAACCCTAAAGAGTCGAAACTCGTCGCTACGGCCGATTCCGCTATAAAAATCCTCTCGTAACTCGAGTAGGGTCATAGGGAAAATAGTTTGGAGAGTTCCTTAGTATTTTCATGCTTCTTCGTTCGTTCTTATCGGATTTTAACTGAATCCATTTTTCTTTTTCCTTTTCGCTCGTATGATTAGCGACCGAGGAGGCGAACACCGACCCCGCAGAAACCCCACTCAAGAAGCGTGCGAACAAGGCAAGTCTTCACACCCTTTGAACATATTGACCCCAATCGCAAAATGATGTTATTTTAACTCTAAACATGCATGCTTTACCGAGTTACCTATACTTGTTGTGCCATTCCTTGCTATTGAGTACCTTTAGAATTACTCCTTGTAACTCGCGATGTGATACAAATAACCAAAGCATAACTTCAAACCTGCTTAGCCATGCTGTACTTAGATTTATGCATACTCATGACTTTATGAAAAAGCTTTGTGCTTGGGCAACTACCTTAGGGAAGGTAGTCGAGATTCGGCATGTGGAGACATGAGCGCCACATGGCCATAATGAATTAAGTTTGATGAAAACTGAAAGTACTATACAAATGTTTTAGACTCGGGGCGGCTGGATGATTTGGGTGGATTCCGGAAAAGGCAAGTGCCGACCCGGTCAATTAAGGACCGAGCCGGGAGATAGCGGAAACGAGCCGACAACCGTACTTCTCGAATGGGTATAGACACGGCTGACTAGGTAGCCGAGCGAGGCGGTATCCTTGCATAGATGGTTCTCTATGATGTGGTTATGGGATGAGAATGAGGCTGCGGCCTTTGTTATGAATGGTGGGATTAAACCGATGTTAATTAAACTTAAAGATTTGGAAAGTCTTCCCTTACCCCGGTGCGCTGAACTCCTCTCACCGCTAGAAAAGGACGGCTAGAGTGCATGAGGGCTTAAGTTCATGGAGCGGACGCGCAAAGTGAGGTTATCGAAAGGCTTTGCCGTGACCGTCTCATGTGTTGAGGCGTAGGCTCATTTGTTGGGCTGTCGCGCGAGTACGGGTAAAGTGTACATCCAGCAGTGTGAATGAATCAATCTATTCGAATAGCCGTGCTCGCGGATATTGAGCATCGTGACAAGACTTTCGCTTGGCTAGACTTTGAACTTAAAAATGCTGGGATGGGTTTGCATGATGATTTTATTCGGGTGGATCAACTTCTCGAGAATGCGAGAGGGGTGGACTCCCGAAAATCATGACGAACCGGAGGCGGAAGCCATCCTTGGAATCACGATGGATGGTAGACAGAACCGTCGCCGGGTTAATGAACTATGAAATTAAAACTTGATTTGGCTAGACGATAGGCTTGTGAAAAGAATTGTGAAACGGCTTTACGCAAAAATAACCCTAGCCATGTTCTTTGAATAACCTTATCATATGCATCAATTCTGTGTTGGCTTGCTGAGTACGGTTGGTACTCACCCTTGCTATACGCACAAACCTCCATGATGGAGTTGAAGAACCGGAAGATCCATATGCTTATCACCAGGAGGACGAGGGAACTGACGGCGCATATTAGACTTTAGCTCCGGTCGTTGCCTGTGGCAATGGACAAGCCGCTGCCTCTTTCCGCTGCCTTATCTAAACTCTGTTTTTATATTGTATTCGGACCATAAGGTCCTGTGGGATGAACAATGCCTTCGGGCCTATTTATGTAATAATGGTATTGTAAGACTATTCGTGCATGCGCACTTGATTATCCAGTACTGCATTCGTGGGTACCAACTACTTGATCCAGGGAAATGGTACTATGAACACGAAAGATTCCCGACTCAAAATCGGGGGTCCACAGAGACCTCGCTCTCAACCCCTGGCACTGAAGGGGGAAAAAGAAGCAAGACTGAGTACAACCACCGTACTCAACAAGTCACACCGGAAAAGGGGACATGATGCAAGATAAATAACAAGGAAAGGTTAAGGGGCTCGATTTGCATAAACAATTTGCGATATAATAATGATATTTGAAGACAAAAAACAAGTAGTAATATTTAAGCAATATTAAGTAAACACTATCCAACGCTCAAACCACGTTGCAACAGGCCCATCCATCCACCTGCACTAGTCATACTTCAACATTTCATTCAAATAAAATAAATGAGACTAATCAAGGTGAATCTGGTCGATCGCCCGTAACCGTGGGCACGGCTATTCGAATAGTTTTTACTCTGATCAGAGGTGTACAACTGTACCCACAAGACACAATCCCACAACACGTTACCGTGCGCCGGTGCACCACCATAGTGCCCCGGAAAGGAACTGTGACAGGACCCTTCACATAACCCCTCTAGTCAATCGTACCACACCAAGGTTTCGCCCCCATTCCCATCGGGCAATGGGCAGCCCCTCTAGTGCCGCGGTGAATCCGGAAGCTGATCAACCCTTAAAACCGGGGCCGACCCAACTCCTTCACGCCCACCCTCTGGGATACGTTAACTAGAGACGCTACGCTACGGGCCACCATTACCCATGCCGGCTTGTGGTATGCACGACATTTCTTCCAGGTTTCCCGAGAACCGGTCCTTAATCGTCATGAGCACGCTAACCAAAGTCCAACCATGTGCTCACGACCCACCTTTCTTATAATTCAATATTATTAAAACCAAAGTCATATCTTAATATCGTCGGAAGGTCCACTTTAGAAATAAACTTGATTAGTGTGATTCCCTTAAGTGAGCTAGTTGCGCTAAGCATAACTAAGCAACCTTAAACTATCATCTAGTCACATTGGACCCCAAGTTATCAATGGTATAAGGTAAACAATCCTATAGTTGAGTACAATAGGTAAAAACATCCCATGAAATGACATTCTAAAACATATGCGGTATTTGAACGAAAAGAGGTATTTACATAAAATATGTACAATATGGTCAATGTAAGGTATGACTTGCCTTGCTCGAGACCGAGGAACCTCGGCGACTACTTCGAAGAGAACGGGCTCGCCGGAAAACTCGGGATCTACACGGCAAACAAAGCACTCAACAAACACCCTAAAAAGTCTACTGAAACAGCACTGAAAAGTATTTTTAATGGATTCTTGACATTTTTCTGGATTTAATGAAATTTGAATGGGCTAAAACGGAGCTCGGATTCAAAAGATATGAATTTTAGAAGTTTAATTGCGATTTTTAAACTAAACGAAAAGATTAAATTATTTATTGCGCAATTAAGTCCTCAGACGCTATCCACGCTCGTCGGGCCACGCCCAC